>CM046035.1:65925176-66115054 GCA_025215565.1 Flaveria ramosissima
TGCGAACCATATAGATATGGGTCTCGGTTTCTAAGTCGAACAAAACATTGGTCTTTTTGATTGAATTGGTGATTAATTGGTTCGATTTTGGTGATAATTGAACTTGTTGTTGGTTAAATTGAGTAAGAAGAGAGTACAATTGGTTGCATAATCGATTTGGATTGAACTGAAGAAAATAACAGAAAGCGAGAACTATCACTTTTTGTTACTCTACATTTGCGAAAACTTCTATGAGTAGAATACTTGTATCATATGCTTTAGAAGTCATATTAGGTGTCTTAAGTTTAAATACACTACAATCATGTTTCCCTAAGATGCTTATATAAGTAATATAAGTTACAATAATATATATTTTTGAATATTTATGATTTCTTTACTGGATAAATTAGAACATATAAAACTTATATGAACTATAATTAATTTGACACTTAATATATACTCTAAAATTAATACTTTCAAAATTATTAAACCAGTTATTAAATGGTCAATTTGAAAAAAATTTTATTAAAAATTTAATTTATATGTTTACTTTTGAAAATTGATTCATATTATAGTATGTGATATAATATCGTATATATTTTAATATTTATAGTTTAATATCAGTAAAAAATTTAGCAACTAATTATTATATACTTATTATAAACAATGGACATGAATTTTTATTTATTTATTTTGTGATGTTTTTCAATAGTTAATGCTCTTTTTAAATCCAATTTGCAGTTTTTTTCCTCCGCGTATCCGACGTGACACAAGCGTAAAACCATATGCGTTATTGTATAATTAAACATTTTTTCAGTCTTAAAAGAGAACAAAAACACTGATATGTAAATATTTTCATTGTTAAGAGCATTCATATCTTATATTTTATTATCATCTATGTAACGATACTAAAAATTAGTATTTTTTTTTAATTTTTTAATTAATTAATACCTTTTAATATATTTATCATTACTTTTTCTTAATCATTCACTCACAACCACTTATAAATTTATTAAAAAATCATAAGGGTGTAACAATATTTCTTTAAATTTACAGATGAACAATAATATTTTCTTTTTATACACTCACAACCACTTAAAACCATTCCATATAATATCAGAATTACACTCATAAAAATATAAATAACGAATTGTGAATGCTCAAAGACACAATGAAGATAAATTATTAAAACAAGTTTTTTAGCTATTCGAGTATTCGACTGTAGTTATATAATGAGTGTACTTACAAGTAAAATATTAAAACAATATAGTTTTCTTGCTTCCCCTTTTTCTTTGTTCATTTTAATTTATCTTTCTTTTATTTATTTTTATCTACGTTTCTTATGTTTTGATGAGTATATATTTTTACGCTAGTTGTGTGAGTTATATATATTCTAAGTGGTTAACATCGTTGGACGATTAAATTAAAGATTTTTTTTATTTTGAGCATAACTTTAAGCTCGTCAAATATACTCTACTTTACATATTAATTTACGCTAAAAATTTACTAGCACAACCTGATGTACCAATGCTAGTCTAAAAACATGTATAATTGATAAAGAAAACGTTTTGGTGGATCGTAAATTTAATTCTTTTAATTATATAAAAAATATTTTAAATAAATGTATGATAAGTGGTTGAGCTTACACAAAAACACTTTGAATAAAACCTCCATTTTTGTCACCTATATATACACATATAGATTTCCCTTCTAGCTACTTCATCTTCCCTCACTGTCATTTTCTACTGTTGGCTCATGGCCCCGTCTCCGACGCACTACAGGGGGGTGAGGAAGAGGCCGTGGGGGCGTTACGCGGCGGAGATACGCGACCCATGGAAGAAAACCCGTGTTTGGTTAGGCACATTTGACACTGCAGAAGAAGCCGCATTAGCCTACGACAATGCAGCCCGTTCTTTTCGTGGTGCGAAAGCCAAGACCAATTTCCCTTCTCCGCTGTCTTTGTCACTTGACACGAACCACTTTCCGTCCTACGCCAACCGTCATATCGAGTGGCTAGTTGGACCACCGAGCCCACAAGCATTGGTTGGGACGAAAATGGACTTGCTTCATTCTAGTCATGTGGTCAATAATAATCACCAAGATGGCAACGGTGGTGAATCTGTTGAGCGCGCCTACGTGGAGGAGGGGAACACGACGGTGTCGTTTGGGATTGTAAGACGCGGGTTGGGTGTAGATTTGAATGAGCCTCCACCCATCTGGCTCTGATTCATGGTAGCTATAGGCTGACTTAGTTATATGAACGTATGACTTCGTTTCGTTTTGTTTCGTGTAGTGTAGTGCTAGTGAGTTAGGGTAATCGCATGTGTTATATGTGTTATATTTATGTAGTTAAGTTCTCTTTTCCATATTGCGTGTGGTTCATTTTAGATAATGTACGTGTTTAATTTTGTTATTTATAACTTTGAATTCTATACCAGTGAATCACTTGCCTAAGAAACTCTCTTACGGACTTATGGGCCCGAGGCGAGTTAGAAAATAGGCCTTGAATGAAAAAAAAATATTTTAACGTTTTTTAATGGATTTTAAATTGTTGGTGCATGATGGGCTAATTAACTAAGTTAGAGAGTTTAACTCAAATCATATTTTGGTAAAATAAGCTTATTTAAAATATGTAATGGGTCAATTCTATAAAATATTACACACACACACACACACACACACACACACATATATATATATATATAGGGGAGAGTTCAAATGAAAACTCACTTTTTTGTGAGAACTCTAGGAACCATATATATATATATATATATATATATATATATATATATATATATATATATATATACATATATATATATACATATATATATATATACATATATATACATATATATAAATACATATATATACATATATACATACATATATATATATATACATATATATATACATATATATAGAGAAGGGATCAAATAAAAACCATGTTTATAATTAAAAACCATGAAAACCAGGGGTTACATATATGTAAGTACGTGTTAGAAAGTGTACAACTAAGAGTTACATACATGTATGGGTTATGTATATGTAGGTACGTGTTACCAAGTGTACAACTAAGAGTTACGTACATGTAGCTCCTATAATATGGTTTGAATTGGTTTCAATTCATGTCAGTTATGTTATTACTTATATTCGGATTGTATACGTCATTCATTTAACAATTTCTCATTGATAACGTGATTGTTGTTATTATTAGCGTATATATTATATAATAAAAGTGAACATCTTTCCTACAAATATGTGGCTTAGTTCGGTTCAAAATCATAATTCAAGTTTTTTAAACACCAACTCGAAATTTGGTTCAGGTGCTAAGTTCAAAATCGGTTTGATTTGAATACTGAGCACCTTTATAATAGTGTTCGTTAGAAAGATTAAAACCGAAACATGATTTTAGTAGAAAAAATCAATTTTAGGATGACTTGAATAAACAAGATTACAATAAACCGATCTCAAATATCCAAGTAAAATCAATTCAAATTCAATTTGAAAATTAAGCCGAATTTGTTTCCTTTTGAGTTTGGTTTTTCCAAAACTGATCTCACAAGCTTGTATAATCCACGTTTAAGGTGGACGGTTGGTCTAATGATAAAATCATTATAATTGAGTGGTGCTGATTTAGAAAGGTTTCACCCTCGCTTATAATTGTACGATTGAATAAATTATGATGTATATAATCTGCATTTGACGTTAAATAAACTTAAACTATATAAATAATCTCTGCTCTTCTTGGGCTAAAGAAAATTGCATCCTTATCCTATAGTAAAATCCAAGAAAGATATTAATTGCATTGATTTTCAGTGAAATCATCTTTATAAAATTTAAAGCTAAACTTCATGATTTCAATATCAATTTAAATATACAAGTTGTACTATACATATCTACACACTTTTTCAGTAGTTAGTCTCAGTCGAGGTGGTTCATGTTTTCTCTTGGGATTGGAGACTAGATCGTAAGGTTGCATTCTTTCTGTCTTTAATTTATAAAACGTACATGTGTCCTTCAAGACACCAACTGGGAATCAGTTGGTTGCCCGTAACGTAAACATCATTCTGGTATTTTTGTTTCTTTTGTGTTGCATGAGAAAATAAGAAAGGATAAACTAGGTGGTTGTGGGTTCGAGTCCCACGGATGTCGTCAATGTAACGTCAAGATCGAATCCGTCTCGTGTTGGGGTTGGACTTGGTTCTATAATGAAGGGAGAGGAGCCTTCGGCTTAGATCCATTTTCATCATTGTTGTCATCGTTTCTCCTTTGTGAATAAGTTTGTATTTAGTGAATTTAGATAGCCTCATAGGAAGAAAATTACAACATATTTATTTGTTTGAGGAAGCTTTCTATTTATAAATAGTGATGTTATACATACTCCTTTTTATAATACTTTTACTTATTGTAAACATCTTTCAATTTTTAAAAACAATCATTATTTTTTAAATTTTTATTTAACATATCACACCTTTAATATATATTAAATAGAAAAACTCTTAAGTTGTTTTTATTTATTTTGTCTTCTATTTTTTATTTTATTGTGTCTACTTTTATTAATATTATTATAATTAATAGCATTACTATTTATATTATAGGAGCCCATGCGGCCTTAAAACATGAGTTCACCAATACCACCCTTAGGCCTGTTCAAAATGTTCGCGGCTCGAAGTTCGCTCGAGAAAAGCTCGGAAAAAGCTCGGTTCGAAAAAGCTCGTGACTAAACGAGCCGAGCCGAGCCGGCTCGATTTCTAAACGAGCCGAACTCGAGCTAGGGTTGGCTCGGCTCGTGGCTCGACTCGGGGCTCGACTCGTGGCTCGATATGTTATATATTATTATTATTATATATATTATTAATATTACATAAACAAAACCTCACTTCCCCAAACCTATTATCCATATTCCATTCTCCATTTCCCCGCTGCCGCCTACTTCAACCCTAACAAAATCAGCGACGCCACACGCCCACACACAGCCACCGGCCCACCACCCGGTACCCACACCAGCGAGAGTCAACCACTCGACCACCCACACCAGCCGACCACAGCAGCTTGGCTCGCAACCTGCCGACAGCAACCACCAACGACAGTCGACCACCCGCCCAGACCAGTCGACCACAACCACCAACGACATGCCGACAGCCCCTTGCAACCTGCGACCAGTCGACCACAACCCCTTTTTAAAAAAATCGAGCTGGCTCGACGAGCCACGAGCTGGCTCGAGCTTTTCACGAGCCGAACTCGAGCTCGTATTTTCAGCTCGGTTATATTTTCGAGCCGAGCCGAGCTGGCTCGTTAGGCCAACGAGCTCGAGCCCGAACCTATCTTGGCTCGGCTCGGTTCGGCTCGTTTACAGCCCTAACCACCCTTGCCAATAGTGCCGGTTTTGATGACTATTGTCAAAAGTTGAAAGACATTGTCGGTCGCCTTCCAGACACGGAGCACCTAGTCACCAAAACTCGAATGGTTTTACAATTAGTTAAACGGTTGTCAATTGAACTAGACAACATCGGAAGCATTGTCAATCAATCGGTTCCCTCATGGGATGATGCTCGGGGCCAGATTCAACTTGAGATACAAAAGCAAGCGACTCATTAAGGAACAAATTCAGCCTATCATATCGTTCTACTACAGGACCCACCAACTCCTACCTTTGTCTCTCACCAACCTACCAACCAACAACGACCCCCACCCCATCAAACTATTATGATCCTAATTATTGGGGTTGCAGATGAGGTCAATACGTGCACGATAGGGTTCATGGTCGTAGTAGAGGGGTATGATGTGGGTTTCACAATCCTAGAGCTCCATACATAATGCAACATAATCTTGGACCCACTACCCACTTTGGTCCTTATGACAAATCTCAATTCTCCTTACAACCATAGTGGGCTTCCCCACCATCATCCTCGTACCCATTTGCTCCAGTCCAACCACAAACAACTCTCATGCCCAGGCCTCATATCAGACGTATTTGGCCCAGACTCCTAGCCAAATCCCATCTGCTCTTAATGGTCTGAGCCTAAGCGACATTGGTACTCCTCTCAACAATTTGAAACTCAACTATGCAGGCTCAAATTGGTACATGGACACAGGTGCTTCATCCCACATTACCTCGAATGATGGTAAAATGACTTCTCCTATGACTTTACCTTCTAATCCGATATATATCGGTAGTGGTTAACGTTTGCTCATTAATGGTCCTGACAATGGCTTTTATAAACTTCTAAACGAAACATACACCTTAAACCACACTATCCATTCCGCACAAGTTATTAAAAGACCTAATTTCAATTTGTAAATATACTATTGATAACCTTTTTCCTGTGGAATTTGGCCCTTTAGTTTCTCTTTGAAGGACCTTAGGATGGACGATTGGACACCTCTTTTCCCGTCACAATAGCACTAGAGACCTCTACCCATTCACGCCACCAGCCTTTAAGTTGCTCACTTCATCCGCCAACATTCATTGGCACAATCTTCTACGACATATCAGCTTAAATTTCAATTGTAAAAAAATGGTTGCTTCTTTCTTTTGTCAGGCATATCAACTTTCACATAATAACGATTACCATTTGCATATTCTCATTCCATTACCTTTAAGCATTTTGATATGATACATTGTTATTTGTGGACATCACTAACATCAAGTCATATCGATTACAAATATTACATGGTCCTAATCGATAACTATACACATTATGTTTGGATTTATCCATTAAAATACGCATCAGAAACCTCTCCCACTTTCATCAATCCCACAACTTAATTAAAACCCAATTTACCACTCTCATCAAAACTTTCAAGTGTGACATTGGTGGTGAATTTGACGACTTTAAAATTTTTGCCAACAATGGTCTTGTTTTTCGCTTCTCTTGCCCCCAAACTTGCCAACAAAATGGTCGGGTCAAAAGAATGATTCGCCACTTGAATGATATCATTCGCACATTGCTTACACACTATCGTTTACCTTCACAATATTCTTCCCACAATACGACTTCACTTCCAAAACCCTTGTGTTTGCTCTTTACCACTGCCAACCCACCTATGATCATCACCGTGTTTTCAGTTGTGCATGCTACCCAAACCTTTCCGCCAAACAATCTGAAAAACTTTCCCCTCGTTCTCCCCTTGCATTTTTCTCGATTACCTAGCCCACTTTCAAGGTTATCGTTCCTACGGTCCATCCATTAGGCGGGTTTACATCTCCCGCTATATCATATTTAATAAATCATCCTTTCCATTTCCCATTCCAATCCAACCCCATTCCAACACTTTCTTAGATGAACCAATACCTTTTACTTGCACTTTTTCCACCACACCCCCTCCATGCGGTGCTCCCCCTATGCCAACCCAACATGTCGGCCCAACTTTCTCTCCCACTACACCCACCCAACACTCCACACATCTACAACCTAGCCCTACATATCCCTTATGAGCCCAGGCAAACCACATTTGTCTTGCATCCTATCAAGGCACAAACCAGTTTTATTCTCCTTTTTGAGCCCAAGCAAACCACACTACCCCACACCCAAACCAAACCAACTACCCAGCCACCTAACCACCCTATGCTATCACGTGCTAAATGTGGTGTCATCAAACCTAACCCCAAATACAACCTTGCAACTACCTCCCACATCTCCCCATTTCCTACTTCATATATAAAAGCATATCAGATCATAATTGTGTCAGGCCATAAACAACGAATTTAGTGCATTACAAAATAATCAAACATGGGGGTTAGTTCCTAGACCGATAGATTGCTCGGTCATCACGTCTATGTGGTTGTTTCAACATAAATTTAAAACCAATGGCTTATTGGATCTCTACAAACCTAGATTGGTATGTAATGACTAATCACAAATGGTTGGCATTGATTGAACCGAAGCATTTAGTCTCGTGGTCAAACCACCACTATACATATTGTTTTATCATTAGTAGTGACTCGCTTATGGCCAATTCATCAATTAGACATGAAAAATGTGTTCCTTCATAGAATGTTGCAGGAGATCGTGTTCACACATCAACCACCTAGGTTCACTAACCCATCCCTTCGTAACCACGTATGCCACATAAAAAAGTCTCTTATGGATTAAAACATGCTCCCCAAGGTTGGTACAGTAGTTTCTCTTCCTTTATATTGTCTATGGGGTTTAGTGGTAGCTTATGTGACTCCTCACTTTTCATTAACCATCATGAAAATCATTTAGCCTACTTTTTATTGTATCTTGATGATATTGCGCTCACAACTTCGCACATGGCTCTCCTTGATCGGATCATATCTCGATTATCACCAGAACTTGCATTGTATGATCTCAGACCACTTACCATTTATTGGGCATCTTAGTCACTCGAGATAATCATGTTATGTTTCTTTCTAAGGAACAGTACGCACGGGATATCCTACACCGGGCATCAATGACAGCTTGCAAGCCATGTCACACACCCGTCGACACTAGCTCTAAACTTAGGGCCACCTTAGGCAACCCCTTACCCGATGGAACCTTCTACCGTCGTATGCCCGGAGCACTTCAGTAACTGATGTTTACACATCTGGATATATCCTACATGGTTCAACAGCTTTGTTTGTTCATGCATTCACCCTAGGATACCCATTTTGCTTTCATCAAACGGCTGTTACGCTACATATCATTAGGGATCCGGGTGTAAATCAACACAGAAACACGAACGTACCTGCAAGAGAAAATAATAACAAAGATGAACACGAGAGATTTACGTGATTCGATCGATGTGACCTACATCCACGGCTTGCAATCATGGTAATACTTCTATTGCTTTCTACCTCACTTATAAGAAATTACATGTACAATGAATCATATATAAAGATAAGAACTAGGCTTTGATGCTTAATCACCAAAAAAACTAATAATGGTCTAAATAAAATAAAATGGGCCAAGCTTGCCACTAGTCTTCAATTAATTGATTTGCCACAAAATTGTCTTCTAAACCAAGCTCAATCAAGACTCCACAAACCAAACACATACATGATACCATTCATTTTGAGCATTGCATTTCGGCCACCCCTAATGTCTCTCTCACCGCATACTCTGATGCTGACTGGGGCAGTTGTCTGAACACCTCGTTCTACATCCAGATACTATATTTTCTTAGAGACAACCTTATTTCCTGGTCTACCAAACAATAAGCCAAATTTTCTTGTTGTAGTGCAGAAGCTGAATATCGGGGGTAGCTAATGCGGTTGTTGAGGCTACATGGTTACATAATCTTTTGCTCGAGCTTTGAGTCCCAGTTCGACGAGAAACCATCATCTACTATGATAATTTATCTACTGTTTATTTGACTGGCAATCTGGTTCAACACCAACAGACCAAGCACATTGGGAGGGACATTTATTTCATTCGAGAGAAAGTTCAGATTGGCTATATACGGGTCCCTATACGCAGTGTTTTTTAGACCGGATCGGACCGGCCGGTCCGACCGGTTCGACCGGGAATCGTCGCCGTGTCCGCTCCGGTCTGGTGTGATTCGCTTTTTAGTGGTCGAACCGGCCGGTTCGTCCCGAACCGCTGGTCGGACCGGGAAACCGGACCGGTTTTGGTTTTTTTTTATTTTAATGGGTAAAAACAGGGTGTTAAACCATAAATTGGTACGTCGGATATACAAATATAGTTAAGTTTTATATATAACTATAAAATATATATAAAAATCATATATAAATTACTTATATTTAATTACATATATAAATATAATTAAAATATAGTTAAATCCGGTCCAACCGGTCCGACCACCAAACCAGTAAGGCGTCCGGTTCGACGTCCGATCCGGTTCTGAAAACATTGCCTATACGTCCCTTCCTCCTTCCAATATGCAGATATTTTCACTAAGGGGCTTTCGCGTCACTTTTTCAAATCCTTTCGTTCCAGTTTGAACGCAAGTCCTTACTCCCGTTCCCTGAGGGGAACTATTAGCAGAAGATATATTCATATATTTACCACATATTTATCTTGATTTATGTTGATCTCTTTTCAAATTTGTTGGAGTTAGTTATGGTATGTTATAGTATATATAGAGAGGATAATGTATTCAAGGATTCTCATGAAATTATAATACGATTAAACACTTTCAAATATGAAGCTATAGCCCTACTCAAGTCGAACATCAAATAACAGAAACTACTCAAACTAGCATCAAGATAATGGTATTAGCTGAAGTGGACAGTGTGGCTTCAACTAATTTTAAAGTTCAAATTCATGATACTGTACATGTGTCCTTATTAAAGAACTACCACGGTCCAGTCACTGCCTCCTACTTCTACTTATATCCACTCTACTACTGATCCAGTGACAAAAGAGCCCAAGCGTGTTATTGACAAACGAGTTATAACGAAGCATAATAGGATGAGCATTGAATGGCTAGTCGAAGTGAAAAGATACTTTACCTTGAGACGCTACTTGGGGACAATGCTAAACTTATGTCTCAATGGTGTCCTACATTTGGGGGTCAACGCTTTGCTTAAGGGGAAGATATGAATACGAATCAGACTAATCAAAGTGGTAGTTGGTGTAACAAAGTAGTTAAAGTCATTAAAAGCCAAGTTGTTGGTATAGGTTGGTTAGGAGAAGTGAAGTATATAATAGTCAATTGTACCTGAATCAAGTGTAAATAAATTAATAACTCCTCCAAACTTCTCTCTTCTACAAATCTATTAACAGTCTACGATCGTAGAGACAACTTGTAATGGGTGTTGCTAAACGTACACTTCCACCTAGCATAACTTGGTGCGCCCGCCCACATTAAACTTTTATATGTAGCATAAACAAAGCACTGAGAGACAACCCTTTTCCACACACACACACACACACAAAGAGAGTTTATCATTGATACTATAAAACACAAGGGTTAAATATTCATTAAGTTCCAGCATAATTGATATCCATAACTAATCATCTCTCACATATCATACACTTCTTCCCTTGCTCGGCTTTTAAACCTCATCAACAATCACTTTACGAGCTATGTCGCTTCTTCCTGTAGGCTATAATCTGGGAAAGTGAACATTAGGTTAGAAACA
Organism: Flaveria ramosissima; assembly: GCA_025215565.1. Taxonomy (NCBI): domain Eukaryota; kingdom Viridiplantae; phylum Streptophyta; class Magnoliopsida; order Asterales; family Asteraceae; genus Flaveria; species Flaveria ramosissima. The sequence continues at coordinate 65,936,212 of CM046035.1, forward strand.
GACCGGATGTCTAGCTTTCAATTGTCAAATCATCCGGGTCGACCCAGCCCACACTTTCTTGTCCAACTTTTGTGTTCCATACATAATTAAATATTTACAATTTAAGAGATTGCTAGAATCAACTTTTATAAAAGCCAACCAACCTTGGTTCGCTGTGTTCACCCACCAGTGGAAGGACACCTGAGTTAATGTGTGTTAACTTATTTTTGGTAAAGACAAGCGTAGGACACCTGAGTTAATGTGTGTGGATTTATTTTTGGTAAAGACAAGAGCGTAGGACACCTGAGTTAATGTGTGTTACTTTATTTTTGGTAAAGGCAAGAGTGTACCAGATTGTTCCGACTGGAAAGTTGGGCAATATCTAGCATAATTTGATGTTCGTCCAACAGTTGCAACTCATCCGTCACAGGATTGATAACAACAGGTTCAGATTGTTCATCGGGTGAGACAGTTGAATAGCGAGAAGGGTCAACATCATAACGATTCCCCTTCACTAGCAACAACTCAATCTCATCGGCTTGCAAGCCATTCTCAATAGCAATATACTGATTAGAAACACATATCACCAGACCAACATCAGTACCAGTTAAAAAGAAATAAAAAAATATAAAAAAAATACATTTTACCTGGCATACATGTGTAGTTGACATGGTTGGTTTGCAGCAAACGTATAATTTCTGCAAATTGGGTATATTTTGCTCATCCAGGGATACAAGCTTGAGATTGATATTCAACTGGAAATAGCATGTAATCATGAGAAGTCTACTTAAAGAATAAAACACGTCATATTTGACTTTGGGGGGTCAAATGGTCAAAGCTGACCAGTTTATTGAAAATATAAGCAATCTGTGTTTACCTCATCATCATTTTGTGGTAACTTTTTGAAATGATGAATCAGCTTGGAGTGCTGGGTGTTCCTTGCATTCTTCCCGGCACTGCTATGGCCTCCATGGCGCGTATGACTCCTAATCCCACCACAACCCCAGCCTAATATTTCCGGGCTGCCAACAAGCCCAACAGACGCACCAATCATTTTTCTAGAACCTTCCTTTTCATTGACATCACACCCTCCATTTGCACCACTTGATGACGGGAATGAAGACGGGCGTCCTGGCCATCTCTTGTATCGTTTGGGTCTGACTTCGGCAGAGAGATCAAGCTCGTCTGTAGAAGATGAATAATTGCCTCCATTATCATTATCAGCATCAACCTCATTGTCAGAATCTCGGGGTTCAGCAGATCTCTGCCTTCTCCTTCCCCTGAGGTTTCGTGTGCTTGACTGTGATCTCCTCATAAACACCGTCGCTGTAGCTTTAGCGGTTGCACGTTTCTTTCCCAATGCTTCTAACTGACGACGAGAAGTTTGCGCAATGGCTGCTTGAATCTGTCCATGTAACTCAACATTATACTAGACTCATAAAAGTGAAACCAATTACCAACTCATGACAAATGTTTCAAGTGTAACACGAGATCATAAAAAAATCACACAACAGTTCAACAAAGGTTTTCTAGGAAAACAAATGCATATCCCCCCTCACATTTTCACTAATTACAATTATCATAGCACACTTTAATTGGTCATTTCACTATAATACTACTTTAGTACTGTAACCAGGGGCGGCCATTCCTGACCTGACACGAAGAGAACAGGTTAGATCTGGGGCTAATTGGGTTCAGGTCATAAACAGGCCAACAAGGTTAACCCATTTAGCAAACAAGGTGGGTTTGGGAGACCTTACCAACCTGTTCCAGCCAACTGGTATAAAAGTGTAACTGAAAGTTAGATACTCAGAATTATAACACTAGAAAGTAGAAACACCTTTTTTTACCTCATATTAGCTTTCCTTTGCCCTCTTGTTTTCTGATCTTATAGTAGTTACTTTATCTTTCTATATTTTCATATTTTTCATTTATCTAAAATGTTTACAAGGCTAATGTAATGAATTTTTTGTTCTATCTTTAGCTAATGCTTAATACAATGATACATAGTTACATACAGAAATGCCCTTTAATTTTAGAACCATGGTGGATAAATCATATAAATTATGGTGCAAGTCGGTCATAGGAAGAAACAGGATTGTGTGTATATTTAAACAAGACGGCAAATATGGGACAGAGTTACCATATATATTATTGGGTCTCACAACACACAATTTTTTGTCTTTTCAGTAAGCAGATGTAAACATATGAAGCCTCGAAATGAAATAAAGTAATGTTTTATTGAGTTCACCTGTTTATTCCGAGCTTTTTCCTCCTCGGCAAAGGCCAATTCCTGTGTTTTGGCATCAAAGCATAGAGCATTCAATATCATTGAAATAATTATATAACATCAAAATGAGTGATGAATAGGTACAAGTGGAAGTGTACCTCCGCCTCAGATTTATCAATGTCAGGATACAACAATGAAATCAGGGCATCAAAATTTGGGTCATCCCTCAAGGAACGGCGACTTGCACAATGAGCACGACAGGCAGGGCATTCGTTGTTCCTGTTGCATTTGGGTCAAACAAAGTCAGATCAAAAAGACCAAGTTAATATTATATATAGACATATATATTCGGATATATACATATCCGTTAATAGAACGATGTTATCCAAAGATTTTAATACATACCCCATTCTCATTGATTTGTCTATGCACTCTCGACAAAACCTGTGAAGACATTCCATAACTTTTCTGGTCTTCCGAATTATACCTATTCATGAAAAATGTGATAAAGAGGCTCTGGGATTCAATGAAAAGATCATAACATTCAGCTGTTCAGATTTTTCTACATGTGTTTTGACATATATTCAGAACTGCTATTATATCAATAGTGACAGTTCAAGTTTAAGGCATTCCGCATTCCTTCTAGCTGTTTGTCATGGACAAAGGAAAAGAACAGCATAAACCTATGATTTACTTGTATATAAAAGTGGGCAAAAAATACTTTAGTTCCTAATAATTTTTTTAAGAAAATTTATATGGTCAATCACACACCATCAGGTACAAAGGGAAGGCATTAAATGTTTTAGATTGATCATGCATATTTACTTTGTGTCATGTGACAAAAAGTACTTTCCGAAATGCAACGAATAATGCATCACATGGTTGAACGCATGTTAGATTCTTTTGGAACAAACATATGTTGCAACCAAGACTAAGTTATGTCTCTGATAACATACTGTATAACATATATCCCTAATATAGTTATCTAGTAATTAACATGTCGTCTAGACCAACAAGGCAACAATACCATAATATGCTCCCAAGCGATGCTCACTTATAGTAAGATATTAATATGATAACATGTAGTGAAATTAAAAACTGGAAATCATACCTAAACATATTGGGCATTGCACGTCTTTGCGAACATCAGCCAATTTTACATAAACAAACCTGCACCGCAGTCCAAACAGAATATATAAAAAAAACTATTACAGATATACTACTTTTCTTTTATCGGTCATACCGATGATAAAAAATTATCGCATGAACATGCATGCTTGTACGTAGACAAATGTATACACCTGGAAACCCCATATATACAAGTAAAATAGTTTCTGAATAATAGTCACAGATGAGTGTGACTAGTAACAGAGTGAATTACATAATTAAGTCGCTTGAAGCAGATAAAATAAAGTCTAATATTGATCCAACGTCTCCTCTTGATAGAGCACCTTTATAGAATATTAGCATCTTTCACCAGCTTAGAGTACAACTTTGGAGAACAAAAAGACTACTCAAGGATAACACAAACTAGGACCAGACTGTGAGAGTGGTAGGCACAAAAGGTTTGGAGTTTGACATTATGATTACTAACAAGGATGAGAAATTTTATACAAAATAGTTAGAAAAGTTTCATCTCTTGGCCATAATTCTATAGCGTTCCTACAGAAGGGTATGAAATGTGGATGAAGAACTTATACATCTTGATTCCTTGCATACCTAATGAAATTGAAGCTTTAATTGCCAGGAATTGTAGCATTTTAGAGCATTCATAACCCACTCGCTATCCCTATATTCATCTTTAAATTAAAAAAAATTGTCAGAAACAACACTCCATCCCATTTCTAATTTCTAAACCATATCCCTAAATTATTAAAAAATATATATATATAGCTACATCACTTCAACTATTCCCTTCCCTCGCAAATAAAGAGCCTGATTCTACACAATCAGTGACAATATGCGCATCTGCAGGTCAAGTGAACGATAAAAAAGCATCACCAGAAATCTGCTCAGTTTTGTCGCTGCATTTGCTGCCGTCTTTGGATAACACTTCCTCCATTTTTACCTCTCATCTTATTTCTATCTCTACAAACAAAGATTTCTATCAGATTTACTATGTTGTAAAATATTATACATCTCCAATAATCAATTTTCCCTTTTGATTCTCCCATATTGGTCTTTTTCATCCTTAAGGGAGAAGAAAATTATGCGTACTCCTTGATAAGTTTAATTTCAATGCAGCTCCTAAAGCTTATGCCACATTCATATATGTTTTCTTATAATCAAAATAAGGTCTTTCATACAGGAATTTTTTAATAAAGAAAAATCAATCTACACATTATGTCACACTCACAAGGGGTGATTATCTGGTATTCTAGTTTATACCTCATTTCCGCATGTTTGCAGTGAGTACTTGCAGTCACAGAAAGCAAGCATAACTCTTTCTGTGTTCCATATATAATACTCTACTACTCTAGAAAACATGGCAGGGACAGAATAAAGATTATGCAAGGGAATTCTCTTTGAACGATGCTGAAAGAATTGGTAGTGGTAGAGAACATAAAAGTTGCTGCTTAGGAATTGAGGCTACTTTTTCTTCAAAAAAAATGCTTACATTCCCATCCGACCTCTGAATATACTATAATAACAGGACCCCAAACCTACTATTACTATCAAATAGGTAGCTTAATGGAAACAATGCATTATATGACAAAAAATATATATATTTCCTCCTCATCATCCACTAGTTGCATATGAAGTATATGACTTTGACACTTGAATCCTATGAACCACTACACCTCATTTAATGACATACATTCGTCTTACTTGAAAAGATCATCAAGATTAATTAGCTTTTTGTGGTTAAATACTTCTTGGAAACTACTGACTTTCCAAATTTAGAACTGATGCAAATTCATAGTGTCCCAAAAAACAAAAACAATATTCACATTCACAAATAATAACTATACCAGAGGAAAGTGGTTCTCATGTTATATCTAGTTTTTTTCTTTTGACCTTTCTCCAACCAGTGCTCTTAAACACTAGCCACACCTGAAAATCAGACACTCCCTATGCTCAAAAACTAGGTTATGACCTTGATGCCAAACTAGCACCATTGCCTCAGCCAATATAGCACCAAAAGTTACAGAAACAATATACGAACTTAAAATTGCTTTTAAATAGCCACTAGAGGGATAGCTGCTACATCTCCTGACCCTATCCTTCACATTCTGAAATCTAACTACTACTCTACCAGAAGCATCCACTGCCGATGCGACAAATAAGCACTCAGCAAATTCAACAACTCCAGTTAACAAGCATGCAGATCTCCTACCACAACTACCGATCCGAACAGTAACAAAACACGATTATCAAATCAAACCTCACTAGTCGTAACCGTAACCGTAACAAAGCACAAACGCAAATCGAAACTTAGGGCAAGTAATCTGCATCTATAGCTAGAGTTAGAGAAAAAGCGAACACACTCGTCTTCGTCGCTGCAGCTAGACGAAGGGCTTTCATCATCATCCGACTCTGCTGATCAAAAAACCACCAAATCAAGTAATCAACACGAATGTACAACAACAAACCACGTGATTCGAACGATACTCAAAAAACGATTGTAACCGAACCTTGTTCCTCTTGCTCTACGTCGTCGTCGTCTTCCGATTCGTCGGAAACGTTCTGATTATTATGCTCCAGTTCAACATCATCACCGTCATCATCTTCATACGCAGAATCGTTCGAACGCTTTTGTGCAGGCATTGAGTCCACTCGCCGCCGGTGAAACCGCCGGAGATGTTACGGTGAGAGAGAAAGAGAGAGTTGTGGTACGGCCGAATTGGCGTTTTGTATTACAATTTTACATTGAGGGCTTTCCGATTTGTACCCTTGATTTGTGAGCTAAATAAGAAACACGCACGCGTTTCTCAAGGGTGTAATGGTAATTTTGGGGGAATATTATTGTTACATTTATTATTATTTTTGGGTATGGTTATCACAGTCGACTCACGATGGTAGATCGGATCTAAGAATTTGTAAACATCGAAGATTTATTTGTAACAAACTGGTATTAAGAATTTGTGCTTCGGCGGTGGCGGAAACCGGACTGATGTCACAACGTTGTTGCAAGCCTACACATTGAAAGTAATGAAAAATGAAACTTGAATGTTGTTGATGACATTTAATGTATATATTTAGTGAATTGGAAAAACTATGTTTTCTTTGTGTGTTTTTCTATAATAACTTTTTAAATATGATTTCATATAAATTAACAAGTATATCATTGCGAGCAAGCTTATCATTATTCATGTTTCATTGTATGTTTTAACTCTAAAGCGGGTTATGTGTGATAATAGTGATAATATACAAGTTATCAAAGCATAGATGAACAAGTAATTAACAGGGCCGACTTAATCATTTCGGGGCCCAAAGCGTATGATAGAATTGGGGCTCTTTTCGCGAGGAAACTTTTTTTCACTTTCGAGCCTAAATTGTGCTACATAAACTCATGTACATATAGGGTAGGAAAAAATTAATATAAGTTAGCGAGAGCAACTTACTTGATAGAAAAATAGATTACATTCGAGTTTTTAAGCACATAGTTAAACTTTAAGATTTGGTATTCTTCATCATGGATAAAGAAACAGAGCAACCACTCCTCTACAACCACCTTTCGCTCAACATGAATACATGATCACGAACGAAGATAGAGAATTGCGTAGATCGAAGGACGAAATGAACCAACCCATTTGTCCTGGTCACTACGATAGAAGAAAGAAAGAGAAGGTGTCCCCTTTCGCCCAAGGCATATCTTCGGAGAACAAGTTTTGGGACAGGGTGAGAACCTTCCATTGCTTACGTCGTTTAAGTGTTGCCAACCTCCTGGTTGTCATGGCACGATCGCTTCCTTTTTAACGAAGTGATTAAGACATTTGAATATATACCTTTAGTATCTCTATCTTTAAGTAGATGGTGATGTGATTATCTAAATATGTAAAATATATTGAATCTTTAAGATTAAAAATTGATTAATTTTTTTCAAAAAAACGTCTACATTTTAATCCAACAAATTTCATTGTGAATAACAGGTAGGTAAACATAGTAACCTAAAAAAATACCTAACACAAGGTAAATTATATATCATTACATTTAAGAACCGGATCTACAGTGACTTTGTCTTATTGGTCCACCTATGTTCATTTATGCTATTGATAAATTATTTTGATATTTTAATATTTTAATATTTTAATATGTAGTTATGTAATTATGTAATAATTAACAAAATAAATATGTTTTGTTTCGTTACATTAAGGACAATTACTTAACGAATCAAACTAATATCAATCGAAAGCGGATCGCCGACGTCTCTTTTTTTTCCTTCGACATCTTGGTATAAATTTCATTGAAAATGAAGTTGTATTCAAGAGAGTATTTTGTTTGGTATCTTACGAAATACGAGTGAAGGTGTCATACCAGTATTGTGATGAACTGAAAAGATTCTAATCGAACAACATAGGTATTCTTATTTTATTTTAATTTTTTAGTTGTTATAGCCAGTGCCGGTACCATAGCAAACTGAACTGAAACTGACCGAGTTCCTATCATGTAGGGAGGCCAAACTGATTTCTTCCTAACAATGTTGAAAATGAAATTGCATTCATAATAGAATTTTTCTTGTATCGTATGCTATAGCAAGATGCCGGAAACGTACCGATGCCGTGACGGATCGAACCACTTTCGATCGGAAAACATCGGTACCGACATCGGTATTATCATAACTGCTACCATTTAGTTTTTATAATTTTCAATCAGTTTAAAATATGTGTCGATATCCTTTTGGCAATATCACGATTAAGTTTTTTGGTTTTCTTTTTCGGTTGCTATACCAAGTATTGGTATTGTACAATTACTGTAATAAACCAAACTGATATTCGCCGAATTCTCGCTGCAACGCGCAATGGTATTTAACTAGTTATAATAAAAAGAAACCACTCGGATCATGATCGTACCAAATTAAATACATAAATGATAGATCTACATAAGACATTATCATTTTCTTGTGGGAATAAAAATAAGAAAAAAATTGAACGTATATATCTTGATTAAATTTCAATTTTGAGTAATGAAGCAAATGATATTGGCATAAAGTTTAAGAAAGTCCTAACATGACTATAAAGAAAAAAGTTAATAAAAAATTCTACAAGCTATACAACCATACAACCGAGCAACAACATGACTTAAATGTTCAACGATCACTATCTGATATGGGATCTTGAATTATTTGATTGTCTACAGATGACCAGTAGCTTTGGTGTAAGCTGCAACCAAACAAAATTAAAAATCGTTCAACAGTTCTTCTTTTTCCAAATTTTTAGTTGTTTTCTAAGCATAACTCTCTTCTACAAGTTGTAAACTAATGATATTGAATGAGTTGTCCAATACACATCCGTACAATAGAGTTTATTTATAAAAGATTCAAAGAAATTTGAAGTCACGGCCTCATAATCTCTCAAGCAGAAAGGTAAAAATTCAGTCAATATAATTTATTCTAAATTTGACCACCCAAGTATTCTACAAATTTCAAATTTCATGTCCAATGTTAATTTACTCAATGAAATAGGAGTCAATTGCTTTCAACATCCTTGTTTTTATAGCACTTTTGCCATCTAAGTACATGTGTTTTATCTTTTGTTGTTTCAGTAGTCATGTTTCAAAAACAATGCTAAAACAACCATTCTGTCCAAGTCCATAGGTAACATCAGCTACCACTAGGGGCAAATCGTCATGTCCTATACTACCTTTGTATCAATGTCTTCGTTGAATGAATTGCCATAATTACTAAACTTCTCGTTGGCAACGTTGGAACTCTTGGCATATGATTTGAAGTTATCATCACTTACATTTGATTGATCTTTGTAATTAGCAAACTAATCGACGACCTCTTTACCGCCGTCGTCGTAACTCCTGAATTTATTCTCCGGTACATTGTTGTTTTCCCCATACGAACTAAACAAATAATTTCCCTCATTAACATTCTCTCCATACTCGAAGAACGAAGTGCCCATTACATTCGAATTGTTGTCCTTCGATTTGAATGCATTAGCGGTAGTGTTCCCTTTTTTTCCCATAACTAGCAAACGATTGATTGTCGGCATTTTGCATTATCAGAGTAAGATGGGAACGTCTGAACACACACATTCACACCGTTTAAAAACGATGTAAATCTCATATTCAGTACATTGATGTTTTCTGAGTACCCTTTGAAATCTCTATTGCCACCGGTGAATCTCATCTAAATACCACGTGAATCTCATCTTCGGTACTCGTATCAGAATACGATGTGATGATGTAAACATTGTAGAAGTAATGACAAATGTACCCCTGATGGTAACTGGCGTTATCTATGGATTTAGACGAAATGATTGTTTCAACAATATATTGAAACACTGGTATTGAAATAGCAAAAGTAAAACACATGAACTAAAATGACAAAAATATTATAAAACTCAACACGGAAAAACAATTAACTCATGAAATAATTATTTCAAGGCCATCACCAAATGTTGGAGACTCGGGAACAAACATTTTTTGCTATGTATTGAAATATAATAGATACATTATTGAATTAAAAATCTTTCATCACTAATCTGCACTTAGAAATAAATATCAAAAACAAATTTATTCTATGAATTGAAACATGAAGATATTTTCAAACAAAAACTGCATGAAACATATTACGTGTGATTTGAGGGAGTCGAGGGACAACAACTTAAAAGTTAAAACACTCTATTCTCTAAAATCTCAAAAACTCTAAATATATTTTAAATTTTCAATGTAGTGGGTGTTTCTAAGGTTTTTCGATTTAACATTACACTTTTTTATGAAAAAAAATGGTTTTTTTACCGATTTGGACCTGAACCCGTTGGAACCTACTCAAACCGGTTGGTATAGGGTTTGGATTTTTCTCCGTTAACCGGTTTAGAACCCAAACCAATTTTGGTCTCAAACCAGTTTTGACTCCCATTGATCAAACCAGTTCGGTTCCAACCCGAAATGGTTTAAAAAGAAAAAATATCCGATTTGTACACCTCTATGGATACACAAACCCTGAAGCATATACATGTTGATGGCCGAAGATACTAAACCCAACAGGCTTAGAATTTATGGAATTTGGGCAATAAGCCCATAAGATGTTTGCTATAACGCGGCCCAATTCACTTCACTACCAATTCTGTTTTTTATTTCTTCCGGCTAAACTATACTTAAATTTAACGTTATAAGACCAAATCTCTTTGGAACAATTTCAAACTACGCCTAAAACGGTTATCTAAATATGTTGTATGGTTATGACTGTTCAACTAACTTGTGGCTCGCAAATCGCTCGTAATTAGCTTGATAAAAACTTACTCATGATTCATATCAAGCCGATTTCGAGCTAGTTGGCTAGTATAAACATTCAAGCTTAGTTTGAGGTGAAGATGGTTCACGCATGCTCTTAGTAAAAAAGTTTACATTCTTAACTTCCTTGTATATTTGTAGCTTGTGTTTTGTTATTTGATAATTCTATAATTTATAACTATGCTAACTTAACATTTAAAGCTTATAAAAAGCATAAAAACTCATCATAATTAAAAATAAAAATAAAAAGTTAGTTCATCAAGCCACAGGCTTACTCGAATCGGGTATGAGTAGAATACAACTCTGATGTTAAGTTTACTATCATCAATACCATTTTAGTATAAACGGATTTAGACCAAAGTTATATAAACATCAATATAAACTTGAAGGTGTAAAGTACACGTTTGTTCAAGACTATTGTAATTTTTAAAATCAACATAGGGGTTGTGCCCTTTTGGTGGGGGTTCGAGGACAACGCCCTAGGCGGTGTCCAAGTGGTGGAGCCTTGGTCGGGATCTAGTTGACTATTTGGCAACTTATTGAAATGCTACATTGATCTTGCTTTAGATTTGTAAAACTGACAAAAAATAACAATCCATAATAAATAGCTACAGATAAGTCACCACCGGGTCTATCAGTGGCAAATGGTATTCAATAATAATTGTCTGTAGTAATAGACGATGAGTTCCCACTATCTAACAGTTTAATTATTAACATTTATAGCTATCAACATGCAACTAAAACGTTAAGACGGTTCACTAACCATATAAATAAGGTCTTTAGTCTAACTTTACCTACAATTTCTTGTATAGGTTTTCTTGACAAAACTAGCATATCCATTCTTCATATCCTCTTTAAGGAACTTCATTAAAATTTCAAGATTATTTTCAAATACAATTCATAAAAGATATCTATATCATTACGAATTCCAAAACCTACAACTCTACAAGCTCAAATTCTAACACGGACACAATATTACAAGCTAACTGACTCGACTCGTATTGCTACGACATCGAGCATGAATACATATAACATACCGGTTTAAGTGAAGGGCTCGTTAAAATGTAGGTAGATATGAAAAGAAAATGAAATAGTATGCTGAATGCGAATCTAATGTGATCCCCATTGACAACCCAAGAGGCAAGAGAACATGACTCGTGGGAGTCCCACTTAGATTTCTTTTATATTTTACTAATATTTTTGTATAAATTAAAAGAATTCAACGGTAAATTTTTATACTAGTTATCAACCCCGCGCGTTGCAGCAGTCTATACTAACATCAAACACTTCTATCTTAAATTTTAAAACATGACAACAAAGGCTCGGATACGTAAATGGAGCCTAATCCTCACGTTAATATCATCATAGCCATTGAACTTTACCTTATTTTTTAAGAAAACATAGTATAAGGCTCAGAAGATATAATTCATTGTGGCTGTGAACTTTAAATTTACCGCATCATAACAACAAAAATATTTTTGTTTCCATCATCATTGCCTATCAAACATTCGCGTCACAACTTGTCCAACCGACCAAAACAAACCATAGTTCACTGTCTTAGTAAACACAATGCCTCACCATCACTGACAACAACATCACCACCTTATATCAAAAGGCACATCGCCGCGGGGTAGGCGGTGCTACGGAGGCGATGTGGTACCAACAACAGTAAATCCTCATGGCAGGCTAGCAGTCAGATCAGACCATGTTATCACCACATCGGCGATAACTGAGTACCGTCATCGCCGACCAAGTTATAACCAGATCTGACCTGAGAGGGGCACCATTCAACGACAAATGTGCATCACCATCACTATCAAGAAAGAGATAAGCAAGTCGGAGTAGTGTATACAACACCATGACCACCATCAAGCGACATGCAACCAAATCAGACCTCCATAGGCGACAATCAACGCTGATTAAGCACCATCGCCGCGGCCGATCAAGATCAGATCTATCGCGACAATAGATATCCAAATCGGACATGAGGAGGCCGCAATCGGCAACAATAAAGTTTAACTACCATCGACAACGACCACAACTGGAACACGACGGTCAAAAACCCACCGACGATTGAAGGTTTCCGGCGAAAATCAAGAGGAAACCCAAGCGACAGTCAGTGCTTTTAACCACGATCGACGACAACAAATTACAACCACCATCGCCTACTATGAACGAACGCGACGGCCAATACCCCAACGGTGGGTGAAGGTTCCGGCGGAGATCAGGAAGAAACCCATGGGTAGGGCTGTTCACGAACCGAACCGAACGCAGCTCCGCTCGAACTCGGTTCGGTTCGAATTTACATATTCGAGCGCAAACTTCATGCTCGAACTCGGTTCGGTTTTAACCGAGCAATTGGTTTTGCGCGGTTTCGCTCGGTTTCGTGTTACAATTTAAAACAAAAGTAATAATTCATTCAAGTTTCAACATTTAAGTTCCAACCCGAAGTCAACAAAGTAACAAATAAAACATACAAAAAAAGTTCAACAAAATAGAAATCCAACTATCCAAGATACATAAACTTTTAATTAAAACTCTAATCAGTCACCATAAAACCCAAGTCCACTACCTCTACTAAAATATCTGTAATTGATAAATAACTAAATAAAATAATAAATTAACTTATATATAATATATAAAACTAAACTAAAAAATAATTCGAGCGAAACCGAGCGAGCGACGAGCGAGCGTACCTTTGCCCGTGCTCAGTTCGTTTTGAAAACGAACCGAGCCGCTCAGTTCATTTACAATCGAGCGGAAAATCGAACGAGCAAAATTCCGAGCATTTTTCGAATGAGTTCGAGCAAGTGTCGAGCGTCGAGTTATTTGAACAGCCCTACCCAAGGGACAGTCGGTGCTTGCGTGACTTGTACAGAGCGCTTCAAGGATTGTATTATTAGCTATTGTAACTTTCCTCACATGAGAAAGTTGTTGGTTAATAGAATTTAAATTACTTGAATAATTGACAGTCGGTGCTTGCGTGACTTGTACAGAGCGCTTCAAGGATTGTATTATTAGCTATTGTAACTTTCCTCACATGAGAAAGTTGTTGGTTAATAGAATTTAAATTACTTGAATAATTGTATATTTTTATATTTATTTATGTCGGTCTAACTACCACCATCAAATCCCTTTATTTTGATTGCATTTCATTTATTTATCTTGCATAGGTTTACCACACCAAACTTATAATATTATACACATGTTTAAAAACATGGACCTAAAATCGGTGGGTTTTCATCGGTTTTTACATGTTTACTACAATTTTGTATGGTTCGCTTAAAGCTAAAAAATTCATTTGTCATTTTTTCTTTCTCTCATTTAATAGTTAAGGACTTGAGTCAGTGGCGAAGGTTCCCCCTCTTTCTTTCGCCGGTAGTGTAAATTTTTGGTCCGATAGTGTAAATTTTTGATCCGGTAATGTAAATTTTTGTATATATAGCGAGTTCGCACCCCCCCCCCCAAGAAAATTTAATTTCGCCCCCGCCCCCCTATGAGATTGTTGAAGCTCCGCCACTGACTTGAGTAGTGGGATGTTATTGGCGCCCGTGATACTCTATCACGGTGGGAGCCACCCCATCCAAAATAAAAAAAAAAAAAAAACGAGTTAAATGCGGTTTTATCCCCGATGTTTGATAAAAATTGTCAATTAAGTCTAAAAGTTTAAATTTTACCATCTACATCCACATGTTTCACAAAAATTATCATTTGAAAACACTTAGCTACTCTTAATTAATACCGTTAACTCTTTTCGTTATGCTCTTACATTAGGGGTATTTTTGTCAAAACAATTATAAAATAAAAATAAACTCTACGTCACAGGTTTTATGTGTTCAATCTCTTTTGGTAATTTTGCGATTTGACTTTACAGTAGTCTTTTGTTGTTTTGTCATGTTAATGTATTTTGGTTTAATAGTCATGTTAGTTTTGCATGTCTTGTTAAATAATAGATTTATTTGGTTTAAAGTTTAATTATGGTTACGATAAATGATATTTTATAATTAATATTCATGGGTTGTTAATGTCATTTTGTACATTGTTTTCTTACATGAGGCCACAACGAGCCTCGGTGCCGCCCGACACCACCGCCGCAACCCCCTCCACGCCACAAAATTCCTTTTTCACGATTGTTCTCGCCGTGAGGTTGTGACTGTTATGTGTGTGTGTGTGTGATGTAGTGGTGTGATGTGGCATGAGGTGGTAACATTGCCGCTACCAAGTTTGGTGTAGTGTAGTATGGTGTAGTGTGACATGACATAATTTAATATTAGCTTATGGTGTAGTGTGGTATGTGTGGTGAGAGTGTCCCCTCCACCCTTATACTTTTATGATGATTTGTCATTTATGTTTATGATTCAAATTGTTGTGTCTTATGATTTGTTTGCTTTTTATTAACTTTTGCTTTTTATTAACTTTTGGTGGTTATCATTATATTTAATTCTATCTAATAAGTGAATTCAAATCGCAATGATGATTACCAAATAAGACTGAACATATAAAACCCATCACGCAGACTTTATTTTAATTTTGTAATTGTCTTGAACAAAATACTCCTAATGTAGGAAACTTAATGGAAAATGTTAATGGTGTTAATTAAAAATAATCAAATGAATTGAAATAACAATTTTTATAAAATATTTGAATATAAATGACAAAATTTAAATTTTTGGATTCAAATGACTATTTATACAAAGCTCAAAAATAAATTTAACTAGAAATAACTATGATAAGGGTGTTATATTGTTATTGTTGGTAGCGTGACAACACGGAGTTGTGGATAGAAAGAGAGCCATTCCACGATTAATATTTTGACTTTTTTGGGGAGTAGAATAACCGTTGGCTATTTTCTAAAAAAATTTAAAAAAAATTATTTTTTTTACTAAAAATACAATATTTACACACGACTATTTTTACTAGAAGCAATTATGTTTACACTATTAAACAAACAATATTCTACTCGAAAAATTATACCCTTTGATCTCATAAAGTAAACTAATTTAAGTTCACTAATTTAAGCATATATTATAATTTAAGTCCACTAATTCAAACCAAATTGATCAAATTATTTGTATACAAATATATATTTAAGCATATATTATAACTTATAAAAGTAAACTAATTTAAGTCCACTAATTCTATAAAATTTCAAAAGAAAACTCACTAAAATCTACTAAATTAAGTCTATTATTTAATACCCGAAACCCGACCCGAAGAACCCGTTATCCGAACAACCCAAAACTGATTAAACCGATTGTTATTCGGGTCGGGTTTCGGGTAGATTTTCAATAAAAAACTCGAATAACCCGAACCGATTAACCCGAAACCTGATTAATTAACCCGATCAACACCACTACTCTAATTACATCAAACTATATCAGCTTCTACTATCTCCTATGTTTAAACACCATTAATTTGTACTCCTATTTTAAAATATGCATACTATTTAATATTAATTTATTATGGTTTTAATTTTTATAACTTTAAAATATGTAATATTTTTCTTATAACTAAAAATATTGAATTATAAAATAAAATAGAGTTAAATGTCTTTTACATCCCTAAGGTTTCATTAAATTGTCATTTGCATCCAAAAGTTTAAATTTGGCCATGTGCATCCAAAAGTTTTACAAAAATTGCCATTTGAATCCACTTAACTACTCCTCATTAACGTCATTATGTTTTTACGTTAAGTTTCCTACATTAGGGGTATTTTAGTCAAAACAAGTACAAAATAAAAAATTAACCCTACGTGAGACGTTTTAGGCGTTCAGTGTCTTTTGGTATCAACCATTGCGATTTTAATTCTAAGTTTCCTATGTGAGATGTTTTAGGCAATGGTGGTAGCTGTCGGAGTAAGGGGTGGAGGTGTAGGTGGTGGCAGAATGGGGTTAGGGTTAAGTGTAGGTTTTCTTTTATTATTTTGAATTTTTAATCATAAGGGTAAAATTGGCATTTCATAATAACTTAATAGGAAAATTTAATGGTGTTAGTCTTATGGATCAAAATTGAAACAAACCTTCAAACTATTGGATTGTGAGTATAATAAATAAATTAGTGTACTATATCCGTGATTTTCGTCAAACCTCAGAGACTAAAATAGTAATTTACTCTAAAATAAAATATAAAGATGACTAACTAAAAGTGACTTATTTTTAACTTTATAAAACATGTAACAAAAATATATATAAATAAACAAACAAATCATATAACACAAATTATTTGAATCATAACCATCAAAACAAATTATCATAACATATAAGAACAAAACCATAATAATCATAAAAAATCGCTCATCGTAACCATAATTAAACTTTAAACCAAAGAATCTATGTTTTGACTAAAATACCTCTCATGTTGGAAAGTTAACGGAAAAAGTTAATCTTCTTGGTTAGATGTAGTAAAATGGATTCAAATGACAATTGTAGTAAAACCTTTGGATGCAAATGACAACATTTTAAACTTTTGAATTCAAATGACAAGTTTTATGAAATCTCATGGACGTAAAATACATTTAACTCTATAAAATATTAAATAACTAAGCAGTAATTACAAGATGGTGCTGACATGACTGCCTGCTTGACTACATTGTTTCTCCGCCACACGTACTTCCTGTATGCTCACCACTACTAATTAACCTAACCAAAAAACAAAAGAGTGATGGTTTTTGATCTAACTGGTTTGACTAGTCCACTCCTTCAGATCTTGAAGACATTGTTTTCACCTCGGGTGTAAACGAGTCAAGCCGGCTCGCATGCTACTCGGGATCGGCTCGAAAAAAACTCGAATCGAGCCGAGCTTAAACGAGCTCGAGCCCGAGCTCGAGCTCACATCATGGCTCGTTTACTAAACGAGCTCGAGCCCAAACTTCAGACATCGAGCTCGAACTGGCTCACGAGCCTAAACGAGCTTTTTGTTTTATATATATTTTTTACATATGAAATATATATAAATATATATGTACATAAATCATATTTATTATATATATTTTTATGATGAAAACTAATTAAATAATATATATTATGTTAAATATAAAAGAGTTCATTATAAGAAATATAAAAGTAATTATAATTTTTTTTAATAATTTAATAATAAACGAACCGAGCCCGAGCCTGATAATTTTTTGGCGAGCCGAGCTCGAGCTTTAGAAATAAAACTTCAAACGAGCCGAGCTCGAGCTCGAGCTTTCTAAAACTAAAACGAGCCGAGCTCGAGCCTAAGCGAGCTCGGGCTCGGCTCGGCTCGTTCACACCCTATTTTCACCCATGAGCCACTTAACTGGTGCACGTCGTCATAAAATAATTTGCGACCAGAAGAATTGTAGTGGGGCCAGCGAACAATTAGAAGTAGAAGAATCCTAAAGGAAGAGGACACATGTGAACAGAACGACCATGGAATTTTGAAACCCTTTTATAACAAAATTATATATTATTCTCATAGAATTTTCCAATTTGTCTGCTTGTAGTGTGTGTGGTGTGTGTATATCTATATATATAGATGATATTTTCGATACAAACTCTATGCTACCTAAAAACTATGGAATAGATCTAGTGCGTTGATTAAATATATTGATAGCTAAGATTAATGACAACTCATCAATATTCAATTAGTCTAATAGTGAATAAGAATAATGGTACATAAGTAATTAGTGATAACTAAAACCAAAATCCACGGTTCATAATAAATTCTAGAATTTTCATGTGTATAATATTGCTACAATTTTTCAAAAAATAATTACATGTTTTTAAAAAGTTTTCGAAAATAACACTTAATAAATATAAATGGTGTTACTTTCGTAAAATAACACACAACGAAAATAGCATTTTATAGTTTTAAACGGGAACTTTATAACATAAAACAATCACTTCATGTATAAAGTAGCACATGTATACATATTTTTAAAACAAATCACCATTTTAACAATTGAAAAATCAAATTTTATCTCAAAGTAACACATAAACTTTAAACATCATATAAAACTAAAACAATACTTAATAAACATAACACTACATAATATCAACACAACACTTTATAATGTCAAAAGTACACTAAAAATGCCCAATAAACACTTAACAAAAGTAAAGTAGTAGTTCAGTATAATTTTTTTTTTCAAAATAACATCGTTTTAACAATAGAAAAACATCAAAATTTATCTAAAATCAACACATATAGCTAAAATAGCACATCAACCTTAAATAACAAATAAATGTAAAATAGCATGGTCGATCAAAAGAATGTGATCGCAATAGTTGTTTGAATGTGAATGCAAATAAAAATGAAGTAATGAATGAATATAAAATGCAATTTCTAATGGTTAACTACGTTTGAATTACAAAATTAATTTAAGAGTTATTTGAATTGCCTGAAATAAGAGTTACTAAAACAAACTTAAATTGCTATGACAAGATTACCCTCATTCCTACTAGGCAAACAGTCCACGTGGCGAAATAATATAGGTTCTAACCGTTTTTACAATATAATAGGTTTGTACATGATCCTACTCCTATACGTATATATACATACCTGTAATATACCTATATATTATTCTCTATCATAATATGTATTTTGTCCAAAAAGACTAATAAATTATCTTAGTCTTCTATTTTTCAATCAATGGTTAATATGAAAGTGCAGGAAAGAAAAAGGTGGAATGATATTTTGTGTATGTAACAACTTTTGTTAACTTTTTTGAGTTTCCCCCAATTTTTTAAACGTTTATAATTTTTTAATAATAGATTCATTTTTAAAACAAATTACACCATAAAATTAAACATTTTTTTTTCTTTTAATTGAGTATAGTATTACTATATTTTTACAAAAAAAATTAAGCGATGCGAAATTGTGTTGTATTTTAACATTTTTTTGCTGTATTTTATCAAAAAAACACAGAACTTTTGTGTTGTATTTCATCAAAACATGCGTCAAACAACATAGTTTTATGTTGTTTTGCGTCAAACAACACAGTTTTGTGCTGCTTTGCGCCAAACAACACAGTTTTGTGCTGCTTTGCGTAACATGTTCTATGTTGTCTTGCGTCAAAACAATAAAATATCATGTATTGTTTCTGTATCATCTATTGTTTCTATGATTTATTATGTCAAAATATCAAACAAGAATAGTAAACCAAAAAAGGACTGACCTTAATGGTATGATTATAAAAATGTAGCTTTTCGTCATCGACATTAATGGATTACTATACTTTATAATTTGAAAGGTATCTGAAATAAAATCATGTTAAAAGTTGGGGGTTTAGAATTGTGCTGGCGAATGATAATGAATTGGTTGGTTGCAATGATGAGTTGGGTGGTGTAGCAGTGGCGATAGAGGTATCCACCATGGAAAGAGAAATGTAAAAATTTGAGGATTAGGATTTTGCTGAATTTTGTCAAAATATAAAAAATAGGAGGGGATAATTATGTTTTTGACTAAAATGCCCTTTAACTCTCTTTTTAATTAGAGTAAATTACTGTTTTCGTCCCTGAGGTTTGACGAAAATCACGGGTTCAGTCCAATAGTTCATTTATTACACTGACGGTCCAATAGTTTTAAGGTTTGTTTCAATTGCAGTCCACACCACTAACTTCGTTAAAATTTTCTGTTAACTTAATATGAAATGACAAATTTACCCCCGTGATTTAAAAAATACAAAAAAAATTACAAAGAACAAATAAAACCCCACCTACCTACCCCACCATAATCTGCTCTCTCTCTCCACCATAGACTCACCCCCAACCCTAACCCACTGCCACCGAACCTCCACCACCCTCTCCTGCCATCACCACCACCATCTCACACAAGAAAGGTCACTACCACTGCCATATTGTCGCAAACTAGAACCACCATCGAAGACAAGAACCACCACCATCATACACCGTCGAAAAGAGATAGGGAGATGCAGATGAACCACGATGATGAGATGGGGAGGTGGTCGCGCGGTTTTTATCAAGCTGTGACCGCCGGCCATCACCACACTAGAACCACTCGTCGTATCACCACACCACAATTGTATAACCTTTGTCTCCGGCCACCGTCGATTCAGTTGAAGGTTCTTTAACTTTGGGGGTTCTTCAACTTAGGGGGTTCTTCTACTTTTAGGGGTTCTTTGGTTAGATTGAGGGGAGACTTAATTGAGGTGGTTCAGAGGCTCTTCAAGTCTTCAACTTCATTAATAAGGAGGGTTTCATGATGATGGAGGAATACCAACAAAAGAGATGGGTTAGAGTTGGATGATGATGGTGATGGTAGGTGGCTGATGGGTTTCGGGTGGTAGGTGAGCGATGGTGGTGGTTGTGGTTATTGGAGGCGACGGTGATGCGTGAATCTTGAGAAGTAACAGAAAAGTGTGTGTGTGTGTGAGAGAGAGAGAGAGAAGAGAAAGATGGGATGGGAATTGGGGGAGGGGGTATTTAATCAGCCAGGGGCAAAAAAGTCTTTTTATATTGTTTAACAGAATAAACACTAACGGTGTTAGTGACTTGGGTGAAATTGAAACAAACCTTAAAACTATTGGACCGTCAATGTAATAAATGAACTATTGGACTGAACCCCTGATTTTCGTCAAACCTCAGGGACGAAAACAGTAATTTAACTCTTTTAATTATAACACATGTCATGATCTTATTACTTCTTATCATACTTAGGGAAAACTTATTTTTTATTTGAACCTCTACCTATATATGTATACATACATGTATATATAGGGGATGGATCAAATTAAAACTCACTTTTTGTGAGAACTCTAGGAATCAATGTGAGCCACTAGTTTTCAATGGCAAAATGATAATTAATAAAATTATAATAACAAAAATTATAAAACAAACAATAATAAAAAAACAAAAAAAAACAAGAAGTGTTTCCCTCGTTTCCTTCTATCATTAAAATAATAAAAAAAATTATATAAAAAATTCTTGTTTTTTACGAACGTCAATTTACACATATGTAATACCCGAAATTACACATATGTAAAACAAGATTTACACATATGTAATGACTAATTTACGTAACGGGTAGACATTTTTTTAAGAAAATTATATTAATATGGTAGGCGTTGGAAAGATAAAAAATATATTGAAATTAATTGTGAAATTTTTTGGAAAAAATAATGTCGTGAAAAAAAGTTAATAACGCTTTAAAAAAGATGATGTGACTTGCATGTGATTAAAATGTGTGGTTGATATTGGTTCCTAGTGTTCTCATAAAAAAAGTGGCCAAGATAACCCTACCCTATAATAGGCGAGATCAAATGAGAAGTTTTTTTTGTAAAAACTCTAGAATCAATGCGAGTCACTAGTTTTCAATGACAAAATAGTAATTAACAAAAAACATAATAATAAAAATTATAAAAATAAAAAATAACATAAAAATATAATAAATAAAAAAACAAAAATGTTTCTGTAGCATCTCGTATTTTTGTTAATTAAAAGTTAATGTCGTTAAATTCTTGTAAGGACCATTGTTATCAATTATGAAACTTGAGGGTTACTTATGCTTATTTTTTGTGTAACTTTAATTCTTTAATTTAAAGGTTAATAATTTAACTACTAAATGGTGGACATAATAATAATAATAAGAAAAGAAAATAATAAAAGATAGAAGAAGAATAAGAAGAAGATAAAGATAAGAAGAAGAAGAAGAATAAGAAGACGAAGAAGAAAGAAGCAAGAAGAAGGAGGTTAGGAGAAGAATGAGAGAATGACGAAGAAGAATAAGAAGAAGAAAAGTAAAGAAGGAGGAGGAGAAGAACAAAAAGGGGAGGGAGTAAGAAAAACAAGGAGGAGAAGAACAACAAAAAGGAGGAAGAAGAAGAAGAAGAGAAGAAGAAGAAGAAGGGAAGAAGAAGAAGAGAAGAAGAAGAAGAAGAAGAAGAGAAGACGAAGAAGATAGCAAGAAGAAGAAGAAGAAAGAAGCAGAAGAAGAAGAAGAAGAAGAAGGAGAAGAAGAAGAAGAAGAATGAAGAAGAAGAAGAAGAAGAAGAAGAAGAAGGAAGAAGAAGAAGAAGGAAGAGAAGAAAAGAGAAGAAGAAGAAGAAGAAGAAGAGAAGAAGAAAAGAAGAAGAAGAAGAAGAAGAAGATAGAAGAAGCAGAAGAAGAAGAAGAAGGGAATGAGAGAAGGTAAGAAGAAGAAGAAGAAGAAGTAGAAGAAGAGAGATAGAAGAAGAAGAAGAAGAATAGAAGACGAAGAAGAAGAAGAAGAAGAAGAAGAAGAAGAGAGAAGAAGAAGACGAAGAAGAAGAAGAAGAAGAAGAAAGAAGAAGAAGAAGAAGAAGAAGATAGAAGAAGAAGATAAGAAGAAGAAACAAGAAGAAGAAGAACAAGAAGAAGAAGAAGAAGAGAAGAAGAAGAAGAAGAAGAAGAAGAAGAAGGAAGAAGAAGAGAAGAAGAAGAAGAGAAAAGAAGAAAGAAGAAGAAGAAGAAGAAGAAGAAGAAGAAGAAGAAGAAGAAGAAGAAGAAGAAGAAGAAGAAGAAGAAGAAGAAGAAGAAGAAGAGAAGAAGAAGGAAGAAGAAGAAGCAGAAGAAGAAGAAGAAGAGAAGAAGAAGAAGAAGAGAAGAAGAAGAAGAAGAAGAGGAAGAAGAAGAAGAAGAAGAAGAAGAAGAAGAAGAAGATAGAGAAGAAGAAGAAGAAGAAGAAGAGAAGAAGAAGAAGAAGAAGAAGAGAAGAAGGAAGAAGAAGAAGAAGAGAAGAAGAAGAAGAAGAGGAAGAAGGAAGAAAGGCAGAAGAAGAAGAAGAAGAGGAGAGAAGAAGAAGAAGAAGAAGAGGACGAAGAAGAAGAAAGAAGAGGAAGAAGAGAAGAGGAAGAAGAAGAAGAAGAAGAAGAAGAAGAAGAAGAAGAAGAAGAAGAAGAAGAAGAAGAAGAAGAAGAAGAAGAAGAAGAAGAAGAAGAAGAAGAAGTCAGAAGAAGAAGAAGAGAAGAAGAAGAAGAAGAAAGAAGAAGAAGAAGAAGAGAAGAAGAAGAAGAAGAAGAAGAAGAAGAAGAAGAAGAAGAAGAAGAAGAAGAAGAAGAAGAAGAAGAAGAAGAAGAAGAAGAAGAAGAAGAAGAAGAAGAAGAAGAAGAAGAAGAAGAAGAAGAAGAAGAAGAAGAAGAAGAGAAGAAGAAGAAGAAGAAGAAGAAGAAGAAGAAGAAGAAGAAGAAGAAGAAGAAGAAGAAGAAGAAGAAGAAGAAGAAGAAGAAGAAGAAGAAGAAAGAAGAAGAAGAAGAAGAAGAATGAAGAAGAAGAGAAGAAGAAGAAGAAGAGATGAAGAAGAAGAAGAAGAAAAGAAGAAGAAGAAGAAGAAGAAGAAGAAGAAGAAGAAGAGAAGGAAGAAGAAGAAGAAGAAGAGAAGAAGAAGAAGAAGAAGAAGAAGAAGAAGAAGAAGAGAAGAAGAAGAAGAAGAAGAAGAAGAAAGAAGAAGAAGAGAAGAAGAAGAAGAAGAAGAAGAAGAAGAGAAGAAGAAGCAGAAGGGAAGAAGAAGAAGAAGAAAGAAGAGAAGAAGAAGAAGAAGAAGAAGAAGAAGGAAGAAGAAGAAGGAAGAAGGAAGAATAATAAGAATAAGAAGTTAGAAGAAGAAGAAGAAGAAGAAGAAGAAGAAGAAGAAGACAGAAGAAGAAGAAGAAGAAGAAGAAGAAGAAGAATAAGAAGAAGAAGAAGAAGAAGAAGAGAAGAAGAAGAAGAAGAAGAAGAAGAAGAAGAAGAAGAAGAAGAAAAGAAGAAGAAGAGAAGAGAAGAAGAAGAAGAAGAAGAAGAAGAAGGAAGAAGAAGAAGAAGAAGAAGAAGAAGAAGAAGAAGAAGAGAAGAAGAAGAAGAAGAAGAAGAGAGAAGGAAGAAGAAGAAGAAGAAGAAGAAGAAGAAGAAGAAGAGAAGAAGAAGAAGAGAAGAAGAAGAAGAAGAAGAAGAAGGAAGAATAAGAAGAAGAAGAAGAAGAAGAAGAAAGAAGAAGAAGAAGAAGAAGAAGAAGAAGAAGAAGAAGAAGAAGAAGAAGAAGAAGAAGAAGAAGAGAAGAAGAAGAAGAAGAAGAAGAAGAAGAAGAAGAAGAAGAAGAAGAAGAAGAAGAAGAAGAAGAAGAAGAAGAAGAAGAAGAAGAAGAAGAGAAGAAGAAGAAGAAGAAGAAGAAGAAGGAAGAAGAAGAAGGAAGAGAGAAGAAGAAGAAGAATAAGAAGAAGAAGAAGAAGAAGAAGAAGAAGAAGAGAAGAAGAAGAAGAAGAAGAAGAAGAAAGAAGAAGAAGAAGAAGAAAAGAAGAAGAAGAAGAAGAAGAAGAAGAAGAAGAAGAAGAAGAAGAAGAAGAATAAGAAGAAGAATAATAATAAGAAGAAGAAGAAGAATAAGAAAAGAATAAGAAGAAGAAGAAGAAGAAGAATGAAGAAGAATAAGAATAATAATAAGAAGAATAATAATAATAATAATAATATAATAATAATAATAATAATAATAATAATAATAATAATAATAATAATAATAATAATAATAATAATAATAATAATAATAATATAATAGTCTATAAAAGCTATTAAACTTAAAAAGGGTTTAAAAACTTGGAGTTTATTTACTCAAGGGGGTGTATTGTCATTTTATAAACTTTAAAAGAAAGTTTTTACATAAAATATCAAAACCTCCAAATTACAGGGGCCATTTGTGTAAATAACTGAAACCCAACCCCCCCTTGTTCAACCCCGTTTTTCCGGTTCAGGTCCGGCGGAGCTCCAGCCGAGCTCCGGCGGCTTCAAAACACCCAAAACCTTTTGATTTTAACCCCCAACCCGATCGAAATCGTTTCGTGTACACGTTTCGAACTTAAATGTACACCTTAATTTTGTTTAAACACCGGTTACAAACTCCAATCGAATGCATAACCGAAGCCTTTAATCATGTAGCCGTTCGAACCTTAATCACTAATAATAATCCAATTAATTAAACCTAAACAATCGTTTAACTATCCCTAATCTATCAACACTTCCAACTCCACCTGAAACACACGCAAACAACACAATTGACTCTCATCTTCATCGTGAACCTGCAACTATTCAAACTTCATCATCCGGAAATCAAAAACCAAAATTGGTAGAGGGCTTTTGATCTTGTACACCATTAGAAGCTTCCTGTGCAACGAATTTGATTAACATCATCGTTTGAATATCAATCAAGCTCTACGAGGTCGCGACTGTTCTTCATCTTGCTCACTTTCAATTCGACTTCAAACCGGGTAACTAAATACATATACCTGCTCGGTTTTACTTGGGGATTAAAAGCCCCAAGGTTAATTTCATTAACATAATCAAATTGGGGTTCAATTTGGCTCTAATCGAATCTAGGGTTCATATGTTTTGGGGGTTTTCTTGTAACTCTGTTTTTATAAATTAAAAGCTGTTTCATATCAAGGCCACGACCCTGGTTCACTGGTTACACGTTCACAATCCAAACTTGAGGTCCCGGGTTCGAACCCGGCTACCTCCAACATTTTTTTAAAGGCTTTTTGGACTTTAAAAAAATGCAGAAAAAATTTATAAAAATCACTTTGTAAACTTTATTTATTTTTTTAGCCACTCAACTATTTTCTAAAAATTTATTTCTTAAAATACTTTAATATTTTTAATAAATATTTTAGAAAAATAGTATATTTAGTTTATTTTTTATATATAAAAATAGACTTTAAATAATGGTTAAAATCACTAAACTATTATTGGCTTAAACCTTATCTATATATTATTGTTTAAATCATTGGTATTTTAAATAATTATAAAATTTTATTACAATTTATTTTCCTCTTCATTTCTTCATATTAAATACTCAATTAGTATATTTAATTTTTCATTGAATCAAAACATAATCAATTAATGAATTTAGTTATTAAAATCCCAAATTTTACTTGAAACCCTAGTTCTCGTTAAATCATTAAACTTATTATTAAACTTAAATCTTGTAAATATATATATATGTTTAGGTACCTTGTGAAGGATTTCGTTGGAACATCAATTGTTATTCTTATTAATCATCATATATACTTATTGATCATGTGAGTTTTCTTGTCCTATTTTAATATTATTTCACATTATTTTGGGGTGAAACATGTTAATCTTATCAAACTTACACTTGTAAACGTTTTATACTTGTAACGCACTTGCAATTCATATTTATATTTTGTCATGGTTATTTGTGTTATTGTTAGCTTTATATGAGATGCATTATATGTTGACAATCATTAACTATTGCTAGCCTGGCGACGTCATAGATCTATGGGCCTGACAAGCCTATTTGGTGCTAAAGCCGATGTATTGCTGGCTCCTGATGACGTATGACTTGTTCATCATGGGAACCAAGTACACTTAGCTAATCGTTATAAACTTGTAATCTTAATCTTGGTCAAGGTTTGATTGTAGCTATATGTGTTCTATAAACTTGCATAACTCATAACCTTTGCTGCTTGTAAACCTTTTGATATATTTATGTATATTAAACCTTGGAAACTCACCAACTTTCAAAGTGACCCTTTATTTTTAACATGTTTCTGGAAATACCCAAGCTTGAAGTTATCTTTTAAAGTTTGCTCACATCTAGGATTTGGAACTAGATAATTGAATAAATTGTTTTGGATTATTCATCTTATGTTATGTTTGTCTTCTTATTTGAGACTTATGGTTGTAATTTACATTTGACACTTATGATAATAATATTTTGATTAAATGATAGCGTTATGTGGTTGTGAACAATCTTAACCCTCACATCTCGACGATTCCACCGTCAAGGTTGAGGTGTGACAGTTTCCCTCGTTCATATAATGTTTTCGGAAAAATTAAAAAAAATTCACGTTTTTTTACGAAATTCATTTTACACATGTGTAAGCCCGTATTTACACATGTGTATAACCAGATTTACACATATGTAAATAACGGGTGGATGATAAATAAATGTTACATAATAATACAACTATAAATAAATGTTACATAATAACACAACCAAAATGCGTTTGGCCAAATTTCTTTTTCTATTTGATTGTCACTCGTTTCTCTAACCATATATCTATGGTTTGGAACTTAAACTTTGGCTCTTTAACTCTCTCGAGTTGTGATTAATTGTTAATAAGATATAATATGTCAAGTAAATAGAAAAAAACTTAAACAAAAGATGACATAGTACAATTTAATGAATAGATTACAAATACATCTATATTGATGGTGTGATACCAAAATAAAAACTATGAATCTTTAGTATATTTCATTATCTACACTAGTGCATTGGCCTAAATAGTAACTACAATCGAATTAAAAAAACTATGAAAAAGTACATTAATTAAACAATACATCTATAATGATGATATACTATGCTCAATTATGATTATATTTTTACTTATGTAACATGCTACAACACCAAAATAAAAAACTAACAAACTTTAGTAGATTAGATTACAGTAGTGAACTAACCTAAATATATTCACCTAAGTAATGTAACTACAGTTTAATAAAAAGATTATAAAAATTACAATAAATAAAAAAATAGATTAAATTAAAAAATACATCTAAAATGATGATATATTATGTTCAATAATGGTTATATTTTTATTTGTGCAACATTCTGCAACACCAAAATGAATATTTATAAAATTCTACTAGATTACAATAGTGCAATAGCCTAATAAATTACCTATTATAATGTGATTATAGTCGATTAAAAAACTATAAAAAACAATTACACTTAATTAAAAAATGCATCCGGGATGATGTTATATTATGCTCAACATTATATATATTACTAAATTACTAACTTTTGTGTGCATTAAAGGTTGTATTTTAGCTTTAGTGGGTTGTACATACTTTTGTTTTGCTTTTTAATTTTTTTTCTTTTAACCCCAATACTTTTACATCTTTTACATTTTAACTCCTAAAATTTTCATATTCAACTTTGGTTCCCTAAACTTTTCATCTTTTATAATTTTTTTCCTTCTACGTTTCGGTCTAAATTTTACGAGTTAACACTCCACAACGTGCGCGTGTGATTCAACATATTTAAGCTTATTTTTTCCTGTTAATGGCACCGTCACAACGCACGGGTCCTACACCAATTTAGTTATTGTTTTTAATGTTTTACGTTTCACTTGCGTGGTTTAATATTTTTACGTCTACTTTTTGTTTGGTTTATATTTTTTGTTTTTATTTTTCAAATACGAGTTTTCAGGTGTTGGTATGCGGTTGTGTGATTTGCATGGTTTTATGCCTCCCGTCGCAACATGGGAGGCTTAGTACTAGTTGTATATATTTTCATTTATTTAACATGCTACAACACCAAAATAAAAAACTAAGAAATTTCAGTAGATTCCATTGGATTACACTTATGAATTGGGTTGAATAAATTTACATACAGTAATATAAATGCAATATAACTAGAAAAACTATAAAAATCAATTACTTATATTTCAAATAGTTAATTCTAGTACAAAATCATAAACAAATTGTGTCCCTTTAACTTAGCTATAAATTAAGTACATAATAAAAAAACAACATAACCCAAAAAAATCAAACATGTTTAAACCTATTTATCTGCTACAACATGACTTGTGTAGGAGAAAAATCACATCAAAAACCCATCTGATATCGTAAATCTTCTGGATTTGTAACTGTTTATAATCTGGCTCTAGATTGTAAACATTAAAACCAACATTCAAAACCCAAATCGACAAGGGAGGGGTGTTGATCGTTGAAAAAATCATCGTAGATGGAAGAGACATTCAAATTCATTTGAGGTTCTTTGTGTCCTTGGTCGGTCATCATACTGGTGTTCTTGGTAAAGCTTGGTTTGTAGATTGTTGTATGTTTGGATCATCATCAATTTCAATAAATAAACACTACATTCAAAATAGTTTAGGTGTAAGAAAAGAATTTGGGTGCAAAAAAATACAAAGAATAAGAGATGATGTAGAGAGCGAAAAAGTGATTGAATGAAATATTAATTCTATGAGTTCTTGTGTATCTTCTATGTAAAAAATGAATATATAATAAATAAAAAAACATAAAAAAAGGTTTAGTCAAAGCATGCAAATAAGATGGTGAAAATATAAAAAAAAAGTAATATCAAATCATAGTACATAAATAATATGATTTGTCAAACAAAGTAAGTAAAGAAAATAAAGCATTACATGAGTGTCTACCACGTAAAATGACATAAATGCTCTTTAATATTTCTTTTCATGATGTTGATATGACAAGCTCCCATTGGCTACTTTGAGTTAACAGGTTCTTACAATTAAAAGGGTTAGTATACGAACCCAAACCAATATATATATATATATATATATATATATATAATATATATATATATATATATATATATATATATATATATATATATATATATATATATATATATGTTTTATTTTGATGTTGATGTGTATCTTTTTAGAACTTCTAAGGATCGTATGAACTAATATCAGCCATTGATTTATATATGTTTTATTTTTTATTTATTATATAATAAAGGTAAATTAATCAATATTTGATTTTTAACTTCCTAATTTGTAGCTCCTCATTATTAAGAAATGTGACAACCCTAAACCAAAGGTAAGGTAGTTTAATATTTCCTATGAATTGATTATAAATGCTTATATCTTATAGAAGATGATTAAGGTAACTTTAGTTAATTGTATGAGTTTTTGCATGCTAAATTATACATGCACATAAAATACATAAGCATGCATACATGCATGCATGAAATTTACGTGTGCATGAAATTCTTGTATATGAATTTTATGATTGATTTCTATATGCCTAGGTACTAAATTGTAAGATTATTTTATTAGTTACTTGAATGGTAAAAATCATATATTTACATGAAATGAATTAAGATCAAAACTTAATCAAAACATTTAAAATTTTAATTATGAATATTTATTAATTAATAGATAGCTATTATAGCATTCATAATTATGAGGAGAGAGAAGCGGGAAAATCAATTATTAGATGACCTAGATTGGTGACAAGTGTTTGGATTTATTTTTATTTACTAGTATAGAGATTCCTGAATAAGTTTCGTGATTTAATCCGCATGTATGAGTGAGTTACATATTTTATAACATTCTGTATACAGAAAATTAAAAGAAATAGCAAAACAGTGAGATAAATTACGAAAAATTTACACAAATTATAATGTCTGGAATAGACCAGTATATATGAATTTCAGAATTTTTAGTGATGTTTAACTATTTCTGCTAATTAATGTGAAATTTGTAAAAATCTTAGAAATTTGCCTGTTATGAGTTATTAATCTGAAATTTTATGAGATAATGTAGATTTCAGAATGGTTAGGTTGGTAAATTATAGTGATTTTTAAATAGCAGAATATATCGAATTAGAATTTTGGAAATTTTTGTGATTTAAAATGCTGAAAATTTTAAAGAAATTAGATTTATTCTAACAAATAATTATTTTATAGGAATAGTTTGACTTATTG
Source organism: Flaveria ramosissima (assembly GCA_025215565.1). NCBI lineage: Eukaryota > Viridiplantae > Streptophyta > Magnoliopsida > Asterales > Asteraceae > Flaveria > Flaveria ramosissima. The sequence goes on from CM046035.1 coordinate 65,967,233, forward strand.
GCTGAAATTAAGGTGAGTAACATAGCCTCTTTTTGATTTATAATTTTTTGGGGGGAAAAACATACTGTTTGTGTTGAATTGGATGCATTTTTGAGAAATTTGATTTATTACTGTCATATTGACACAACCATTAATTCGGATGAGGAACCGTCAAATAATATAGGTAGCGCTAATTAGGAAATGTCAACCTGCATATGCTTAGATGAGGGCAACGGTGTTATATTATTTGATTGCGTGATTTGTACTTGACAGTTATGAATCACTTGATGTGTGTATAGGTTTGGTTGTGAGTTTGATTGTATTGCATCAATTCAAAATGATTTATATTGATTAAACCTATGTTCTCACCAACTGTTTGTTGACTGTTTTGAGTATGCTTTTTCAGGTTAGCAAAATGTACTATAACATCGTGTATACCTTCAACATGTATAGTGATCGGCACGGCTATCTAGGAAAGTTGTGCATATGGTTGACCATTGATTTGTTTGACTTCAGCCTTTACGTGGATGTTCACGTCCACTACTAGCTGAAGATATGTGACTTGTTGAAGATATATTTTGTTTAGGATTACTATGTATAAGTCTAAAATGTTAGACTAAATTTTGTAAAAATGTAATCCTATAATTATATATTAATGAAAGTAACGTTTAAATTATTGTTGTGATTTGCATGCTTTGATAATCAATGTGTTATGAACTAACGAGTCACTCCCAAAGCATTTTACGCTTCCACCGGGATGTGACATGTTGGTATCAGAGCCATTGGTTATAGAGAATTAAGGTATTATTAGTAAATACATAGACTATAACCATAAGCTTGTATGATAACAAGGTTTGACATGACTTAAAATATATTTAAGATATATTTTCTTTCCAGGATTTCATGACAGGGTGACTATGCTTAGACAATAATGGAATCCTGTGTGAAATATATGTGACTAATATGAAAATATGAGATTTTGTGAAACTATTTGACTGGTATGTGTGATATGATGATATGAAGTTTTGTGAAATTTTTATAGTATGAGTACTAGTAATTCTGATAGTTACTATAATGAAACTGATCCTTTGGATCATAGCAATTATAAGAAAACAACACCAGAAATAGAACCACAAGACAACCTAAGAGTATCCCAAATTGATGACAAAACCAACAACAAGCCAAAGTTTTTCATTCGACGTGCACTAATGACCATTGGGGGCTATACAATTGAGACCCCTAGGAAAAGTGTATGAAGTGGTAAGAAATTAATTCTTGATTAAGAAAGCTCAGGAATCAGAAAATAAAAGTCTAGAAATCCTTCCCTCAACATCAGACCTAACACCTGTAGTGCAACCCGTTGAAGGAAGATGATCAAAGCGACAAAGGATTGATGAAGATCAGATAAAAACAACCAACCAAATCCTCAAGAAGGTTAAACGGATACAACGAGAAATCCGAATGATTCAAACAAATGAGAGATGAAGGAAGGAAACCAAAGTACTTTCACCAAGATGTGGAATTGGATTTGGGGAAAGTAGAATTGTAGGAAACCTTAATTTACTAGGTGAAATGTTTGAGAATATATAAAATAAGAGTACAATAAAGTATCTTGTTATGATTACATATTTATACTATGAATTAAATACAATTTTTTATATAATAATAATATAATTAATATGTAGCTAAATATGCCGCCAAGAAGAGATACTCAACCTGTACGTAGAACAAGACGGGTGGGACGCGCAAGGACTAGATTAGGAGAATAAACTTCACCCGAAAATACCACTGTTAGTGAGAATAAAATAATTTTATCAAATAGTGACTCAACAATTGGAACCAGCGCTACCTTAGTAGCTCAACTCCAACAGAACCTTCATGTAAGAGGTGTTTTCCCTAAAATAAAGGACCAGGCAACACCACTGAGATATAGATAAGGGTAAGAAGGGATGTTCTTACAAGGCTGTTATGTCTTGTAAACCCCAAGACTTTAATGGAAAAGGAGGAGCAGTACAAGCATCACATTGGTTAGAAGAAATGAAGTCAGTTTTAGATATAAGCGAGTGTGCTGGCAATTATAAGACCATGTTTGTTTCGCATTCCCTAAAGGGAGAAGCACAATCATGGTGGAAGATGGAAATTCAAACTAAAGGTATGGATATCATGAATAGGTTAAGTTGGGAAGAATTTAGAAAACTAGTGATTGAAAAATATTAATGAAATAGAAAGGATAGAAACAGAATTTATCACTAGAAATGAAAGGTGCTGCACATCAGGAGTATACAGATAGGTATAATGAGTTATCTAGATTAGTTCCACACCTAGTTACACTAGAAACTAAAAGGATAGGAAGATACATCTGGGGTCTAGTACCACAAATAAAAGGAATGGTAAAGTCAGCCATGCCTAAGACTTTTCAGGATGTAGTCACATTATTAGGAAGTTTGACTGATAAGATGATAAGGAATGGATCCTTGATTGATTCAAGGATTGGAGACAAAAGGAAATGGTGCAATAGCAACTCTGGAGGAAGATTGGGAGGGAATCAACAGAAGAAGGTAAACAAGAATCCGGTGAGAAATTTCATGGGAATCGTCCAGGAAAGAAGACCATAGACAGAAGGTCAATCGTGGTGCAATACCCGCAAGAGAGACCATAATGGTAAGTGTAGGGTGGTAATTTGCTATAACTATAAGAAGAAAGGACACCTATCTAGGGAATGTAAGGGACCTGCAAACCCTAAACTAGTGTGGAAATAAAAATCATTTCACAACGAGTGTCGGGAATTGAAAGGCAAAACCCAATTAACCCAAACAAACCACGAGGTAGAGCATTTGTGTTGCAAACTGAAGAAGCCCGACATGAACCAGAAGTAATGACGGGTACGTTTCTTATTAATGATCGGTACGCAATAGTATTACTCGATACGGGAGCAACTCGTAGTTTTGTTTCAAATATATTTAAGCCATTACTTAATTTAACCTCTGAGAAATTGAAATATAAGTATATGATAGAATTAGCTGATGGAAAGATAATTGAAGCTTGTGAAATTATTCCTAAGTGTACCTTAAATTTTGATGATCCTTGTTTTGATATAGATCTGATTCCTATTGAACTAGGAGGTTTTGATATTGTTGTGGGTATGGACTGGTTAAGTAAAAATTAGGCTGAAATTATCTGTGGAAAAGAATGATTAAAGTTCTTTGATTACAGAAAATAAAACTCTTTGTTTGTATGGCGAGAAACCTAGAGGTGCTATGAAGATAGTCTCATGTAAGAAAGCCCAAAATGTTTAAGAAAGAAATGTCTAGCTTTTCTAGCATATGTAGTTGATACAAAATTAGATAAGAAGAAATTAGAAGATGTTCCTATCATTAGTGAATATCTAGAGGTATTGCCTGATGAGTTACCAGGATTGCCACCCCCTCGTCAAGTAGAATTCAAAATTGAACTAGTACCAGGAACTGCCCCTATTGTTAAGCCACCGTATCGTTTGGCACCAACAGAAATGAAAGAATTAATGAGTCAAATTCAGGAATTGTTGGACAAGGGATTTATACGTCCTAGTGTATCACCTTGGGGAGCTCCAGTCCTATTCGTAAAGAAGAAAGACAGAACTTTTAGGATGTGTATCGATTATAGGGAGCTTAATAAAGTGACTATTAAGAATAGATATCCTCTCCCTAGAATAGATGACCTATTTGATCAATTGCAAGGATCTAGTTACTTTTCAAAAATCGACTTAAGGTCAGGATACCATGAATTAAGGGTAAGGGATGAAGATATACCTAAGACTGCGTTCAGAACTCGATATGGTCATTATGAGTTCTTGTAATGCTATTTGGGTTAACAAATGCTCTAGCAGTATTTATGGATCTAATGAACAGAGTGTGCAAACCTTATTTGGATAAATTTATTATAGTTTTTATAGATGACATTTTAATCTACTCTAAAAGTAAGGAAGAACATGAGAAACACCTAAGATTAATTTTGGAGTTACTTCGAAAGGAAGAATTGTACGCCAAATTCTCAAAATGTGAATTTCGGAAAAGGGAAGTGTAATTCTTAGGACATGTAGTCAATCAAAAAGGAATTCAGGTCAACCCAGCAAAGATTGAAGCAATTAGGAAATGGAAGTTCCAAAAAACACCAATTGAGATCCGTCAATTTTTAGGTTTAGCTGGTTATTATAAGAGGTTTATAGAAATTTTCTCGAGAATAGCTCAACCTTTGACAGAATTAACCCAGAAAGATAAGCCTTACGTTATATACTTATGATGCCTATATCAAAGTTATGGATGTGTTTTAATGCAACGAGATAAGGTAATTGCATATGCATCTAGACAACTTAGGGGAAGTGAAAAGAATTACACTACACATGACTTAGAATTAGGAGCGGTAGTATTTGCACTTAAGATTTGGAGACATTATCTATATGGAACCAAGTGCATAATTAATACAGACCATAAGAGTTTACAACACATATTTGATCAAAAGATGTTAAACATGAGGCAGAGAAGATGGATAGAACTACTAAGTATTATGACTGTGAAATCAAGTATCACCCAGGAAAGGCAAATGTAGTGGCTGATGCCTTAAGTAGAAAAGAGAGAACTAAGCCTGTACGAGTCCGTGCTTTAAGAATGGAATTACACTCGGATTTAATAAGTCAAATTCGAGAAACCCAGAAAAAAGATGAATCAAGAGATATGATAGAGAGAAAAGGACAACTGGAAGTTACATAAGATGGAATCTTGAGATTTAAAGGAAGAATTTGGATTCCTAGCTATGACACGCTCAGAGAAACTATTCTGAGAGAAGCACATAAGTCAAGGTATTCGGTACATCTAGGGAAAAATAAAATGTACAAGGATTTGAGAAGCCAATATTGGTGGCCAGGTATGAAGAAATCTGTTGTAGAATTTGTAGAAAAATGTGATATATGTTCAAGAGTTAAGGCTGAATATCAAAAACCCTCAGGATGTTTGCAACAACCAAAAATCCTGAGTGGAAGTGGGATCAAATCACCATGGATTTTGTAACTAAGTTGCCTAGAACCTCAAGTGGATATGACACAATATGGGTTATAGTTGACAGATTAACTAAGTCAGCTCATTTCTTACCAATAAGAGAAGATTATAAGATGGAAAATTAGCAAGGATTTATATGAAATAAATTGTGTCTAGACATGGGATACCATTTCAATAATATCTGACAGAGATAATAGATTTACTTCAAGATTTTGGCAAACTTTACAAAAAGCTTTAGGAACTCAGGTAAACATGAGTACAACATATCATCCACAGACAGATGGACAAAGTGAGAAAACAATACAAACATGGGAAGACATGTTGCGAGCCTGTGCATTAGATTTTGGTGGTAACTGTGATATACATTTACCTCTGATAGAATTTTCATATAACAATAGTTACCATGCTAGTATTGGAGCAGCTCCATTTGAAGCTCTATACGGAAGGAAGTGTAGGTCACATTTGTGTTGGAATAAAATAGGAGATATACAACTTACAGGCCCAAAGCTTATACAAGAAACATCTGATAAGGTTTCTGAAATTAAGTATAGATTAAAGGTAGCATGTGATAGGCAAAAGAGTTACGCAGATAAGATAAGAAAGCCATTAGAATTACAAATAAGAGATAGAGTATACTTAAAGGTATCACCATCAAAAGGAATTTTTCGGTTCGGGAAAAGAAATAAGTTAAACCCTAGGTATGTTGGTCCTTTCGAGATAATAGATAGGATTGGTCCTGTAGCCTATAAGCTAGATTTACCCAGGAATTAAGCTAAATACACATCACCTTTCACGTATCTAATTTGAAGAAATGTCTGATATATGAGACATTGAAAGTACCAGCACGGGAAATCAAGATAGACAAGAAACTTCATTTTGTGGAAGAACCAGTAGTCATTATAGATATAGGGGTAAAAAGCTTAAGAAGAAGCAGAATTCCAATAGTAAAAGTCAAATGGAATTCAAAAAGAGGGCCTGAGTTCACTTGGGAAAGGAAGGATGGAATTCAAAGGAAATATCCCCATTTGTTTGAGGTTAAACTGAATGACAAGGAGCAATTTCAAAACTAAACCTCCGTGCCCTTGAAGAATACCTACCGATGAATTTCGGGACGAAATTCTTTATATGGGGGGAGAATGTGACAACCCGAAACTAAAGGTTGGTAGTTTAATATTTCCTATGAATTGATAATAAATGCTTATATCTTATAGAAGATGATTAAGGTAACTTAAGTTAATTGTATGAGTTTTTGCATGCTAAATTATACATGCATATAAGATACATAAACATGCATTACGTATGCATGAAATTCTTGTATATGAATTTTATGATTGATTTCTATATGCCTAGGTACTAAATTGTAAGATTATTTGATTAGTTACTTGAATGGTAAAAATCATATATTTACATGAAATGAATTAAGATCAAAACTTAATCAACTCACCAAACAAAGATTACATCAAGAAACTTTGTAGCAAAACTAAAACTAAACAAACCTTAAACACCTAAACATTAACTAAAACACAAACTAAACCTTTGTATCGGTTCATTAAGGACACTAACTAACCCGATTAAGCACCTAAATCATTAACTAATCCTAGCTTAATGACTAAGTAAGTCATTAACACCAAACCGCCACCTAGCCATCACTTAACACTAACCCTTGCTCTAAACCCGCCACCTAGCATTACATGACACCAAACATACTTAAAAACCTGCCACCTATCCTCCTAATAGCCCACTAATACAAGCTATAATCACCACCTCACCATCCTAAACCTAGAGTTAATCATGACAACTCCACCTTCATCCCCACCTCTCGGCCGATGGAGCCACAACCGCATACCACCACAACAACCACCATCCTCACACCTTTTGACACAAACTCTCGGTTCTCCAGCCATCTCCACTCTCACCCTCAAACCTTGGTTCTCACATCACACAATCAACACCATCACCACAATTATTCACTACCAACAAGTTGTGACCAAGCATCAAGAACTATCACTTCAACCGGGCTCTCAAGGAATCAAGCCAAACCATTCTCTTAGTTCTCTTCAATCAAACAAGGTTAGATTTCCAAAACCTATAACTAACAAGCTTTAAGAGTGTATATGTGTTTAAATAAAAACACATAAACTAACTCTTGAGAGTTAAATCATCAAGAATATTCATAAGAAATCACAAACACCCGATTCTATTCAGAAACCAGTAAGAGATGAGGATTCAAAACTAAAAACTTGGAGGTTTTATATAAACGAAGGGTTTAAACAAAAGATTACAAATAAAAAAGGTTAAAACCTAGATATTCTTGATGAATTAGATTAAATATCTAAATGATTATGATTGTGGGAATAAAATTTGGAAATTGTTGATAAATATTAGAAGTAGTAATCTGTAAATTTTGATGAAATAATGTTGGGTAGATTAATTTATATAATTAATTCAAGGAAATGAAAGGAAATTATATTACAGAAACTCCGAACCTGATAAAAATCTAGAAATATTTTATAATAACCCTTATATTTTATTGGAATTCCTGAATAAGGTTCGTGATTTAATCCGCATGTATGACTGAGTTATATATTTTATAACATTCTGTATACAGAAAATTAAAAGAAATAGCAAAACAGTGAGATAAATTACAAAAAAATTACATAAATTATAATGTCTGGAATAGACCAGTATGTAAGAATTTCAGAATTTTTAGTAATATTTAACTATTTCTGCTAATTAATGTGAAATTTGTAAAAATCTTAGAAATTGGCCTGTTATGAGTTATTAATCTGAAATTTTATGAGATAATGTAGATTTCAAAATGGTTAGGTTGGTAAATTTTGGTGATTTTTAAATAGCAAAATATATCGAATTAGAATTTTGGAAATTTTTATGATTTAAAATGCTGAAAATTTTAAAGAAATTAGATTTATTCTAATAAATAATTATTTTATAGGAATAGTTTGACTTATTGTTTGAATTAAGGTGAGTAACATAGCCTTTTTTTGATTTATAATTTTTTTGGGGGAAAAACATACTGTTTGTGTTGAATTGGATGCATTTTTGAGAAATTTGATTTATTACTGTCATATTGACACAACCATTAATTCGGATGAGGAACCGTCAAATAATACAGGTAGCGCTAATTAGGAAATGTCAACCTGCATATGCTTAGATGAGGGCAACAGTGTTACTGTGAGGACCGTGTACGTACGGAGTACTAACTGATAATGCGTGTATACCTAATTAAATGTGTGGAATCCTATTTGATTGGCGATCGAATCCGTGAGAACACAGTTTTGATCAATCTAGAGATTAACGAAACGTTATGAACGATTAGAACACAATCAACTGCGATCTATGAAGTTGGAACAGGTTCTCTAGGGTCTCTGGACGGCTAGGGTATGTATGTGAGTCGAAATTCTTCAAGTGTCTAGTTTTTCCACGAATTAAGTGGTATTTATAGGTTAGGGTTTGTCAATCGTGCGACTGAATCATACGATTGGTCCATACGCACGACTGAAGGTTCAGTCGTGCGACTGAGCCAATCTTATGTCTCAATCGTGCGACTGATCCAGTCTCCTGGTTCAGTCGTGCGACTGGTTCATTAGCATGAAGTGTTCATGCGTATGGTCCATTCGCATGAGAACTTCACACGATTAAGTTTGAACATGTTTCTCGATCATTATTGACTAAGAATTATGGTCAACAACCACAAACCTATATAATTAGTTCACTATAAGTTATCACATAATAAACAATGAAATATTAAACATTATAAGCATCAACCGCACATTGCATTTTATTTATACCCATTTAATTACATATATTGACATGAAAGACATGTTAGACATTAAGCCTAAACTAAACTAGATACATATGTCACAACACTCCCCTTAGACATAGTTACATCATTGTCTAACATTCTTCATAGCTCTTCGAATTTCTTGTACTTTTCTCTCTTGTAACTCCGGCATGTATCTCGAATGAAACAAAATCTGATCACGTCTCTGATGAGGCGTCTGTACGATATCCTGCGAGTCATAGAATAGTGGCCACTTGTATAGGTATATACATCGTCGTCAGACACAGTTAGTCAGCCACATTAGGGTCAAATACCCGGATAGTATCCATTTGGCTCTCCTTTTGTAAGACTATGACCACTTCACCTATTCTCCAATCGTAGTACCACCACTTGAAGTGTGGAGTGAAGTCCTGTGGCATTTCCCTTAGAGGGATTTGGACATTGTACGCGGAGGACTCCACTTTAGCACTACCTTAGGCTTTCCAATAATGGGATCAACTTCAGACCGTCTGATGTACCTCTTCGGTTGTTGAAGTCTGAAGTTAACCCACCTGGTGTGGTATTCTTTCCTCAGTGCAGCCTCAAAACCAGCCTGACATCTTTCTCGGGTCAGCATACAACAACTTTAGGCGTGCCAGCTGGTTGAGCTCAAAACCAGGGAGAGTCTTTAGATCATGTGAGAATCTAAAGTACTCTATGCCCTTTTCTCTTTTCACTGCATACATTCAGATCCTCAAAATAAGCCCATGCAATGATCTTGCCTGACACCTTTATGTGTTTCTGACTTGTATAGCTTGGTGTAGACATTGGGCTTTTGTGTAGTATGCATGGCTCGGATCTCAGCAAAACAGGCCGCCCATTCAGCCTTTTTGATGTCAACATCGGCATCTGAGGCTTGGGCTTGACCCTCGGTCTTCTCAGCCTCTTTCTCCATCTGATCCATCTTGTCAAATGTATCACTGCCGAGAGTATCACCCAAGTTGGGGACTACATTTCCCTCTCGGTCAATGTACTCTAGATAATGGTCAGCAGTGACATCCTCTATCTCGATTTCATCTATGTCGTTGAGCTCATCATCACTTGTCACCTTAAAAGTAGGAGCATCCTTGACAATCTCGTCCAGGTTCAGCCTCAACATCTCAGCAGTTGCTCGTCAGTCAGGTCATGAATGATTTCTCTCTTCTTCAGGAGTATAGCTCACTAACCGTCTGACAATCCCTTGCAAATCAAGAATCATTGTGAGTTGAGACTTGATTTGCTGAAGGGGAGCAACATCGTATTCATCTTGCTGAGATGTTTGATTTTTGCTCTGAATAGCAGGCTCGTCAGCCGGAGGGGCTGAGGATGAGGCTCCCTGATCCTGAGCCTTCTTTGACCTTCGCTCTCTAGCCTGTGTGGATGCTGATGCAACAACATCATCTCCTTCCTCCTCATCTCCTCCCTTCTCCTCTCCTTCAGCTCCATCACCTTCTTCATCCGTCTCATCATCATCATCCTCATCATTGTCATCATCACCATCTCCTTCTCTGATCTTGAGGGGCTCATCTTTGGAGCCTTGAGTCGCAGCATCAAATTCTTGTTCTTCGCCTCAAGATCATCTATCCTCTATACTGAAGAAGTCTGCAGCTCACGAAGCTCAGCAATCTCCTGACTCTGAGCTGCTATCTGCTGAGCCTGAGCAGCATTGAGCTCCATCAGCTGGTTTAGCTGTGTAGCTTGTTGCTCATCAGTAGCAAGCAACTTAAGCACAATCCGGTTTAGATTGGCCAGCTGCTCCTCTAACCCAACGGAGGGCAGAGAGGATCCAAAGCTCAGTAGGACCTGAGATGAAGTCCCGCTCGATGGGTGGTGTAGTGGTGGTAGCTGTGTTAAAGATGGGTGGTGGTATAGGTATAACTGGTGGAGGTATGGCTGTAGTAATGGAGGGTGGAGGTGTGGTAGTAATGGTGGGTAGTGTGGTAGTAGTGGTGGAGGTGGGTGTGTAGTGGTGGTGGTAGAGGTGGTGATCAAAGTGAATCTCCGTCTCTTACTCTTCATCCCGTGCGGCTGAGCCATCCTCTTTTTCCTCGATCCCTTCGAGGAGGATGCTCCCCTTGCTCCCTTGGCTGCTGGGTTGGTCTGGGATGTAGATGTATCAGTATCAGCCTCCCCAGACTCACCCTGGCATCCACCTACCACCCTAATCCCTCGCTCGGTGGCAACGACCTTGTTGCCCACTGTCCAACTACTATGGCTCCTCATCAGACTCCTCCTCCTCATCAGGACGGAAGTCCTAATGGAATCCTGCCATATTAGCTCCTCCGTGGTGGATGATGGAGATGTAGCATCTCTGGTAGTGTCCCTAGATTGGGTGGGGCCAGTATCTCCACCATCACCACTATCATCATCATCAGAATCGTCGGATGGGAGCACAATTGGCTCAGAATCTGAGTCACTATCATCGTGACGCCACTTTCTCCTAGCTGGCACCACGTAGTCCTCTCGGGCCAAATGCCCAAACAATCTCCTTACCTTACCGGGGGCTTCACCTGCTTGCCCCGGTAAACCTTCATCCGCCCTAGGGTAGTATCATCCATCCCTCTAGTGTAACTGCATCCTCTCTCTCCTTGGGCAGCGAAGGAAGCTTCTGTCGATGATCATCTGAATGAAACGTGGGTACATGCAGAAGCCTTCCTTGCCTTTGGTCTCTATGTTCTCCACCAAGTAGGTGAAGATCATCCTCGAAAAGCTGAACGAGTGGTTCAGCACCAGAGCTACATACGTGTTCTGGATCTGATCTGACATCTCATCAAATCCGCCCTTCCTCGAGGCAATACACTTTCAGCAGCACATGGGCTAAATACTTGAGTTGGGGGCACAGGTTGCTCTTGTTGAGCACACCTGCGTTTATGTCCCCCGAGTACTTAGCCCGAAGAAAACATCCTCGAACTGTCAACGAATGCAGTCTGGTAGGGCATCACCATCATCTCCCAACTCTAAGACTGTCCTTAGATCTCCTCAGTGATCTCAATGTCCTGACCAAAGATGGAACTCCTAATACGGTAAGTGTCACACCCCAACCTTGACGGCGGAAAACGTCGAGATGTGAGGTTAAGATTTTTCACAGCCACATAACGCTATATTAAAATGTAAATATTATTATCATAAGTCTTGAAATGAAATACAATCATAAGTCACAAACAAGTAATAAGTTCAAACATAACATAACATAATGTAAACTTTTATTTTATTAACTAGGTCCAAGTCCTAGATTATTGCATGCTTCAAAAGGATCACTTTAAACTTGAGGTTGACCTGAAACATGATAAAAATAAGAGTCAACTAAAAATAGTTGGTGAGTTTCCAAGGTTTACATACATAATATGAAAAAAGGTTACAAGTAGCAATTCATGTCATAGGTCATAAGCAAGTAAGGTTATAGAACACATATCGTTACAACCAAACCTCGACTTGATTACAAGTATAAAAGATTGGCTAAGTGTATTTGGTTCCCATGATGAACAAGCATACGTCATCAGGAGTCGGCAATACCTCGACTTTAGCACCAAATAGGCTTGTCAGGGCCAAAGATCTAAGACGTCGCCAGGCTAGCAATAGTTGATGATTGTAAACAAGCTATGTATCTCATATAATCACTTACAAAGTACAAATAACATGACAAATAATAAGTTGAATTGCAAGTGATTTACAAGTCTCAAATGTGTATAAGTGTATCATGTATAAACAATCATGTTTCACCCCAAAATGGTGTGAAAAGATAAAAAGGGGCAAGGAAACTCACATGTCCAATAAGTATATTAGGGAGGTTAATAAGATTAATAATAAGCGTCGTTCCAAAGTCGTATCGTCACAAGATACCTAGATATATATGTTCACAAGGTTAAAATTTACATAAGTTTAATGAATTAACATGGACTAGGTTCAATGTGGTGTTGGGGTTTTATCAATTATACTTAACAATTGGGAAAACCATTATATTTTCATGAGAACAACATACTTATATTTTATATAAAGATATACAATAAGAATAACATTTATAACAGTTTTATAATATTTATAAAGTTTTAATAAAGTTTTATAATTAAATAAAATGAGCACAATTTATACAATAACTTAAGTACAATTGTTGAAATAATAATCTAGTATTTTTAAGTTCTAAATTTCTTAGAATATATATTAACTATAACATTCACTTTAGAATTTTAAATAAAATATAAGAACATTTTTAATAATAAATTGCAGAAAAATATTTAAATGGTTTAAAATATACGAAATTTATAAAATGAATATTCTTACACTTTTTAGAAATTTTTATACATATATGTATTTTTTAGAGTTGCAAAACCAATTAAAAAAAATGTTGGAGTATTTATAGAAAATAATTTGGATGGTTATAAAAATATTTAAAGTTTAGAAAATCATTTTTATATTTATTAAGAATTTTTCATAATTAAAATGAGGCTGAAAAGCCTTTAAAAAATATGCAGGTCACGGGGTTCGAACCCGTGACCTTAGGTTTGGTATGTGAGTGTGAAACCATTAGGCTGGGTAGCCCTATGCCGTAAGAACAGGTTTCATTTCCTAAATACAAATTTAAAACAAACCCCTAAATTTCCACATGAACCCTAATTCAAACGAACCCCAATTTGAGGATCTATTCGTGTAAGATAGCCGAATTGATGTTAGGGCTTTTAATCCCTATGAAAATCGAGTGTGTAGGTGAAATCATTATACAATTGATTTCAAGGTGTTAATACGAGATCGAGCGATGAACAGGTCGCGGCCTACGCACAACTGTGATGGTTGCTCCAACGATGTTGATAACAAATTCGTTGTACAGGAAGCTCCCACAAGAGACGTTGATTGAAAACCCTCAATCAATTGTAGTTCCAAGCGTGCAGAGGATTGTGTTCGACTCGTGTGCAGGTCTCGATGAAGATGATGAGTGGTATTCGATCGTTTGGCTTGTTTGAGGTGTAATTGAACGTAGTAATCGATTAGTGATAGATAATTGGTTGGTTATGTTGAATTAATTGGATTATTATGGTGCTTTAATGTTCGAACGTCTATGCGAATGAAGCCGTCGTTATTCAGTCGATTAAGCTTTGTAACCGGCTTACAACCGCAATTAAAATGTGTAGTTAAGTTCAAAACGTACTATCGAATGCATTAGGAGCGGTTTGGGGTCGGAATCTCGAGCGTTTTGGTGGTTCGGGGGGGCCGCCGGAGCTCCGCCGAAACTGTGGCCGAAACACGGGTTCAAAAGGGGAAAAATGGGTGGATTTTAATAATTTCTAGAAACGGTCCCTGAAGTTTCATCCTTTGTTATTTATGCCAAAACATTTACTTTAAAGTTCCAAGATTAGTAAATTAACCCCTTAACTTTTAAGTTTCAACCCTTTTTAAGTTTTATAATTTTTATAAATTGTTATTATGATTTTAATTATTATTATCATGATTATTATTATTATTATTTTTATAAATATTATTATTAGGAATTATTATTATGATTATCCAATCATCATTATTATATTATTATTATATTATTATTATTATTATTATTATATTATTATTATTATTATTATTATTATTTATTAGTTATTACTATCACTATTATTATATTATTAATTATTATTATTATTATTATTATTAGATTTTATTATTATTTATTATTATTATTCTTATTATTATTATTATATTTTATTTAATACCTAACATTACTAATCTATCTTCAAATTAATAATTAAAAGCAAATTAAGAAATAAGCATGCATAATTCAATAAGTTTTATAAATATCAACAACGAACCCTATAAGAATAAACGAAAGTTAATTTTGTTAACAAAAAATACAAATGTTACAGTCTCCCCAACTTAAAAGAATTTCGTCCCGAAATTAAGAGAAATGAAACTATACAAATAAGAACGGGTATTCTCTCTTCTTCATGTGCTCCTCACGTTCCCAAGTAAATTCGGCGCCACGCTTTATTTTCCCAACGAACCTTGACGATTGGGGTTGTTGTGTTCTCGTCTTCTTCATTATACGGTCCATGATTTCAACAGGTTTTCGACAAAATGTAATGACTCGTCAATCTGAATGTCTTCCAACGGAACATACAGACTTTCGTCGGCCAAAAACACTTTCTCAAAATTTGAGACGTGGAACACAGGATGAAACTCCACTAAGGTCGGAGGTTAGTTCTAGTTTAAGCCACTTTCCCAATCCTTTTCAGGATTTTGAAAGGCCCTACAAATCTTGGAGCCAGTTTGCCCTTCTTTCCAAAGCGAACCCACACCTTTCCACGGTGAAACCTTAAGAAGAACCATCTCCCCAACTGGGAATTCCCAATGGCTTACGTCGCTTGTCAAGCATAGCTCTTTTGACGACTTCTCGCCACTTCAAGGTTCTTGCGAATGATAGAAACTTTATCGGTCGTCTCTTGTATAAGTTCAGGACCAGTGATGAAGTTTTCACCAATGTCGATCGAACAGATCGGTGAACGACATTTTCGACCATAAAGTGCTTCAAACGGTGCCATCTTGATACTCGAGTGGTAACTATTGTTATACGAAAATTCCGCGAGCGGTAGATGCGTATCCCAATCACCACCAAAGTCAAGAACACAAAGGCGTAGCAAATCCTCCAAGGTTTGGATCGTTCGCTCGGTTTGACCATCAGTTTGAGGATGGTAAGCCGTGCTTAGATCTAGTTGTGTACCCAAGAGTTCTTGCATAGACGACCAAAATGTGAAGTGAAGCGAGCATCTCGGTCGGATATGATGTGCAGAGGTACCCCATGACGACTTACAATCTCATCAACGTAAATACGAGCTAACTTGATGTCTTGTAAGTGTCACGTATGGGTATAAAATGTGCCGACTTGGTCAATCGGTCAACGATCACCCATATGCTATCATGTCCTCGAGAGGTTCGGGGTAGCTTGTTATGAAGTCCATGGATATGTGTTCCCACTTCCACATAGGAATCTCGGGTTGCTCAAGTAATCCACTTGGACGTTGATGTTCGGCTTTAACCTTCGTACATGTGAGGCACTTAGCTACATAAGTCGCTATGTCTTTCTTTATTCCAGGCCACCAATATTGACCACGTAGGTCCATGTACATCTTATCGGAGCCAGGATGAATAGAATAACGAGTTTGATGAGCTTCGTTCATGATGAAGGTACGGAGGTTATCGCGATTTGGAACCCAAATTCGATTTGCGAAGTACATCAATCCATTAGGTTTTGTTTCCAATTGGGTTAGAAGATTATGCTCCAATTCATCCTTCATTCTTCCTTCTCGTTGTATCATTTGTTGAGCCTCCAGGATACTAGACTCGATGTCACTATCTATTCTCAGGTTTTGTAGCAGTACGGTGGCCTCGTTGACATCTAGTCGGATCTCAGTATCGAACTCACCCGAAGTATCAAACCATTGACGTCGATCGCGAATTTCTTGGAATAAGATCATCTTGTTGTGAATCTTTCGGCTTAGTGCATCGGCTACAACATTTGCTTTACCAGGATGGTAACGAATGTCACAATCGTAATCACTAATCAACTCCACCCAACGACGTTGTCTCATGTTGAGATCTTTTTGATTGAAAACGTGTTGAAGGCTTTTGTGATCGGTGTAGACTATACATTGCGTACCATACAAGTAGTGTCTCCAAATCTTCAAAGCAAAGACAACAGCACCAAGCTCGAGATCGTGTGTTGTATAATTCACCTCGTGAACCTTTAATTGTCTCGATGCATAAGCTATGACCTTCCCTCGTTGCATGAGAACACAACCAAGGCCTTGTTTAGATGCATCACAATACACGGTGAAATCGTCGTTTCCATCGGGTAGGGTCAAGATAGGAGCATTGCACAACTTGTGCTTTAACTTTTCAAAAGCTTCTTCTTGCTCGGAACCGCACTCGAATGGTTTATTCTTTTGTGTCAAAGTAGTGAGCGGTTTCGCGATCCTCGAGAAGTTGGCAATGAATCGCCGATAATAACAAGCAAGACCAAGAAAAGAACGGACTTCGGTAGGAGTTGTAGGAACACACCAATAAGCTTCCACCTTTGCAGGATCAACGTGAATTCCTTGGCTATTCACCACGTGTCCTAGAAATTGAACTTCCTCGAGCCAGAAATCACACTTAGAGAACTTCGCGTACAATTGCTCTTTCTTTAACAACTCAAGAACCAATCTCAAATGCAGTTCATGATCGGTGTTGGACTTTGAATAGATAAGTATGTCATCAATGAAAACGATCACAAACTTGTCTAGATAAGGCTTGCATACTCGGTTCATGAGATCCATGAAGACAGCAGGAGCATTGGTTAAACCAAAAGGCATCACCACAACTCATAGTGCCCATAACGAGTACGGAACGCGGTCTTTGGGATATCATCATCATGGACTCGCAATTGATGATAGCCAGAACGTAAATCGATCTTCGAGAAAATTACAGCTCCTTGAAGTTGGTCAAACAAATCATCGATACGAGGAAGAGGATAACGGTTCTTGATGGTAAGCTTATTAAGCTCACGATAATCGATGCACATACGAAATGTTCCATCTTTCTTCTTCACGAAAAGAACAGGTGCACCCCAAGGCGAAGAACTAGGACGGATGAATCCCTTCTCGGATAACTCTTGAAGTTGACTAGAAAGTTCTTGCATTTCCGATGGTGCAAGCCGATATGGTGACTTTTGCCACGGGGTTTGCTCCCGGTATCAAGTCAATTTTAAACTCGACTTCACGCACAGGAGGTAAACCACTAAGGTCATCGGGAAATACTTCAGAAAAGTCTCGTACGATAGGGACATCCTTAAGTTCTTTCCCTTTGACTTTCGTGTTGACCACGTAAGCCAAGAAGGCCATATACTTCTTGCTTAAGCACTTTCGGGCTTGAGTGCAAGACATGAGTTTAAGTCCTTTGGAAGATTTTTCGCCGAACACTTTCAAAGTATCTCCAGAGGGTAACGGTATACGAATGCACTTCTCGAAACAAATGATCTCGGCATGGTATTTGGCTAACCAATCCATACCAATGATGACGTCGAAGCTTCCAAGTTTCATAGGGATAAGATCGATAAGAAAATCATGCATGTCAAGACTTAAGATGCAATCACGAATAACGACGTCAACGGTGATCGGTTCTCCATCGGCAACTTCAATGGTAAGAGGTCTTTCTAGTTTCGTATGTGGCTTAGCAAGTATGGGTTCAAACTCTAATGAAACAAAACTCTTATCGGCTCCAGAATCAAATAGGACATAGGCATAAGTTTTATTAATAAGGAACATACCTGTTCAATTTTAAAGGTATTTAACGACACAGGTAACACATGAAAAGAATTAGGTCACAAAAGTTAAAGGTAAGTTAACATACCATTCACCACATCGTTGTTTGCTTGTGCTTGGTTAGCGTTGATGTTGAAAGCACGTCCTCGGGCTTGTGGAACATTACCCACAAGACGAGGGCATTGTGGGCGGAAATGACCAGGTTCCCCACAGTTGTAGCAAACACGGTTTGTGACCACGGCGGCGTTGCTAGGTGCACGGTGACAAGTTGCCACCAAGTGACCATATTTACCGCATAAAGTACAGATACGGCATGGTTGATTTCCCGGGTGATGGTACCTACAAATGTTGCACATAGGCTGAGGACCAGCATAAGCCCTAGCCCCAGGCACTTGTGCCACAGGTGCAGCCGCATGTACAAGTTGTCTTTGAGGTTGTTTGGGTGCAGCCACAGCATAATTGCGCGCCGGTGTGAACTTGCGCTTCTTGTTGTTGTTGTTGTTGTTGTAAGACGGTTCAGCTTTGGTCTCCTTAACAGCCTCGGTAGCCGTCTTCTCTACCTTCTTTGCACCCTTCACAGACATGGTGCCGGCTCGTATATGGTTCTCGGTGAGTTGAGCGGTGATAGTAATGGCTTCTTCCAAGGTTGTGGGTCGGCTACCCACCACAGCATCTTGAATTTGGGGTGGTACACCCTTAATGAACTTCTCGATGTTGCGGGGGACAGTGTCGACCATGTGAGGCAGCAGTATACTCAACTCATGATGCCTAGTTGAGTAGGCCAAATGGTCACCATCGTTTTGCTTCAAGTTCCAAAACTCTTCTTCCAACTTTTGCAATTCACTTCTTGGGCAGAACTTCGCGATGACGATGTTCTTGAACTCTTCCCAGGTAAGTGCTTGCACAGCTTCAGTACCACGGTTTCTCTTCTCGCTATTCCACCAGGTAAGTGCCCTTTGTTGGAGCACACTAGTGGCATAACGAACCTTGAGTGTCTCGGGACACTCACAATTGATAAAATTATTCTCCATGCTTTCGAACCACTCAAGAAAGCCAGTGGCTCCTTCCTTGCCACTAAAACTAGTGGGCTTGCAAGAGCTAAAGTGTTTGAAGGTGCAAGTTTGATTGTTACCGTGTTGGTTGTTCCCGTTTTGGTTGTTGCTGTTCTCTCCATGACCATTACCATTGTTGCTAGCGTTGGTCATTAAGGTGCTATTAAGTTCAGCAACCATGGTCGGGATGACAACAGCCATTTGTCGAGCAACCATGGCGGCTAACTTACGATCGGAACTTCCACGCTTTCCATGATGACGAGACATGCTGGAATATACAAAATGAGTTAGATACGAGAATTGGAATAACAAGGATCATAATTCAACAAGGATAAGGCAAAAGTTGTAAGGCACATGGAATGGTTCCATTTGGTAACGCATTACCATTTGGAAACGTTGACACGTCAAGGTAAGTTGACCCACTCGCCTTAGAAATTTGTGTATGTTGACCATAGTTTATCACTCATCCCAGAAATCCCCAGGTAAGCATAACTAGTCCCGTAGGATTTATGCGATATGCTTGCCTTAGCCCGAGGGCCTTTTGCCAGGAAATCCAGAATACAGGTGTCTATGTGTCACACAAATTTCTTAGGTTCATGAAATCAAAACCTTGATGAGATTTTACATAGATTAGACATAAGTCTAAGGATCCAAATCATAAGCATAAGTATACAATTCCACGTGTCGTCGAGAATAAGATTAAGAAGTTTCATTTGTCGGGAAGAGTCAAAGTGTCAAAGGTAAGTTTAGGGAGACGAGTAACAAAGTTTAAACAATTACAAGGCAAACCTATGCTAAGGCATCAAGTTGCACATAAGTAAGGCATAGCATTATGTAGCATGTAACAATATATATATTTCCAAGAATATAAATATTTTTCTAAGAGGTTCATGCATAAGCTATAGTCTAGGTCACCATTTCTAATAACCTAAATCCCTATAGTTATGGGCTCTGATACCAATCTGTCACACCCCAACCTTGACGGCGGAAACGTCGAGATGTGAGGGTTAAGATTGTTCACAGCCACATAACGCTATATTAAAATGTAAATATTATTATTATAAGTCTTGAAATGAAATACAATCATAAGTCACAAACAAGTAATAAGTTCAAACATAACATAACATAATGTAAACTTTTTATTTCATTAACTAGGTCCAAGTCCTAGATTATTGCATGCTTCAAAAGGATCACTTTAAACTTGAGATTGACCTGAAACATGATAAAAATAAGTGTCAACTAAAAATAGTTGGTGAGTTTCCAAGGTTTTCATACATAATATGAAAAAGGTTACAAGTAGCAATTCATGTCATAGGTCATAAGCAAGTAAGGTTATAGAACACATATCGTTACAACCAAACCTCGACTTGATTACAAGTATAAAAGATTGGCTAAGTGTATTTGGTTCCCATGATGAACAAGCATACGTCATCAGGAGTCGGCAATACCTCGACTTTAGCACCAAATAGGCTTGTCAGGCCCAAAGATCTAAGACGTCGCCAGGCTAGCAATAGTTAATGATTGTAAACAAACTATGTATCTCATATAATCACTTAAAAAGTACAAATAACCATGACAAATAATAAGTTGAATTGCAAGTGATTTACAAGTCTCAAATATGTATAAGTGTATCATGTATAAGCAATCATGTTTCACCCCAAAATGGTGTGAAAAGATAAAAAGGGGCAAGGAAACTCACATGTCCAATAAGTATATTAGGGAGGTTAATAAGATTAATAATAAGCGTCGTTCCAAAGTCGTATCGTCACAAGATACCTAAATATATATGTTCACAAGGTTAAAATTTTACAATAAGTTTAATGAATTAACATGGACTAGGTTCAATGTGGTGTTGGGGTTTTATCAATTATACTTAACAATTGGGAAAACCATTATATTTTCATGAGAACAACATACTTATATT
Source organism: Flaveria ramosissima (assembly GCA_025215565.1). Taxonomy (NCBI): domain Eukaryota; kingdom Viridiplantae; phylum Streptophyta; class Magnoliopsida; order Asterales; family Asteraceae; genus Flaveria; species Flaveria ramosissima. Next base: position 65,988,313 of record CM046035.1, read on the forward strand.
TTATATAAAGATATACAATAAGAATAACATTTATAACAGTTTTATAATATTTATAAAGTTTTAATAAAGTTTTATAATTAAATAAAATGAGCACAATTTATACAATAACTTAAGTAAACAATGGTTGAAATAATAATCTAGTATTTTTAAGTCTAAATTTCATAGAATATATATTAACTATAACATTCACTTTAGAATTTTAAATAAAATATAAGAACATTTTTAATAATAAATTGCAGAAAAATATTTAAATGGTTTAAAATATACGAAATTTATAAAATGAATATTCTTACACTTTTTAGAAATTTTTATACATATATGTATTTTTTTAGAGTTGCAAAACAAACTAAAAAAAATGTTGGAGTATTTATAGAAAATAATTTGGATGGTTATAAAAATATTTGAAGTTTAGAAAAATATTTTTATATTTATTAAGAATTTTTCATAATTAAAATGAGGCTGAAAAGCCTTTAAAAAATATTGTTGATGCATGTATGTCCCTAGATCCTGAGTTGTAATGTAATAAATCTTGTCTGTCTGATTATGATGTAATAGTATCGATTAATGAAATGATATGAATTGGTTGTTACTTGTGATGTTTAATATTTCATTAATGAGTCGTGATTGAATTGATTGGGTTTATGAATGTTTGAATGATTGCACATTATGTTATATTAATTAAAACATTCAAACTTAACTTTGAAGTTCTCATGCGAATGGCCCATGCGAATGGACCACACGCATGAATAACTTCATACGATTGACTCAATCGCACGACTGAACCAGGAGACTGGATCAGTCGTATGATTGACACATAAGATTGGCTCAGTCGCACGACTGAACACTCAGTCGTGCAGATGAATCAACCGCATGGTTCAATCGCACGACTGAACCATACTTATGGCCCAGTCGCACGATTGAACAATACTAACCTATAAATAGACCCAATTCGTGGGAAAACGTAAGCATTCATCCCATTACGATTCCAGACGTACCCTAGCCGTCCAGAAGCCTCCCAAACCGTTCTCCAAGTTCACAGAACACATCAGATCGATTCCTAATCGATTTCTGACGTTGATTTCAATTCTTGATTGATTCATCGTGTGTTCTCACTGATTGGATCGCCAATCAAATAGGATTCCGCACCATTTGAGTTGGTTTAACACGCTAATCACTCGGTATTTCGTTCAAATACCAGGTCCTAACAAGTGGTATCAGAGCATTGGCTCTTGATTACGTGTTGATTCAATCAAGATTGCATAAAAGTTTGTGTTTTTGCACGAAAAACACAATCTTTAGCATCAAAAGTGATCTTGGACGTTCCCTGCTCATCGAAGTTCAGTTTCTACGGACCTAGGCGATTAGGACTTGTGAAATTTCGAATTTTTACAGCTGAAACCCGTCAAACCTAGAAATTTTCGCAAAACAGCAGCTTCAGTCGCACGAGTGACCCATTCGCACGACTGGACTCCATTCGCATTGCTCATTCGCACGACTGGACCTAGTCGCACCCTCATTCGGCCGACTGAACCGTTCGTTCGCATAACTCATTCGCACCAGATTCATTCGCACGACTAAACCATTCGCCCTGTTCAGTCGCACGGTTGAACCAATCGCAGAGTTCATACGCACGATTAGACCTTTCGCATCCTTCAGTCGCATCAGTGAAAGTTTGTTTGATTAGATTCTAAGTTTATTAGCCATGGAAGATCAGATATCAGCCTTTACTGCTGGGAAGGACTCAAGGATTCAGAACCTGCTGTTGCTTGAGAGTGAGGTGGGTAATCACAATAAACCACCAAAGCTCTTGACTTTAGATGAGTTTCCCCACTGGAAACAACGTTTTGAGATCTACCTCAATGGAGTAGATCCTAATCTATGGGAAGCTATTGAGGTCGGTTACAGTACACCGGTGGGAGCTGATGGAGTTAAATTAACGTTAAGTGGGATGACCGACGCACAGAAAGTAAAGTACAATGCAGAGAAAAGGGTTTATGCATTGATCACTCAGTCTATCCCCAAAGACATATTCCACCAGTATTCAGAGAACAAGCAGTCCAAGAAACTGTGGGATGAGCTAGAGAAGAGATATGATGGGAATGCGTCATTAAAGGCAATCAAGGCAAAGGAGTTAAAGAAGGAATTCGATAACTTCTCATCGATTGGAAATGAGAGTTTAGACGAAGTCATAGACAGATTCTACCACTTGATGAGCGAATTGCATACACATGGAGTTGAAACGACTATGGAAGAGAAAGTAAGCAACTTCGCAGATGGATTGCCTGATAAGTGGGCTTCATTCGTGTCTAACCTTAGACAGAATGAAATGCTTATAAAGTTGGATATAAATGACTTCATTCTCAAGTTGCGTGAAGAAGCTCTTAGGATGAAGTTTAGAGCTCAGAAGTCTGCGTACACACAAAATCCAGCTTTATACAACGCCACGCCTCAAGCTAAGACATCTGGAGCACCTCTCCAGACAGCATTTGTGTCTAGCTCGTCAGGTCCTTCACATGCTTCTCCTTCTGGATCAGACACGTTAGGGTCATCTTGTACCCACTATATTGGTTCAGAAGCAAGTGCTACCAAATTGAAGACCGAGAACCTCGGTAATGTGACCGTAGAAGTAGCACGAGAGCATATGGATCTTCTAGCCGCAGTGGTTCATTCATATGATGGACTTGTTGCTGGGAAGATTGGAAACTGTCATCTGGCAGATGAGGACTACGAGCAGGTAGATGAAATGGAGCTTGAAAGAATGGATATAATGTGGGTCTGACGTTGATTTCAATTCTTGATTGATTCATCGTGTGTTCTCACTGATTCCGCACTATTTGAGTTGGTATAACACGCTAATCACTCGGTATTTCGTTCAAATACCAGGTCCTAACAAATATGCAGGTCACGGGGTTCGAACCCGTGACCTTAGGTTTGGTATGTGAGTGTGAAACCATTAGGCTGGGTAGCCTATGCCTGTAAGAACACAGGTTTCATTTCCTAAATACCAATTTAAACAAAACCCCCAAATTTCCACATGAACCCTAATTCAAACGAACCCCAAATTGAGGATCAATTCGTGTAAGCTAACCGAATTGATGTTAGGGCTTTTAATCCCTATGAAAAATCGAGTGTGTAGGTGAAATCAATTACCCGATTTCAAGGTGTTAATACGAGATCGAGCGATGAACAGGTCGCGGCCTACGCACAACTGTGATGGTTGCTCCAACGATGTTGATAAGCAAATTCGTTGTACAGGAAGCTCCCACAAGAGACGTTGATTGAAAACCCTCAATCAATTGTAGTTCCAAGCGTGCAGGGGATTGTGTTCGACTCGTGTGCAGGTCTCGATGAAGATGATGAGTGTATTCGATCGTTTGGCTTGTTTGAGGTGTAATTGAACGTAGTAATCGATTAGTGATAGATAATTGGTTGGTTATGTTGAATTAATTGGATTATTATGGTGCTTTAATGTTCGAACGTCTATGCGAATGAAGCCGTCGGTTATTCAATCGATTAAGCTTTGTAACCGGCTTACAACCGCAATTAAAATGTGTAGTTAAGTTCGAAACGTACTATCGAATGCATTAGGAGCGGTTTGGGGTCGGAATCTCGAGCGTTTTGGCGGTTCGGGGGCCGCCGGAGCTCCGCTGGAACTGTGGCCGGAAACACGGGTTCAAAAGGGGAAAAATGGGTGGATTTTAATAATTTACAGAAACGGTCCCTGAAGTTTCATCCTTTGTTATTTTATGCCAAAACATTTACTTTAAAGTTCCAAGATTAGTAAATTAACCCCTTAACTTTTAAGTTTCAACCCTTTTTAAGTTTTATAATTTTTATAAATGGTTATTATGATTATTAATTATTATTATCATGATTATTATTATTATTATTTTTATAAATAGTTATTATTAGGATTATTATTATTAGGATTATCATTATTATGATTATCATCATTATTATTATTATTATTATTATTATTATTATTATTATTATTATTATTATTACTATCACTATTATTATTATTATCATTATTATTATTATTATTATTATTATTATTATTATTATATTTTATTTAATACCTAACATTACTAATCTTCAAATTAATGAATTAAAAGCAAATTAAGAAATAAGCATGCATAATTCATAAGTTTTATAAATATCAACAACGAACCCTATAAGAATAAACGAAAGTTAACTTTTAGTTAACAAAAATACGAAATGTTACAGTAAGGCTCTGAGGACCTATCTACAACCGCGCTTTCCCAGAAAGCCTGCTGTATCGATCTGTATGGTGTGCACGGAGTGGAGATAGCTCTGAAAATCCTCGATCTCCGTAGAAATGTAATAATGCCCGCGAACTCAGACGCGTTCCGGGACGTAATGTCTAGATGAGCACATATGTTGTGCTTTGTGCTCATCGTCCACCGACTCGCCATGCTGCTGTAACACAAGATAGATAAATGTTAGAGTGTGTGTAAATGAGCTAACAACCTCTAGGTCTACTTTCTGTATGTTACCATAGTAGCGTACTAGTTTACCTATCATCTTTCCTTTTATTTTGCTTAGACTTCTCAGACTTATACTTCGAATTTTGCATCTTAATCAGTTAAATTCTTTTAAAGTCCCAAACTCTTTGTTCCTGTGTACTATCATTTTCCATAAACATTGAATCAGTATCACAGATACGATCTCATTTCTATTAGCTAGACTGTCCTCCTCCCTCGTTTTTTTAAGTACTAAAATTAAAACAACTAATTTAATACTAATTTAACCTATTCTCCCCCTAAAATTCTAAAACCGAAAATGTTTTTGCGTTTAGAATTTTAATAGGCGAAGAAATAAAATAAAATAAACTAAAGTAAAATTAAATAAAATGAAAATGGACTCTACTCGTCGGACTAGGTACTGTCGTCTTCTGGAATCACTTCACATTTCTTTCTCACCCCGTTGACCTCTAACAGATATAAGAATCTTGGTTTATCGAAAGCTTTTGTGTAGAGGCCAGCACGTTGAAAGTCCGTATTAATTTTAACAACATCTATTAAATTCTTTTCAAAACAATCACGTATAAAGTGATATTTAATTCCGATGTGTTTGGTCTTAGGATGTTGGACCGGATTTTTAGTTACGGCTATTGCAGCAGAATTATCAACAAATATAGGAGTGTTAGAGAATTTCAAACCGTAGTCCCGCATTTGCTGTTGAATCCAGATGATTTGTGAACAGCAGCTTGCGGCAGCAACATATTCAGCTTCACAAGTTGACAGAGCAACCGATGTCTTCTTCTTACACTGCCACGTGACTAATCTTCTCCCAAAGAATTGACATCCTGCTGAAGTTGACTTGTAGTTCATTTTGCAGCCGCCATAATCCGAATCGCTATACGCTGTAAGCTCAAAGTCATCGTCATGAGGATACCACAACCCAAGTGTTGGAGTACCCTTTAGATAACAAAATATCCTTTTGACACCTATGAGATGGTTGACTTTCGGTTTCGCCTGATATCTGGAGCAGAGACACGTCGCGTACATGATATCAGGTCGTGAGGCAGTGAGGTACATGAGTGATCCGATCATTCCTTGGTACATGGTGGCATCCACCAGATCACCATTTTTGTCGGGTGCCACATCGTGGTTTGTAGCAAGTGGAGTTCCAGCTGCCGAAGCATTCTCCATATCGAACCGACTGAGAATATCGCCTACATACTTGGTCTGATGTAGAAATATCCCCTTTGGTGTCTGATCCACCTGTAACCCGAGAAAGAACTTCATTTCTCCCATGGCACTCATTTCAAATTCAGCTTTCATTACTGCTTCAAATTCTTTGCATAATGCTTCGTTTTTGGAACCGAAAATTATGTCATCAACATAGATCTGAACTAGCAGTAAGTCACCATCCTTTTCTTTTATGAACAGTGTACAGTCAATCACTCCTCTGCGAAAGCCGTGTTTCACAAGATGAGTGGAGAGTTTTTCATACCATGCTCAAGGGGCTTGGTGGAGCCCGTAGAGAGCCTTATCCAGCTTGTAAACTCTGTCCCGATGATACGGATCCTCAAATCCTTTGGGTTGACTGACGTACACTGTCTCCCGGATTTCACCATGAAGAAATGCACTCTTTACATCCAGTTGATAAACTTTAATCTTCATGTAAGATGCATAGGCTAGGAAGATACGGATTGCTTCCATTCTTGCCACAGGTGCAAAGACTTCATTGTAATCAATACCCTCGACTTGTCGAAATCCTTGAACTACAAGTCGAGCCTTGTTTCTTATTATGACTCCTTGGTCATCTTTCTTGCATTTCAAGACCCATTTGGTGCCAATGACCTTAGCACCTTTAGGTTTATCCACCAGTGTCCATACTCCTAACTTCTTGAATTGAAGAAGTTCTTCTTGCATGGCACTCACCCATGCCTCGTCGTTTAGGGCTTCACTAACATATTTTGGCTCAAATTGAGACACAAAACATCGATATGCACCATCGTGAAGATAGCCCTTTTCCATCACTGAGGCATAATCAGCTGAGTATAGCTGATTTCTTGTCTGTACTCCTGATCGAACATCTCCAATGACATTGTCCAAAGGATGATACACGTTTAGTCGTGATCCAGGAGTGGTGGGTACAACTACCTCTTTATCCAGATTGTGAACAGCAGGTTCGGTATCTGAGGTAGTAGGAGTGTGAGGTTCCGAAGTGTTAGAGGCATCAACATCTGATGCTTGTGTACTTGCAGTAGGAGGAACCTGTTCCTCCTGATCCACCTGATCATTTGCCACGTCTTCATCATCAGAGGAGGAGTCACTTACCTCAAGTGCTCCCCCTGAAGAACTAGAAGACTCACCTTGTGACGCTGAGGTCATCGGGTCCAGCGAAGGTGTATTTAACACCTCGTACATCATTCTGGTCGATAACTCATCTTCAGGAGGGGAGATCGGGATGTTGAAGGACTTAAAGAATCCATCATAGTCAAAAAAGAATGAGGGACCTTTTTCCAGCAAGGGGGTGGTGTATCTCTGTACATCAACGTTGCACCACACTTCTACTTGACCCGTTGAGTTGTTGTAAACTCTCTTATTCAGTATGTTGTATCCTAGAAAAATTCCTTCTTCAGCCTTTTCACTGAACTTCCCTGACTGATTTTTCTTCAGCATCGTACATGGTGCACCAAACGGTTCGAGGTACTCTAGATTAGGTTTACGTCGTTGGAGCAACTCGTAACACGTTTTACCATGACGTTTGACCACCAGGACTCGATTTAGGGTGTAACATGCATTGGCAACTGCCTCGTTCCAGAATTGGATAGACAGTTTCGAGTCGGCTAGCATCGTTCTTGTTGTTTCTATCAAGCTCCTGTTCTTTCTTTCAGCTACTCCGTTCATTTGTGGTGTGTAGGTAGATGTGAACTGGTGTACCATTCCTTTCTCTTTGCAGAATGCCTCCATCCATTGGTTCTTGAACTCGGTACTGTTGTCCGAACGGATTGCCTTACCTTCAGCTTGTAGAGTGACTCCAATGTAGTTACCAGCTCCTTGAATGATTCAAATGTCTCTGATTTGGTTTTCAGAAACATCACCCAAGAAAATCTTGAGTAATCATCCGTAACTACATAGCAGTACTAATCGCCGGCAATGCTCTTTGTACTCACTGGCCCAAACAGATCCATGTGAAGAAGCTCAAGAGGTAGGTCAATTGAGTGAACTTTCTTTTCCTTATGAGACTTCTTTGTCTATTTCCCTTTCTTACACACGACACAAAAATCCGGTAATTGGAAGTTCTTAACATTTAATCCACGCACTTGATCATTCTGGATCAAGTGATTCATCTTCCGTGGATTAATATGTCTCATTCTCCTATGCCAGGAAATGGAGTCTTTCTTTGTTGCCTTTGACAAAAAGCATTGAACTTGATGATCGATTGTGGAGGCCTTTAATAGGTCCAAGAAATATAAATCATTATATCTTGAAGCTGATATTAAGACTTGTTCCTCCGGGATTACATACTCCTTCTTCAACACATAGCACTTCTTGTTGTCAAAGACTACCTTGAGTCCTTTGTCACAGATCTGGGATACAGAAAGCAAGTTATTTTGTAGTTGTTGAACGTAGTTGACTTTGTCAAACTTGACTTTTTTGTTTCCCACTTCGCCTTGAGCCATGCTATATCCTCATTTATTTCCAGCAAATGATACATGTCCCCCTTTAATTTGTTTGACATTGAAAAGAAGAGACAAGTTCCCGGTCATGTGCCTAGATGGCCCACAATCAACAATCCAGGTATTTGTGATAGCACTGTAACGGACACCCTGCACATTAAAAAGGAAATGATCAGTTTAGGTGTGGACCCAAGCCTTAACTGGCTTGGGTGACCCAGAGGAATCACACATCATAAACTCAACCCACTGTCCATTTGAGGGTGAGGGCATATCATGCTTCTTAGTGTTCTTAGTATCAGACACTGAACTTGACTTTTCTTTCCATAAGCCAGTTTTGTGTAAGGCCTATTTGTGATAAACAGACGACTGGCTTACGGTTTGAACTTTAGGTTCATTACTTCTTTTTGGTGGAGTAATAGAACTTCTTTTTGAAGAAATTGGTTTAGTATCATAAAGTTCAATTTTCTTTCTTGGTGTCTGATAATGAGGACAATTAGAAGCGATGTGTCCTCTCTTTCCACAATTGTAGCATGATCTACCTTCTACATATTGGGAAAATTGTCTCTGTGGGGAAGTGTGTGAAACAGGTGTGACTTTAGTCTGGTTGGGTTTGGACACTTCTTGTTTAGATGTTTTTGTTTCTTTAACAAAATTTATTATTTGAACGTTTTTAACATCTTTAACCTTTTGTTTATTTGGACTTTGACGTGAAGCACGTGTTTGGTTAACTGGTTTGGTCAGTTTGGATTCTGAAGAAGACATGTTTGAACCTGACTTTATATTAACCTTTTCAAATTGTTCTTCCAAATTCACAATAGGCATCTTGCCTTTAGATTTCAAAGTAGCCTCCTTTTGTTTAGTGACCGATTCCATCGGTTTACTCTTGGAATCTGGATCACTAACTAGAGGAGTGGACACCACATGATCCTTAATAGGATTGTTATTTACAGGTCTACATTTAGCATTTAACAGTATCTCATGTGGTGGTGGAACTACTTTGTAACCCAACCCTTCTCCATTGTTCCGTTCTTTCACTAAGTTTTGAACTATGTGAGAAGAACTGGTCCAACTGTGCAGTTTTTGTTTTAATGAGTTAACTTCGACTTCCAAAACTGCTTTTTCTTTCTTAGTTTCTTCCAAAGAGTTTAAATAAAACTTTATGTCATTTGCTTGATTAAAAGCAACAACCTCGGTTTCCCTTAATTGTTTATTTAAAAGTTCTATTTTCTCTTTGTAACTACACTCATTTTGTTTTAAAATCCGATTAGCTTCTGTGCATAGTTGTAAGTCATTTACTAAGCTATCATTGTGATCTAATAACCTAGCAAATTTAAAATCAATGCTTTCTCTAAACTTATTACATTCATTACAAGCATGACTTTCAAAAAGTTGGTCTTTGGTACTTACCTGTGAAGATTCGGTTGAATCAGCCATCAGCGCAGAGTTAGGTTCCTCGGATGCTGGAGATTCTGAACTTGTCGTTCTAAGATCTTCTTCAATCAGGTGATTGACCACGTTAGCAGTATCTTCATTTTCTGACATCACTAGTTCCACTGCAATGTCCCCTTCACTTGCAGTGTCATAATCCAAACCCTCGACATTAGCAATGTTCGATTCGCCCGGAGACACAAACTTGAAGGTCCAATCTTGTCCTTCATCATCTTGAGCAGTCAAGGCCTTTGGATCTTTGCTTGACGATGCAGCTCCACTCGTGGGTTTGTCTTGACGGTTGAAAGACGAGAATGGATTCCGTTACCTGTTTTCTTGGGCTTCACACATTCACGTTTGAAATGCCCCTTTTCTCCACAGTTAAAACAAGTAACTTTGGTTTTGTCAAAACCAAATGTAGTGTCTTTTGTGGCTACCAGGTTTTGTCCTGTCTTTTTCACAAACTTCTTCGCTCGCCTGACAGCACTTGCTAAAGCCCACATAATGTCCATTCTTTCTAATTCATTCTCGTCCACCTGCTCGTAATCCTCATCAGCCAGATGGCAATTTCTGATCTTTCCTGCAACTAGACCATCATAAGAATGAACGACCGTAGCTAAAAGGTCCATATGCTCCTTTGCAAACTCCACAGTGATATTCTCGAGATTCTCGGTCTTCAACTTAGTAGCATTTGCTTCAGGCACTATATATTGGGTGCAAGACGACCCTGACGTTTCTAATCCTGAAGCTGTAGGTTGAGAAGGAGCGGTTGAACTAGACACAAATGCCGTTTGAAGCGGTGCTCCTGAACTTGTTGAAGTGGAAGAGGATCTATAAAGTGAAGGATTCCGGTCATAGGATCCTTTCTATGACCTGTATTTCATCCTCAGTTCCTCCTCTCTTAATTTCAGGATGAAGTCATTTATGTCTGATTTTTCCAGTAACTTGTTCTGTCTTAAATTTGACACAAACGAGTCCCACTTCTCTGGCAGACCATCGGCAAAGCTTGAGACCTTATCTTCCATTGACGTTGTGACTCCATGAGTGTGCAGCTCACTCATTAAATGTTAGAATCTGTTTATGACATCATCCAAGCTCTCTTTACCCATTGAAGAGAAGTTATCAAACTCCTTCTTCAAAGCCTTTGCCTTTAGAGCTTTCAACGATGCATTCCCGTCGTATCGTTTCTCCAAGGCTTCCCATAGCTTCTTTGCCTGTGTGTTCTCAGAAAACTGGTGGAATATATCCTTAGGTATTGACTGAGTCAACAGAGCATACACTTTCTTCTCAGCATTGTACTTCACCTCTCGGCTATCAGTCATGCCACCCAAGGTAAGTTTAACACCATCAGCACCAACCGGTATGCTATAACTTGTCTCGATTGATTCCCACAGATTGGGATCAACTCCATTTAGATAAATCTCAAACCTTTGCTTCCATTATGGGTAATCATCTAACGTTATAAGCTTAGGCGGTTTATTGTGATTTCCGACCTCATTCTCCAGAAGCAGAAGGTTCTGGATGCGTGAATCTTTCCCGGCAGTAAATGCTGAAAACTGATCTTTCATATGTATTAACTTTGAACTTTGAGAACAACTCTGATTCACTCGTGCGAATGGACAGATGCGGATGAGCCAATCGTGCGATTGGACAAAGCGTATGGGTCACTTGTGCGAATGAAGGGTGCGACTGGATTCAATCGTGCGATTGGATTCAGTCGTGCGAATGAATGTTGCGACTGGGATTCAGTCGTACGTATGGAGTGAGCGATTGAAAACAAGCGAATGGGGTTGTTCAGTAGTACGAATGGACGAGCGACTGAGTTCAATCGTGCGAATGGGTGTGCGATTGAGTTCAGTCGTGCGATTGAAGGCTGCTGTTTTTTGAAAATTCGAAGGTTTTTGACACTTTGACACAAAAACACGATTTTTCAAGAACCCTAATCTGCCGTATGCCGAAAAACGAAAACTTTGAGATCTGGAGACACCAAAAACACTGTTTTACTCAAAAAGATGACGTTTTGAATGAAAAACGTGATTTTTTACACCAAAACCAATCGAATCACACGCAAAATCAAGAGCCAAAGCTCTGATACCACTTGTTAGGACCATGTACGTACGGAGTACTAACCGATAATGCGTGTATACCTAATCAAATAGTGCGGAATCCTATTTGATTGGCGATCCAATCAGTGAGAACGCAGTTTCGATCAATCTAGAGATTAACGAGACGTTATGAACGATTAGAACACGATCAACTGCGATCTATGAAGTTGGAACAGGTTCTCTAGGGTCTCTGGACGGCTAGGGTACGTATGTGAGTCGAAATTCTTCAAGTGTCTAGTTTTTCCACGAATTAAGTGGTATTTATAGGTTAGGGTTTGTCAATCGTGCGACTGAACCATTAGAATGGTTCAGTCATGCGACTGAATCATACGATTGGTCCATACGCACGACTGAAGGTTCAGTCGTGCGACTGAGCCAATCTTATGTCTCAATCGTGCGACTGATCCAGTCTCCTGGTTCAGTCGTGCGACTGGTCCATTAGCATGAAGTGTTCATGCGTATGGTCCATTAGCATGGTCCATTCGCATGAGAACTTCACACGATTAAGTTTGAACATGTTTCTCAATCATTATTGACTAAGAATTATGGTCAACAACCACAAACCTATATAGTTAGTTCACTATAAGTTATCACATAATAAACAATGAAATATTAAACATCATAAGCATCAACCACACATTGCATTTTATTTATACCCATTTAATTACATATATGTAAGACATGATAGACATTTTACATTAAGCTCCTAAACTAGGTACATATGTATCAACAGTTATATTATTTGATTGCGTGATTTGTACTTGACAGTTATGAATCACTTGATGTGTGTATAGGTTTGGTTGTGAGTTTGATTGTATTGCATCAATTCAAAATGATTTATATTGATTAAACCTATATTCTCACCAACTGTTTGTTGACTGTTTTGAGTATGCTTTTTCAGGTCAGCAAAATGTACTATAACATTGTGTATACCTTCAACATGTACAGTGATCGGCACGACTATCTAGGAAAGCTGTGCATATGGTTGACCATTGATTTGTTTGACTTTAGCCTTTACGTGGATGTTCACGTCCACTACTAGCTAAAGATATGTGACGTGTTGAAGATATATTTTGTTTAGGATTACTATGTATAAGTCTAAAATGTTAGACTAAATTTTATAAAAATATAATCCTAATAATTGTATATTAATGAAAGTAACGTTTAAATTATTGTTGTGATTTGCATGCTTTGATAATCAATGTGTTATGAACTAACGAGTCACACCCAAAGCATTTCACGTTTTCGCCGGGATGTGACAGGAAAGTTATATTTTCTTCAAATTTAATTTGATCAAAATTTTCTTAATTTGGGTGTATGTGTTCGTTACATTAGGGTTAATGGGTTATGACAACAAATAATGGTTAACAAAGGAACCTTACCTTTTTACACACACACACACACACACACACACACACACACACACACACACACACACACACTAGTAAAGTGACCCGCACTATGCATGAGATTGTAAAATTTGAAAATGCTAATTTTGATAATTTATACGTTAGTATTAACCAGCTATAAAAAATTCACAAGAAAAACGCCGATTAAAAAAAGTATAACAAAAATAAATACTGTCAAAAAATGAATCCTCAAAACAAAAGAAAAGAATAGCGAATATGTAAATGGTAATTTTATTAAAGTTAATGTGCTATATTGTAAATTGGTTAAAAGAAAATAGTTGATTTTTTTTACAAGTTTAGGAGATTAAGTGTAAATTTTACTTAACCTGAGAGTATAAGTTATATAGTATATAATGGTTATAAAGTTAAGTATTTAAATAAAATAATATTTGATTAAAATTGTATTTAGTTATAAAACATATTAAAAGTAAATGTAGATTAAATATTAATTTAAAAAATAATAATCAATGAATTAAATTAAATAATCTAATGTGTATTAAATAATGTTTTAGTGAAGAGAAGTTTATTAAATGGGTGTAAATTAGGAATTATTGCATTAAACACTTGTACTCTATGCTTAAAAAATGTTTTAAGTGTCTTACACTTTATGTAAATTTACAAATATATCCATCTAAATTCTTTATATATAGTATAAACATAGATACACACACTTTCAGGTAAGACGTTTGTCTCAAGTTAATGGTTGATCCAATAACATTCGCAAATTTTTCAAACAATGTGAGTGGCCGGAAAACATCAAACTTTTATAGGATGTTTGAAACATTTATCAATCTGTGTTGGTGGGTAAATAATTGTTAAATTGATACTTTGATATTCTAAATAATTTAGGTCAGTTTTAGTTTTAACATTTAAATCATGTTTATAAACAAGGGTATTACACAACTTAACAATCTATATAAACTACCATAAAACCACAATCTAATATAAAACTACCATATAACCATATTTTATATCAAATATTTATATCATGATAAAAGACGATAGTTGGTGGTTGTAGGATGTAACATGTTTGGACTTTAAAGAGGAAGGGTTGTTAAACGACTTTTTCAAAAAAGAAACATGTGTTAAATCAAATGGCATTACTTGAGGCGCATATTATTTTACTAAATTTTATAAAAATAAACATATATAATAATCCTTATACTATAGATTGTAGAAAAACTAGTATTAGTATCCCGAGCTATGCGAACTGTCAATTTTTAATCATAAACTTTAGTCGTATATTTTAAAACGTGGATACATCAAAAACTTTAAAAATTTTAACTATAAAATAAAATGTCTTTTGATACTAAAAACTTTAAAAACTAAAAAATTGAAAAAAATAAAATATATATATATAAAAACATAATCAAACCGGGAGGTCAACAAAACACTAAACAAATCAGAAATTAAGAAAAACCCAAAAGTAACAGAAAAAATAAAAATAAAAAGATATGAAAAGAAAAATCGATCAGAATCAATATGGAAGTAGGGCTGTAAACGAGCCGAGCCGAGCCGAGCCAGGATGGGTTCGTGTAACACCCGAAATTTATTATTTTGAAGCCGGCGAAGAAAGAAAAGAAATAAAGTTCAAAGTCGAGGGACCAAACTCGCCAATGAAGAAAGGTCGGGTAATGTGGTGTTATGTGTAGGGAGAGGGCAGCCCACTCTCCCCACACTTCACAAAATTCAGCTCACAAGAAGAGAGAAGAGAGAAAGAAGAGAAAAAGGGAGAAAAGGGTTGAATCGGGTGATTCGGGTGTCCAAATCCGTCGAGTAGCAAGCCAAATCGAAGCTCTTGTCTTTGGGCTCGATTGTGTGAGTTCTAGGACCCCACTTTTACTTGTTTTCAACTGATTTTGGGGCTGGAAAGTGTGCAAAACCCGTTTTTATGTGTGTGTGTGTTTGACCCATTTGGGTGTGATGTGTATGGTGTGTTTAGAGTATGATTTCGGGCTTGTGTGTGCTTGTATGGTGTTATGGTATGCATTCCTAAGGTCCAGGAGGGTTGATTTAGGCTTAGAATGGGTTTGGATGAGCTTGGAGGCCGAAAATGGCAGATTGGGTTCGGGATGAACTCCATTCTGCATCAGCTAGGGCTAGGCGACCGAATGAAGGCCATACGGCCGAATGAGGGCGATTGAAGGTTCATTCGCATGATTGGGACTCAGTCGCACGACTGGGAGTCCAGTCGCATGAGGGATGTGCGACTGAGGGTTCAGTCGCATGAAGGCTTAGTCGCATGAGTCCATACGCATGAGGTTAGTCGCATAGGTGCCCATTCGCAGTAATCCCATTCGCACAAGGTCCATACGCACGATTGGATGTTCATTCGCATAGATGACCATCCGCATGGGTCCAGTCGCACGATGTTCAGTCGCATGGAGGCCATGCGACTGAAGAGTGTCCATACGCCCGAACAAGGCTGCTGCACTCGAAGGGATGTGTAGTTTGACTTCTGGCCTTCGGGGAAAGGTGCAGACGTAAGTATTGACGTAAAGTAACCTGTAAGAGCACGTAAGATGATGGATATGGCCTAGAGAACATGTAGGGCATGATGATAATGATGTTGCATGTTTATGCATATTATGAATGTATGAAGTTGCCCTGTGTGATGTTGATAAATGTGTATGATATGTTCCTTATTATGATGTATGCTTATCTTTCTTGTGGCTTTACATGTCCTGCTAACGAATGAATGAATGAATGAACGAAGTATTATGTAATGTAAAGCGAAAGATAATGAAAGAGGAACATGAAGTAAGAATGCATGCATTAATGAACGATGAATGAACGAAAGAAAGGCTTGCAAGCATATTTATTGGGGTGAGCGACTTTGTGTTGCAAAAGACTCGAGTAAGAGCTATCGTGATGTTGCCTTGGGGTGAGCAACCTTGTTGTTGCAAAAGACTCGGATAGCTTGCTATCGTGATGGGCAATTGGGGTGAGCAACCTTAGGGGTGCAAAAGACTCGGATAGCGAGCAATCATGAGATTGCCTATGAGGTGAGCAACCTTGTCGTTGCAAAAGACTCGAGTAAGAGCTATCGTGATGTTGCCTTGGGGTGAGCAACCTTGTTGTTGCAAAAGACTCGGATAGCTTGCTATCGTGATGGGCAATTGGGGTGAGCAACCTTAGGGGTGCAAAAGACTCGGATAGCGAGCAATCATTGAGATTGCCATTGAGGTGAGCGACCATGTTGTCGCAAAAGACTCGGAAGACAGAATGAACGAAAAGAATGGAAGATAACGAATATGATGAAGATAATAATGAAATTATCTGTGTATACGTATGTTGCATGATCGCATGATAAAGGAATGGTTTTTAATGAAAGTAAAGTATGTTTATTATTAAAACTAGAACTCACTCAGCAACGCTGACTTTTATTGCATTTTCCAGTTGGCAGGTAAATGATTGCTGAGGATGGCATGGCGAAGCTACTCGGCTCTTTTGGGATGGCATCCAATTATATAGCTTTTGTGATGTAATGCAAACATGAATTTTGTAACCGGATAATGATGTATTATTTGGCAAAAGCAATTATAATGAAACGTGATGTCATTTTTGAATGTTTCCGCTGCGATGTTTTCTTAATGAAATGTAAATGTATGTTTTATGTGCGATGAATGGCCAACTGTAAGCGTCCCGGGAACGGGGCCTTACAAGTTGGTATCAGAGCCAAAGTTTAAGTGAAATGGGTAAATTTTCAAAATAAACCTTAACTTAAACTGAGAATGGGACGGAAAAGGAATGGGATGCCAAACTGAGTAGCTGCGTGCCATCAGGTATTTTCTTAAAGTTAACCGGTTTTATGTGCGCATGGTATATGTTATGTGTTGTATGTAGATTTGAATACTGATGTAGTCAGGACAGGTAATACTTGGGGTATGAAGAGTACAGTAAGTGGCTAATCACAACTGGCCACTGTAATTAGGGACTTACTATACTTGACATAAACTGAGTTGTTTCCTTGAATGACCGTGTTGGTGTTTGAATCTTTCAGTGTGTTAGAGAATGGCTGGTGGTAGATCTTCTAGAGCTTCTAGGGGTGGAGGCCGTGATGGCCCTGTTGCTGAACCACGCCCTAAGAGAGGAAGGCCTAGAGCTGAGAAAGAGGTTCCTGCAGAACCTGAGACTCCTCATCCAGAAGCTGGGGATGAGAGTGCGAATTTGAGGGCCTCGGTAAAGGAGGCTGTTGTGGAGGAAGTACATCAGGTCATGCAGACAATCTTACCGTCTGTGGTGACCGAAGTCATCAAAGCTGTGAAGGAGGGGGAACGAAAGGAGAGAAACCGGGCCTCGGGGGAGCAACCGGAGCCTGAAACGATTTTCTCCGATAATGAGGAGGAAGAGGAAGAGGAGCCCGTGCGAGAAGTGGCACGAGGCTGTAACTACGGGGTGTTCATGAGATGCAAACCCCCAACTTTTGATGGTAACGGTAATGCTGCTGCTGCTCACCGATGGGTGAGAGAAATGGAGGCTGTTCTCGACATCAGCGAGTGCCGAGAAGATCAGAAAGTCAAGTTTGCCACCCACTCCTTCGTGGACTCGGCACTATGCTGGTGGGACAACATTGTCCAAGCAGAGGGTAATCGGGCGATCGGCGAATGAGGTGGCCCGAACTGAAGAAGATGGTGATCGAGGAGTTTTGTCCTCATCGGGAAATGGATAAGGTTGAGAGGGAGTTTCTGCAACTGGAGGCGGGAACCATGACACACCAACAGTACACCACGAAGTTCAACGAGATGGCACGTCTGGTGCCGGATCAAGTGACACCTCTGTCCCGAAAGATCAAGAGGTATATACAGGGTTTGCCGGCGGATATTCGCAGGCACATGATCGCCGCCCGGCCGAGCACGTTTAGGTCGGCGGTGGATTTGGCGGGAAGATTGTATGATGAGAGGACGGTGGTGGTGACTGATGGTGGCAGAAAGAGCGGTGGTGAACGAGGCTGGCAGGGAAAGAGATTTGGTCGGGGCAATGCCTCGATGGGTAATAAGAAGGCACGGGTGGATGATCGCCGTGTGGTTATGTCTGGTGCGGGATCGAGAAGGTGTGGTAAATGTGGACGGGAGCATAGCGGGGAGTGCAGGTTTGGATCGAACTTGTGCTTCAGGTGTGGAAAGGCGGGGCACATGGCAAAGGACTGTCGTGCGGTCCGATGCTTTAACTGTGGCGAAGAGGGTCACATGCTCAAAGATTGTAAGAAGCCGAGGGCTGAGAGTTCAGGGGCAAAGAGGACGGGAGGTGATGGACCGAGGGCGAGCGCCAGGGCATTCACCATGACACAGGAGGAAGCTAGAACGGACCCTGATGTCGTGTCCGGTACGTTTCTGGTGAACCAAACTTTAGCTTCTGTGTTATTTGATTCGGGTGCTAGTAAGAGTTTTATTTCTGCTGCTTTCTGTGCTAAGCTGCCTGTTAGTAGTAGATGTGTTGATGCGCCCTTCGATGTAGAAACTGCCATAGGTAAGTCTACCAGGATTTCTGAGATGATAGAGAACTGTGATGTGGAACTCGAGGGTCATAAGTTTCCTGTTAGACCGTTTGTGATGACCTTAGGTGGTTTTGACTTGGTTCTTGGGATGGATTGGTTAGCGGACTTCGAGGCGAACATTGTGTGTCGCAAGAAGATGATTCGGTTGTTGGCGCCTGACGGTAGTTCAGTGATGGTTTATGGTGATCGGGTTACTACGATTCCGAAGGTGATCTCGATGGCAGTGGCGGGAAAGTGTATGAGGCGTGGGTGTAGTGCCTACTTGGCCTATGTAAAGGATGTGGATACGCCATCACCACAACTAGCTGATGTACCGGTTGTGTGTGACTTTCCAGATGTGTTCCCAGAAGACTTGTCAGGAGTGCCACCTGACAGAGAGATCGAGTTTCAGATTGATCTATACCGGGTGCCCAACCTGTCGCCAAGGCACCGTATCGGTTGGCTCCGACCGAGATGAAAGAGTTGATGGAGCAGTTGCAAGAGTTGCTTGATAAGGGGTTCATTAGACCGAGTATCTCTCCGTGGGGTGCTCCGGTCCTGTTTGTAAAGAAGAAGGACGGTAGTATGAGGATGTGCATCGACTACCGCGAGCTGAACAAGTTGACAGTGAAGAACCGATACCCCTTACCGAGGATAGATGATTTGTTTGATCAGCTTCAGGGTGCCAGTTGGTTTTCGAGGATAGATCTTCGATCTGGTTACCATCAGTTGAAGGTGAAGGAGCAGGATATTCCTAAAACAGCTTTCCGTACGCGCTATGGTCACTACGAGTTTCTTGTCATGTCCTTTGGCTTGACCAACGCGCCAGCTGCTTTTATGGATTTGATGAACCGTGTGTGTCGGCCTATGTTGGATAAATCAGTGATTGTGTTTATTGATGATATCCTGATTTACTCGAGGAGCGAAACAGAGCATGCCGGTCACATTCGGGAGGTTCTAGAGACGCTGAGGAGGGAGAAGTTGTATGCAAAATTCTCCAAGTGCGCGTTCTGGTTGCGCGAAGTTCAGTTCTTGGGTCACGTGGTGAATCCCGATGGGATTATGGTGGACCCGGCAAAAGTGGAGGCGGTTATGCAATGGAAGTCGCCAAAGACGCCATCCGAGATTCGCAGTTTCTTGGGTTTGGCGGGCTACTACAGAAGATTTATTCAAGACTTCTCTAAGATTGCTTCTCCACTAACCAAGTTGACCCGAAAAGACGTGAAGTTCGTATGGGGTCAAGCTCAAGAGAAGGCGTTTGAAGAGTTGAAGGCGAGATTGACTCAAGCTCCTGTTCTGTCATTACCCGATGGAAGTGAAGATCTGGTGGTTTATTCCGATGCTTCTTACTCGGGGTTGGGGTGCGTGTTAATGCAGAGAGGAAAGGTCATAGCCGTATGCATCCCGACAGTTGAAGGTTCATGAGGTCAATTATCCTACTCATGACTTGGAGCTAGCAGCTGTGGTCTTTGCATTGAAGATTTGGAGGCACTATCTGTACGGGACGAAGTGCACCATATTCACTGACCACAAGAGTCTGAAGTACTTCTTTGAGCAGAAGGATTTGAACATGAGGCAGAGACGGTGGTTGGAACTTATAAAGGATTATGATTGTGAGATCCACTACCATCCGGGCAAGGCCAACGTGGTGGCTGATGCTCTTAGTCGGAAAGAGAGGCCCGAGCCGATCCGGGTGAAAGCCTATCAGTTGATCATGACCTCTGATGTAATGAAGCAGGTTAAAGAGTTTCAAGATGAGGCACTGAAAGAAGATCATCTTAACTCTGAAAGAATGAGAGGTCTGGTTGGAGAATTGGGCGAAAACACGTTCGGTGTTAGAACCCGATTCGATCGTGTGTGGATTCCTCGTTTTGGGGATCTACGGGTGAGGATAATGGATGAAGCTCACAAGACTCGGTACTCCATTCATCCTGGTGCCACGAAGATGTACCATGATATGAAGAAAGATTATTGGTGGCCGGGTATGAAACGCGACGTGGTGGAGTATGTGAGTAAATGCCTTACTTGCTTACAGGTGAAGGCCGAGCACCAAAAGCCGTATGGGAAGATACAACCTCTAGATATACCGGAATGGAAGTGGGAGCACATCACCATGGATTTCATCACAAAGCTTCCGCGTACCCCGAAAGGGTATGATGCCATATGGGTGATAGTTGATCGTTTGACGAAGAGTGCTCACTTCCTACCGATCCGCGAGACATATTCATCTGAGAGGTTGGCTGATCTGTTTATCAAAGAGATTGTGACTCGTCATGGTGTGCCGGTGTCTATCGTGTCGGATCGCGACACCCGGTTTACATCTAAATTCTGGAAGAAGTTCCACGATGCTATGGGGACGAGGTTACATATCAGCACGGCTTATCATCCCCAGACTGATGGTCAGTCAGAAAGGACCATCCAGACGCTGGAAGACATGCTTCGGGCATGTGTGATCGATTTTGGTGGAAGTTGGGATGACCACCTACCGTTAGCCGAATTCTCATATAACAACAGTTATCACGCCAGCATTGGCATGCCTCCATATGAGATGCTATACGGTAGGAGATGCAGAACACCCGTTTGTTGGGGTGATATTGGTCAGAAGGAATTGGGGAGCGTCGAGGTAATCGAGGCTACGACTGAGAAGCTTGAGAAGATTAAAGCCTTCATGAAGGCAGCCAAAGACAGACAGAAGTCGTATGCTGATAAACGACGCAGACCGATTGAGTTCCAGGTGGGTGACCGGGTTATGTTGAAGGTCTCACCTTGGAAGGGTATCATTCGCTTCCGAAAGCGGGGCAAGTTGAGCCCAAGGTATATAGGCCCTTTCCGAATCATTGCTCGAGTAGGAGAGGTGGCCTATAGACTGGAGTTACCAGATGAGTTAAGTGGAATTCATCC
This sequence comes from Flaveria ramosissima, assembly GCA_025215565.1. NCBI lineage: Eukaryota > Viridiplantae > Streptophyta > Magnoliopsida > Asterales > Asteraceae > Flaveria > Flaveria ramosissima. The sequence continues at coordinate 66,009,787 of CM046035.1, forward strand.
GACATTCCATGTATCTCATCTAAGGAAGTGCTTAGCAGATGAAGATATGATTGTCCCATTGGAAGATATCGAAGTAGAAGAACGGCTCAATTATGTGGAGCAACCAGTGGCAATCATCGATCGCAAGGAGAAAAGGCTAAGGAATAAAGTGGTTCCTCTTGTGCGTGTACAGTGGAAGCACAGGAAGGGATCCGAGTCAACGTGGGAGACTGAGGAAGAAATGAGACAACATTATCCACGTTTGTTCGAGGAATGACAGGTTTCGGGGACGAAACCTATTTAAGGGGGGTGGACTTGTAACACCCGGAAATTTATTATTTTGAAGCCGGCGAAGAAAGAAAAGAAATAAAGTCCAAAGTCGAGGGACCAAACTCGCCAACGAAGAAAGGTCGGGTAATGTGGTGATATGTGTAGGGAGAGGGCAGCCCACTCTCCCCACACTTCACAAAATTCAGCTCACAAGAAGAGAGAAGAGAGAAAGAAGAGAAAAGGGAGAAAAGGGTTGAATCGGGTGATTCGGGTGTCCAAATCCGTCGAGTAGCAAGCCAAATCGAAGCTCTTGTCTTTGGCTCGATTGTGTGAGTTCTAGGACCCCACTTTTACTTGTTTTCAACTGATTTTGGGGCTGGAAAGTGTGCAAAACCCGTTTTTATGTGTGTGTGTGTTTGACCCATTTGGGTGTGATGTGTATGGTGTGTTTAGAGTATGATTTCGGGCTTGTGTGTGCTTGTATGGTGTTATGGTATGCATTCCTAAGGTCCAGGAGGGTTGATTTAGGCTTAGAATGGGTTTGGATGAGCTTGGAGGCCGAAAATGGCAGATTGGGTTCGGGATGAACTCCATTCTGCATCAGCTAGGGCTAGGCGACCGAATGAAGGCCATACGGCCGAATGAGGGCGATTGAAGGTTCATTCGCATGATTGGGACTCAGTCGCACGACTGGGAGTCCAGTCGCATGAGGGATGTGCGACTGAGGGTTCAGTCGCATGAAGGCTTAGTCGCATGAGTCCATACGCATGAGGTTAGTCGCATAGGTGCCCATTCGCAGTAATCCCATTCGCACAAGGTCCATACGCACGATTGGATGTTCATTCGCATAGATGACCATCCGCATGGGTCCAGTCGCACGATGTTCAGTCGCATGGAGGCCATGCGACTGAAGAGTGTCCATACGCCCGAACAAGGCTGCTGCACTCGAAGGGATGTGTAGTTTGACTTCTGGCCTTCGGGGAAAGGTGCAGACGTAAGTATTGACGTAAAGTAACCTGTAAGAGCACGTAAGATGATGGATATGGCCTAGAGAACATGTAGGGCATGATGATAATGATGTTGCATGTTTATGCATATTATGAATGTATGAAGTTGCCCTGTGTGATGTTGATAAATGTGTATGATATGTTCCTTATTATGATGTATGCTTATCTTTCTTGTGGCTTTACATGTCCTGCTAACGAATGAATGAATGAATGAACGAAGTATTATGTAATGTAAAGCGAAAGATAATGAAAGAGGAACATGAAGTAAGAATGCATGCATTAATGAACGATGAATGAACGAAAGAAAGGCTTGCAAGCATATTTATTGGGGTGAGCGACTTTGTGTTGCAAAAGACTCGAGTAAGAGCTATCGTGATGTTGCCTTGGGGTGAGCAACCTTGTTGTTGCAAAAGACTCGGATAGCTTGCTATCGTGATGGGCAATTGGGGTGAGCAACCTTAGGGGTGCAAAAGACTCGGATAGCGAGCAATCATGAGATTGCCTATGAGGTGAGCAACCTTGTCGTTGCAAAAGACTCGAGTAAGAGCTATCGTGATGTTGCCTTGGGGTGAGCAACCTTGTTGTTGCAAAAGACTCGGATAGCTTGCTATCGTGATGGGCAATTGGGGTGAGCAACCTTAGGGGTGCAAAAGACTCGGATAGCGAGCAATCATTGAGATTGCCATTGAGGTGAGCGACCATGTTGTCGCAAAAGACTCGGAAGACAGAATGAACGAAAAGAATGGAAGATAACGAATATAATGAAAGATAATAATGAAATTATCTGTGTATACGTATGTTGCATGATCGCATGATAAAGGAATGGTTTTTAATGAAAGTAAAGTATGTTTTATTATTAAAACTAGAACTCACTCAGCAACGCTGACTTTTATTGCATTTTCCAGTTGGCAGGTAAATGATTGCTGAGGATGGCATGGCGAAGCTACTCGGCTCTTTTGGGATGGCATCCAATTATATAGCTTTTGTGATGTAATGCAAACATGAATTTTGTAACCGGATAATGATGTATTATTTGGCAAAAGCAATTATAATGAAACGTGATGTCATTTTTGAATGTTTCCGCTGCGATGTTTTCTTAATGAAATGTAAATGTATGTTTTATGTGCGATGAATGGCCAACTGTAAGCGTCCCGGGAACGGGGCCTTACAGTTCGAGCTCGAGCTCGAAGCTTATCGAGCCGAGCCGAGCCGGCTCGAAAATTTTTAACGAGCTCAAAACACCGGCTCGAGTTCGGCTCGTGAAAAGCTCGAGCCAGCTCGTGGCTCGTTCGAGCCGGCTCGATTTAAATATTTTTTTAATTCTTCAAATTAATTTATATGAAAACAAAAAATATATATTATGGTTTTTACATTTTGTTGGGTACTCCGTATTTATGGGAACAAAGATTATTATTTTGAATATAAACAATTAACTATCAAAATATATATTTTTAAACAAAATACTTAATATTTTAAATAAGAATCCATTTTTATTTTTAAGAAAACATTTTTAAAATCCTAATAAAAATAATAATCATAATAATAGTAGTAGTAGTAATAATAATAATAATAATAATTATACTATATAAATATATATATATACATATATTATATGCACCGAGCCACGAGCCGAGCCACGAGCCGAGCCAACGAACCGAGCCACGAGCCGAGCTCGAACCGAGCTAACCCTGGCTCGAGTTCGGCTCGTTTAGAATTCGAGCCGAGCCGAGCCGGCTCGTTTAGATTCGAGCTTTTTTCGAGCCGAGCTTTTTTCGAGCTTTTTTCGAGCTTTTTTCGAGCGAGCTTCGAGCTACGAACTTTTTGTACAGTCCTATATGGAAGGAGTGTGTGGGGGGTAATAGGGATAAACTAGGGTGGACGGGAGGGCAAAGAGGGTCTAACACTAGGTCAACACCCTTTTTTGATTTTAATCTCCTTCTTAACTTTTGGTGTGAATTTATAATTTAATAAAATATGAAATTTTAGATAGATAAAATATATGGAGTTATTGTAAAAAGAGAAGAAAAACTAAAATAGTGTGAGAAGTATTATTATTCATTAGATCTTATATTCAAGGGATAAGAAAATCCGATGGAATAATGGTAAATAATTGAAACTTTAAATGATATGCCAATGATATTTTAGTATTAATCATATTTTCAAGTTCTACCTTTTCTTTAAAACCTTGAAACTTTTACATACAACGTTATTTTTCTAAAAAAATTACACCATAAAAAGCGTTTTTTGATCTTTAAAACGCCTATAATTTTGATAAATAAAAAATGAATTTTTTTCACGTTATTTAAGCTCATTGTGTAATATTCAGCAATTCATTGTGTAATATCAAGTTATTGTGTAATAATCATCGGATTATTGTGGCTAATGTTTACCATTTTTTATGCATTTTGTTTTTTAAAAATGATGATTTTCAAATAACACAATGCTAAGAATGTAATATTTATATGTTTTTCAGTTCATTGTGTAATCTTGAGCAGGTCATTGTGCAATCTTCATCAAGCAGCTCATTGTGTGTATTGCTAATCATTAAGGCTAGTGCTAGTAATTATGTTACCCATTGTGGTTATGTTAGCTATTGTGTTTTTTAAAATGGGGGTTTTCAAATCAAACAATGCTGAAAATTTAATTTTTTATATGTTTTTCTAGTTTATTCTGTAATACTGATCAGGTCATTCTGTAATACTCGTCAAGTAGCTCATTGTGCCTATTGCTAATTTCGAGTCTAGTGTTGGTCATTGTCTTACCCATTGTGTCTAATGTTGACTATTGTGTTATGCAATGTGTTTTTTAAAATGATGATTTACAAATAATACAATGTTTAAAATGTAAATTTCTTTTATGTTTTTTCCAGTTTATTATGTAATCCTAATCAGGTGTAACACTCTAGGCAAATCCCACATCGGCCGTGCACATGAGAGATTTCTGGTTCATAAGAAATGTCCAGTCTCTAATATCACCAAAGCGTTTTGGGCGTATTGGCTGTGGATAAGAGGAGAACTCCACAGTTAAGCGTGCTCAGGTGGCAGCAATCTAGGGATAGGTGACCTCCCTGGGAAGTTTTCACCCGGGCAACCAAAAGCAAATCCGTGAGCTTCTCGTGGGCAAAGCAAACAATATTGATGGTATGAGGGGCCGGGTGTTGTAGAATGGTATCAGAGCCACTCCTGTGTCATTTGGGATGGTGGGGCAAACCTCATCAAGAATAGTGAGTCCCCCGGGGTGTTCAGAGGGACACCTTAGGCAAATCCCACATCCATAGATGAGATGGTGGGGCAAACCTCATCGAGGACGATGAGTCCAAGGGGGGGGTGTTTGTAACACTCTAGGCAAATCCCACATCGGCCTAATGCTAATTATCGAGTCTAGTGCTGGTCATTATGTTATCAATTTTGTCTAATGTTGACCATTGTGTTATGCATTATGTTTTTTAAAATGATGATTTTTAAATAACACGATAATAAGAATTGTAATCTTTTTATGTTTCAAGTTCATTATCTATCCCACATCAGATCGAGTCTAGTGTTAGTTATTGTGTTACCCATTGTGTCTAATATTGACTATTGTGTTATGCATTGTGTTTTTTAAAATAATGATTTTCATATAACAGAATGCTAAAAACGTATTTGTTTTATGTTTTTCAGTTAATTATGTAATACTGATCATGTGAATTAATAATTCTCGTCAAGGAGCTCATTATGTTGATTGCTTATAAGCGAGTATAGTGCTGGTCATTATGTTACCAATTTTTTTTAGTATTGACAATTGTGTTATGCATTGTGTTTTTTTAAAATGATGATTTTTTAATAGCACAATAATAAGAAATGTGAAAACTTTATGTTTCAAGTTTAGTATGTATTTCTTATCAGATCGAGTCTAGTGTTGGGTATTGTGTTATAAATTTTGTTAATTTAGACTATTATCTTATGCATTGTGTTTTTAAAATGACGATTTTCAAATAACACAATGCTAAAAATATAACTTTTGTTTGTTTTTCAGTTCATTATGTAGTCTTGATTATGTCATTTTGTAATGCTCGTCAAGCAGATAATTGTGTCGATTGCTAATTATCGAGTCGAGTGGTAGTCATCGTGTTACCCATTTTGTCTACTGTTGACCATTATGTTTTTTAAAATGATAATTTTCGAATAACAAGAAATGTAAACTTTTTATGCTTTAAGTCAATATGTATTGCTCGTCAGATAATTGTGTAATTTTTATCAATTTAGAAGATTACACAATGAACTGACGAAATTACACAATCAGTTAAAAAAAGTTATTTTTATATCAACACTATACTCATTTTAACGATAAAAAAATACTTGTTTTTATGATGTAATTTTTTTAAAAAATAATATCGTATGTAAAAGTTATGAATGTTTAAAAAAAGGTGAAACTTTGAAAGTGGGGACATTACCAAGTTTGCTCCCAAACTAATTTTGATCAAAATGACACGTGTCAAAATCTTAATTATTCTTACACTTTTTAATTTTAAAAGACTTTGTATTTAAAATCTTCTCAAATAAAATATGACATCCAAAGTAGTAAACGCATTGGTAAATAAGATATTGAATAGAAAAATCATAAAAAACTAAATACATTAAAATCAGCTTCATCTACCAAGTCCAAGCGGTAACATACTCATGTATGTAATGTGTATATGTTTTTAACTAAATATACTTACATAATTAAGGTTTAGAAGATGGTTTCTAACACCAAAATATACTACAAGAAATAAACAAGCGTACATATTGTTATGTAATATAGCTGATGTTAAAAACTGAGTTATCAAGTCGTATACACTCTAGCTGCTAATACCGAACTGTTATTGATATTTGGTCAATAGTTATTAATGTAGTAGCAATGATCATTTAGAACTAAGAACTTTAAATCTATGAAAAACTAATTTTATGCAACAAATTAGAAAACCTTAAAGAAATCATATGGAGAGAACATATCACCAAGACATTGAATCCTCTTGACTTCAGAATGACTATCTTAAAATGCTATGCTAAAAACTATTCCATAATAGGGCTAAGCTCTTGTTAAAGATACCTAATTAAGCAAATACCTAGGATTCTAGAACTACAAACACATCCTTAAGTATCCTAAAATTCATCGATTAAAGATCCAATTAACAGTGTAACTAAATTGAAGTGCTAAAATGACTAAATCCTTGTTAAGGGTCTATAATCCAACGATAGAAGGAAAGCTAGACAATACAGACAAACAATATCCACCACCTCAAACGATGAAGCAAACTTTGGTTTAATCAACTTATAAGTTTTAACCACCTCAAGAGATGCAATATCTTCAATATTGTCTTCACTTATAAGGGCCCTACGAAATTGTTCACAGCCTTGAGGAATTTGTCTTGTTGATATCTCCTGAACTTAGCCTCCAAAACTCGTTTAATAGGTTAATTTAAAGGTGCCCTTGTTTGTCAACATATGGATTGAATACCCTCGAATTCAAACCGTATCAAATTATCACAAAGGCAGCGGTCAACTAATCCTTAGAATCTTGATGACGTATGCAATTAGGAGTGTTGATTTAGTTAGATATTTGGGTTTCAGGTTAAATGGGTTCAGATTATTCGGATTTTTGAGGTCTAAAAGTCTAACTGAAACTTGATCCTAATAACGATCGGTTTAAATGGTTTTAGGTTATTGGGGTAACGGGTTGTTTGGGTTGGCTGGGTTTTGAAATATGTCCTGTACCCACAGTTGATCAAAATTCAAAATTTCATATTTAACAATTCTTCTAATATGTTTTCATGAAATCTGAAATACTAATGAGGTCCAGGAGGAACCAAAGTTTATTTCAAAAATCTTAAATCTTCTAAATTTTTTAAATTGTACTTTCAAGTATGTTTCTGAGTTTTTAACATTTTAAATTATTAAATTTATCAAATAAAACTTTAATTGTAATAAATTATGAAAATCTAATAAAATTTGAAGATATAGATGATAGTTTAATATAACTATTTTTTGTAGTCAATATATTCATCAAGGTTTTTAAATAGGTTATTGATGTGTGATATCATTTTCTATAGCCTAAAAGCAATAATAGTGATAAAATAACTATAATTGTTACTATATAAGTTTATGAATAAAAAATAATAAAAATATCTCTAACCATAAGAATAATTAATAATAAAATAAAGTAGTAAATTGAATATTTTATGTTTTGAGAGAAATATAAGTAGTAAATTTGAAATTTTTAGTGGAAATAAAAAATATGCTATTTATTCATTAAATAATGGTATATATGAAATTTTAATTTTCATTTGTGTATATATGATATTAGCAAGATTCTTATGGGTATATATATACACACACACATATTTTAAACTTAGTTTGGGTATATATGATATTTGAAAAGTTTTTTAAGGAGAAATATAATATTTAGAAAGTTTTCTAGAGATATATTTGAGAATTTAATGTTAATTTGAGTATATATGATATTAATTTTTTTAATGGTATGTATGATACTTGTGAAGTTTATAGGGGTATAAATAGTATTTTAAATTTTGTTTGAATATGTATGATCATATCTTAAAAGGTTATACGGGTAGGGTATGGTTATCTTGAAAACCACTTTTTTTTCTGTGAGAACTATAGGAAGCAATATTAGTCACATATTTCTTATCACATGAAAGTCACATGTCATTTCCCTCTTTTTTTAAAACGTTTATAACTTTTTTCACGAAATTATTTTTTCAAAAAAAAATCACTACCATTAATTTTAGTATTTTTATCTTTCCAATGCCTACCATATTGATATATTTTTTTAAAAAAATTGTTCACCCGTTATTTACATATGTGTAAATCCGGTATTACACATGTGTAACATGAATTTCGTAAAAAACGTTTTTTTATAATTTTTATGAAAGATGGAAACTAGAGAAATATTTTTGTGTTTTTAATTTTTTAATTTTTATGTTATTTTTCATTTTATAAAATTTTTATTATGTTTTTGTTAATTAACATTTTGTCATTGAAAACTAGTGGCTCACATTGGTTCCTAGTGTTCTCACAAAAAAAGAAAATTTTCCATTTGATCCCTCCCCTATACGGGTATATATTAAATTCTCCATTAATTATATAGACTTTTTTTTATTAAACTTAATGGGACAAATGCTAAACCGTCTCTTGATCTGACTAGCATGTCTAGACTTGTAAAATCTCAATATTAATAAATGAAAGAAGGTTTGGCCACTTGGAAACATTTAGACAATCCACTGCCACATGACATCTTCATATCATACAATTGTCACGTGGCATTTTATTAGCAATATGATTCTAAGAGGAAATGTTTAAATAGTATTTAATGTCTAATTAAACAACTTTCAAAATTTATTTTAAAATTTAATAATTGAAACAGAAATTTAAAAACTTTAAAATTCAAATTCAATTAGCAATTAAATCCAAGATTTTATCTAAAAATAACTAACTTAATTAGTTTAAATTTGAAATTTAAAACTAACAATTTGAATATTCAAATAAAATATAGGTAGTTAACAAATTTTAAATTCTAATGGTAACAATCAATCCGAGTATTTTGAGTTAATAATTTCAAATTTTGAAAATCTTCTATATTTTTAATAATATCGTATAATATTTGTTTGTATCATATAACATAATACCATTATTTATTATAAAAATACAATATTTTTTTCGGTTTACTATTATTCTATTATAAAAAATATATAAAATAACTTCTTCTATGATCAAAAGTCCAGATATACTACATGAAAAAGCTTATCCTACTTCTTTATAATTCACACAATCATTATCTTTGACTCATTTCGTATTGCATTTAATTACGATATTATATACACTTGGATTTAAAAATAAATTTTAAATGATAAACCTTAATACTAATATTCTTCCTGCGATCATAACTTTCACTTCATTCATTTTTATTTATGTATACTGGTTTATACATTATTGAAAAATTATCAAATTACCTTTGCTCAACAGAACATTATCAGTATCAAAAGTAATTTTTTTAATAAATCTTGACATATCACGTCGTGATTCGCATATGAAAGTAGCCAATGTATAATAATTCGGTAGAAACTTACTCTATTGGGTTTATTGTGGTTGAGGAGGAGATACTATTCAACTAATCGAATTGTTATCTTATTCCTTTAATATTTACTTTATAAAACATATTTGCTACATATCCTTAATTTTTTATATTTTAATTACAGGACACTACAATACAGGGGAATATTCTAAATAAATGATTTATTAAGTTTGAGAAGTTATTCACTGAATATGGTTAAAGATTTATATACAATAAAATTTTTAGATATTTATAAACATTAATATTGTTTTTCTATGTATTTGATTCTTTTATTTAATTTACATGTATACATATTTATTTAATCGACCTTCACATGTATATATATTACAGACTTATTAATAGTAACTGATAATTTATATTTTTATTTATTTTAAAGAATAAATTACATGGATGGTTCTTGTAGTTTGGTCAAATTTTTAGATTTGGTCCTTAAACTTTTAAAATTTCAAATATAATCCCTAATATTATATATATTTTTTATCAGTGGTCTTTATTCTGTTAGTTTAATTACTAATGTTAAGTTTTTTTGTAATGACTGTTTTACCTATAAACATCATTAATGTAACTTACTTTTTATTTAAATAAAAATATTTTTAAATATTATTTTTAAAATGTTTAGGTTTTTAAATGATTCTCAAAAACTTTTGATTTTTTAAATGTCTCTCTTAAAACTTTTTGATTTTTAAAGGTACTTTCTAAAAGCATTACCGTCTTTATTAAAACCATTTGATTTTTTAAATGTAATTTTTATAATTATTCATTTTCTAAACATTTTTTAAAACAATTTGTTTATCGAACTTTTTAAAAAAAATACTAAAAATGTCGGTTGAAAATAAATTGCTTTTGAAAAAGATGTTTAAAAAGTGATTGTTTTTTTAAAGATGCTTAAAAAATAAATAGTCTAAGTAAAAACTTTAGAAAACCAAATAATTTTATAAAAACTTTTAAAATTTAAACGGTTTTAAGAACAACATTTAAAAAATGGAGGGTTTAAACACGTTAAAAATCAAACATTTTATAAAATATGTTATTAGAAAATTTTATTCATGTATTTAAAATGTATTTTATTATATAATAAACATATTAATAATGAAATCATAAAAATATTAAACAAATAAAAACTTAGAAAAACAAGAATATAAAGCTTTCCTTACTAAAAAATAATACTATAATTTAAAAGGTAAATTAAATGGATGGTCGATGCGGGTAAAATGTTATTTTTATAATTTTTAACATTATTAATTGTTTACTAACAGAAATTAGGACCATAGATGAAAAAAATATATTGAGAATTTTTAAACTTTAAGCACCAAATCCAAAATTTTACCATAACATAGAAACCATACGTGTAATTTACTCTATTTCAAAATTAAGTTTTTCAACCCGTGTAACACACGGGATGGTTAGAATAGTATTTGAACTAAACTCAAAGAGAAAAAAAGTAGTACCGCAATTGTACCACGGAAAGCAACTTAATCTTGATTGTAAGGTCACCAAAGATAGATAAATGGGTGGAAATCTTTATGTACAGATATTGTTTATTTGTGAAAGATTTGTACAGTTGGTTTTGGATTTTATTCCTTTATTTTGGTCCCTAGTTTTCCATTTAGGTTCCTATGAATTAAAAACATATTTTTTTAAAAAAAATTAGTTTTAATATATAAGAAATGAATACAATGCAAAATATTTACTGTCACTATTTATATATGATAAATTGGTTATGGAGTTTGAATTATGAAGCATTCTATACTTTTTGTAATTTAAATAATATAATAACAAGACAATGCAATTTATTAAACTTGACACGAAAGTAATCACGTGTAGTTAACAGAAAAGAACATCTGTCATCAAACTCGAGGACACAAGTTTTTCTACAGCGAGGACCTTAAATACATAGAGTAGGGCACAAAATATTACTTGATGTCAAGATTACTATATTCTAGTTTAGTTAACCCTTCGGCCTTCTTTAATTGAATAAGTAAACAAAATGTATTATATTCATTAATAGCTATTATTTAAAAAAAATTTAAAAAATTAAACAGTCTCTTTAATGATACACGTCTTCTAAAACTAAATATTAATCGTGTTATCTTTTCCGGTTATCAGGTTATGAGAAGCTAAAAACATGATAGAAAAGTGGCCAAGGGCATTGGGTGGCTAAGAATGGAGATAGATTTGTGGTTAGAGTTGAAGAATGATTAGTGATGAGTGGTTGAAAATCAAAGTCGATAAACACATTAAGTAATTAACTTATCATGCCTCAAAAGGGTTTTAGATGATGAAAGAGGTTTTTATCCTCTATCTTTCCGGATTAACGTTAAGAGGACTTCAATATATATTTTTTCCTAAACAACAAACACCTCCAATCTTTTAACACAAAGAATCTCATGATGTAACATTGTGTCGCTACCATTTACAACATACTAATTTTAAAAAATAGGTAATCTAGTTAAAATTCTAATGTATGACATGTTTTCTATCTTTCAAAAAAATTATAAAATCTTTTCACCAAGTAGACATGTTATTTATTTAGTATACATATATGTGTATGTATGTCTGTATGTATGTATGTCTGTATGTATGTATGCATGAATGTTTGTGCATATATCTAAGTTCTAACTACTTGAAAATTGGTCCATTCAACGTGGGGGTTATGTTGGGTTCCTTTCATGGATTAATCTTTGTGTATCTTTGTGCTTACAAAGGTCCCACCACCCAATATTGTAACACCCCCTAGTTTGACCCCATTTGTCCTTCTTGGTACCTAGTCCTTGTCTTCTATTGCCTCGTTCTTTTTCTTTATTAGTTTGCTTAGAAAAAGAAAACAAATATGCTAAAAAAACTATACAAACAAGAGATCTTACTCATCTCAATTTAAAAGCTATAGATAGTTCAATGAAGCCTCAAAAGTAAGAGAAAACTGGATTACTAATGGTAATACAAACATACTAATCATATTTGATAAATATAATAGAAAAGAGATGATTTTGTGGAATAGTAATTAAGTTTTAAAAATATTCTAAATGTTTCACTTCATATTTAAAAATATTTTAATTAAGTCACCCGTCTTTTATGTTTTATATAAATTAAAAGTTTTAACATGTTTTAGTATGTTTTTTTCGTTTCAATTACATTTTTTTTATGTTGATGTGGAGTGGTGACGTGAATTCTAGTTATTTATTATTTCTTTGATAATTAACATGTTTTTCTTAATTTTTTTAAAATGATTACATATACTGAAAATATCGACCCTCACATCTTATCCTTTATTTCTTTCTTGACACAAAAATATCGTATGATGACTCGATTTGATGATTTATTGATCCAATTTAAACAAAATATGTATGAGGAATATGATTAGAACACAAACTTAGTTATTATTTTATGATATTTTTTAAATAGAATATGAAAACGGATACAACATAAAGCACTTTAAATAAAGAAATACATTTATGAACCCATGATAAAAAAGAGAAGAAGGTTGGTTAAGAGTACATCTATAAACGTTTGTCGTCAAGAGTACAAGTAATTAATGTACTTGTACAAACATAACAAGACAAAATTTCTTGAAAATGATGATTCAATGTTGTCTTGCATTTAGGCATGTAAACGAACTGAACATTTAACGAACAGTTCGTAAACTATCCGTCTGAAAGTTCGTTTATGTTCATTCGTTTAATAAATGAACGAATATGAACAACAAAATTCTGTTCGTTTAGTTAAATAAACGAACATGAATAGAAACTATGTTCATTTATTTATGTTCGTGAACGTTTGATAACGTGTTTGTTAACGTTCGTTTGTGTTCGTTCGTTTAAATGTTATGTTTAATATAATTATGTGAAGTACTTATTTATATTTGATGGATATTACATAATGTTTGTGATTTTATTATAAAACTAATATATGATGGTTTGTATTTGATTGTTTTAGGAATTTCATTTGTGTCCATTAATGTTCATGAATATTTGCGTGCTTCCGCTTGCATCGTTTGCGTTTGTTTATGTTCATGAATGGTTCATGAACAGACTCGTTTTTTTAAAGAACGAACACGAACAAAAAATCTTGTTCGGTAAGCGTTTGTGAACAGTTAATCAGTAAAGTATTTTCTTAATAAACGAACACAAACAACGTCCTGTCCGTGTTCGTCCGTGTTCATTCGGTTCGTTTATAGCCATACTTGCACCTTCAAGGGCAAGATATGAAGTTAGATTAGTATAAGGGGTCAAATACTAGAGTCCCTCCTTTTGTGAGAACCCCTTAAGTCGAACTTGACATTGTTTTATTCTATCAGCAAAAGAGATACCAGACCATGAAAAATCACATGACTTGTATATTGTTGTGCCTTTATGTTGTGTATATAGCCGAAGTAGAATCTCCATTTCATAGCCTAAGAAATTGAAAAAAAACGCATCAAATTATTTAAGTTGAATTAATTGGATCGAAATTGCATTAAGTGTTAAACATGTTATTGCCGCATCAAATTATTTAAGTTGAATTAATTGGATCGAAATTGCATTAAGTGTTAAACATGTTATTGCCCTTTATAATATTTTGTTAAATACATATTGTATTCATTTTCCTTTTAATCGCAATAACTGCTACAGTTAGCACTATCTACAGTTGTGAGACTACATAAATTTTGAAAGAGTTGTTACCATCAGCTGTAAGAGTCATCTAAGTGGATGCAAGCACTGCTTCAGTCAATTGTTCCTAGCGGCTACAACGGTTAATAAATCCCTTAGTTTATACTACTAAGTTGTCTTATTAAATAAAGATCTTGGGCATCTCTAATATGTGGAGTTATTTTATTTTTCTTTTGTATAAACTCGTTCATTCAAGGGTTTTGATCTTATTCCTTGTAATGACTTGTATAAACTCACTCATTTATTCGTTTCGATAGAACTTACCCAACATTTGAATGACTACATACATACCAACAATAAACGGAAATTCACACCCACTCGGCCTAGTTGCAAACACCAATAATGAAAACCCTAGTTTTATTTTTTATTATTATGCATATAATTTTGCATCGATAGAGTTCGATGATGGTGCTTACCGATCGTGGGGAAGCTAATATGATTCGGGTTTTGTGGTGGTGCATACCAATGGCTGGGGATACAATTCGTTGTTTAATGGAATTAAAGAAGGTTACACATGGTAGGCGTATGTTCACCACGAAAAGAATAAGTGTCATTGACGGCCCAATAACTCAAAAATCCTTTGGCACGAGAAACAGTCAGTAATATTCTATCGGGATCAAGGGGGTGATCGGATTTTCTAAGAATCTTAGATTACCATGATCGATTTAGCAATGGAGTTTTTGGCAATGGAACAACAAACGTATGCCAACGGCTTTTATAAAAGTTAAATATATTTTTTTACAAGATCTGTTAGTAAATACAAACGAGATGATGTTTGTGGAATTTTTCATGTGTAGTAATTAAAAGAAATTTATTTTGAATTAATAATTAAAATTACTGACAAAAAAGGTTAACTTCCTTTTTTGGATTTTATCGGTAATCCTCGGTAAATTATCCTAATAATTATTTTTTTAATTACAAGCTCCTTATGTAATTTATGGGTAACCCAATCGGTAAATTATCAGAAGAGAATTAAAAGATAATCGCTTGAAGCTAAATTGGGAGTCCAACTCACCAAGTTCCAATATATCCACTTGCTTCTTCTTGTCCCTTTCTATTGGAAGGTTCACTATAAGCATATAATCCCCACACACGCATATACGTCTGTACATATATATGCGCACATACATTCACACATCTGAATGATAGTTACAGGTCAACTTTGGATTGTGGGTTTATAGCTGGTTTTTTTATTTTATTTTATTTTATTTTTTTGTAATTTTCCTTTATATAGAAAACTAGCTTTAGTAAACCCGTATATTACACGAGTTGATTTAATAAAATATTAAATAAAATAAAAATTATTAATTATAAAACGATAAACTAAGACATGATATGATTGAAATTATGTATAAGTAATAATTATAAGTAATAAAACAATAATATGAACTTTTTAATTTTTGTTTTGTTTTTTCCAAAATAAATTAAATATTTTTTAACATAACTTTTAATTTTTTTTTATTCCTTACTATAACTCCCTATTTTAATTATTTTTTTATAAAAAGTTTACTTTAAAAAATCAATTTTAAAATATTACGTAAAATAGTTTTATTTTTTAGAAAAAAATTCTTTTTCTAAAATACTATCTCTATAGAAGTAACATTAATAAAAAGTTCTATTTCTTAATTTATTAAAAAACTAATTATAATGTAAAAATAAATAAATAATATTATTATTAATTAATATGATTATTTAATAGGAGAGAGAAGCGGGAAAAGTTTGATGAAAATAAATGTGGTGCTGACACGTGGCACTCACATTTACCCTTTTATTAGAGTAGTAAGATAAAAAATATAATTGCTGAATTTTTTTTAACATATATAGCGAACTATCAAAATTAATAGGGATGAATACTTAATTTAAATAAATTATAGAGTAAATTATCATTTGCATTTCTGATGTTTTTTTAACCGTTTGCATCCCTATAATTTCAAAGCCTCGATTTGCTCCATAATATTTTATTTTTGTTTTTATTTGATTCCTAACCCTGATGTCATTAGATTTAACCATTAGTATTCTGTAAATTGACAAAAATACTCTTAATTCTTACTTTATTAAAACCCATCCCCACATCTGATGTGACTGAAATCATCAACATCATCATCAACACCACCGTCACCGCCACCGCCACCACCAGACCACCACCACCACCAGTACCACCACCGTCACTCGCCATGTAACCACTGACCGCCATCGTCTCCCTCGCTCTGTCTCCTCTCTATCTCTTTCGGAGTATTCCTCCTCCACCGCTGCCACCACCGCCAGACCACAACCACCACTACCACCACCACGCATCGTCGCTCACCGTGTAACCACCACCTATCACCATCATATCTCTCTCTCTCACTCCCTCTCTCTTTCTCTCCCGTAGATCTAGAGAAAGGGGGCTGGAATGGCGGTGGTGGTTGAAAAACACATGAAACCGCCCACCACCACCATCGTCTCTCTCTCTCTCCCCTCTCTTCTCTCTCACAAATATGGAGAAAAGGGGCTGGGATGGCGATGGTGGTTGGAGGTGGTGGTTGGTGGTGTCAATATGGGTGGTGGGTTATGATTGTGGTGGTATGATGATGGTGGGTGGGTTATGATTAATAGTGGGGTAAGGTTTGGTAGTTGGTGGGGATGGTTGGCGGTGATGGTCCGGCTGGTAGGTGTAGTTGGCGGTGGTGGTGATGGTTCTGATGATGATGGTAAATCATGGTAAGATGATGGTAAATGGGAATGGATGGAATTATAAAAATAAATAGAAATAGGATTAAAAGAAAATGACAAAAATACTCTTAGAAAAGACAAATGATGTGAGGTCTGTTAACAGACTTGACTCACACTGTTAGTCAATTAAATTCAAATGGATACATAATAAAAAAAAGTGAGACAAATGGTTAAAAATATAAACGTCAGGTATGCAAATCGAGGCTTTAAAACTATAGGGATGCAAACAGCTAATATGGACAAACATCAGGGATGCAAGTAGTAATTTACTGTAAATTATATAAGATAATTCCAAAGACTAATAAACTTTTTGCTACAGTGTAAACAATATTCTCATATATAGTCGACTTTTTGGTAGGTTCGTGCAATTAAATAGTATTTGTATAAATTATTTTAATACAAATAGTAGCGATAACTAAAATGGCTTGTAATGTAATTATATCAATGTGTAAACGTGTTTCTTTTGTAAGTGGTTGGTGGTCTTAGTACCCTGATGAATAGTGAATTTAAGGGTAAATTCTAAGTGTGTATAAATTAGTCGTTCTAAATATACTAATTGTAATAAATAGGTTACAATAACTAGAAAAATCAATTATCCCGTAACATATAGTTTTTCGAATTTGATCATCCGCCTTTTTCATCGGTCAAAGCCAAGAACTACAAAATAAAGGGCTTTCAACTTTGGAGCTTTCCATCGTAAAATCCACTTCACATGGGTAAAGAAATTCATTAAGGGGTTAGCGATTAAAGAATCATTTGCAGATCTATGACATGAGTCATGGCCAACAGTCATGGTAATTTCACTGCCAAATTAGTGATGAAGGAATCACCAACGGATGAATGAATAATGTTTCATTGACATAAACTTCAGTCTATTCCTTAGCTGATATATGCTTTGCTTAAAAGTAATAAAATAATTAAACATTACTGATTTTTATAAATGCAAATTATGCATTCCAAATAAATAACCAATACGGGAAAACTAATGAAAACACTATAAAAAACAAAATTTATTTCAATAGAGTTTTGTATGTATATACGAAATATGTTAAATAAAAACTAAACTACCTGGCTAATTTATCAGGAACATGAGGGTATTAGGTTCAGGTTGATCCAAGCATGTGTTGGCTCATGCAAACCTGAAGCTGCTCATTCATCCGTTCATCTACACGGTCTTGGTATCATTTTGTTTTAGCTTCCAATCTCTCTTGCACCATCCTACCCTTGCCTCTAATCTCGTATGTATCTTCTCCTTCATTTCCTCACTTTGTTCTTGTAAGGTGGTAATATGTAAAACTAAACATTAAATAGATTAGTTATCTGTTGATCACTAGAAAAAATACATTATATAAAACCATACCTTAGTAGAAGGACTATAAGTGAAAATTTTCAATGTGTTGGAACTACTTGGATCACTAGAACGACATAGTAGTGATCATTAATGGTCCTAAAACTAAAGAGATGATCCTTCTTCCAAACTCCAACATTATACTCCTATAGTTGTGGGTCATCAACACATCTAGCATGAACTTGATCTCAACATACTTTTCATTATATAGTTGAGTATATGTCTCCTATAATTTACAAAAATGCAAAAAGGAAAAAGATTAGCTTATAGAATGTTTAGACGTTGTTTCTATAAAACCTCATAGTTGGTTTACATATTAGAAATATAATTCTCAAACATTAAACATTCATTTATCATTGCAGCTTAACTTAAACGTTCATAATCATTTGTCTTTGAACATTACATCGAGAAAGTTTAATTAAAAATTAACTATCAACTAGGATGCCAGTCTTGAACAATGCTAGATAAACTCTCATTCCATGTCAATCTATCATCTTTGTTTGGTCTTTACCTACTAAACTAATATGCATATAAAAGTTAGGGTTGCTAAATGAACTCTAGTTTTACTTTAGCAAAAATACTTTATCATAACACACTTATCATATTTTATCAACTATGCATATTATTTTAAGTTTTTTTATTACTTTAGCTTTATCTGTCTTTGTTGAATAAGAGTTTAACATACCTTAACATGTTCCTTACTTTAATAACTTTTTATTATTACTTAATCTTTATCTTTAATCTTATACAAAGTAAAGCGTTCATTGGGTGAGCATACATAAGGTATGGATCCTATCAAGGTAATCATGTATTAGGCATTTAAGACTTCTATCTATTGAGTATGCACAAGTCATGACTCTTATCAAGTGAGAATGCGAAATCCATTACTCTTATCGAGTGAGCATGCAAAAGGCATGACTCCCATCAGGTGAGCATGCAATGAATGTAAATTTCTTCAGTAGTGCTTGCAAGACTTTAGAACTTAGCTTAAACATGTGAACTTTAACATTTTGAGCTCACTTTCTTTCTTTTTTACTTTCTCTATCATTTAATATGTCGTTCTTTAACCCTTTAGTATGCTATACTTTAGCTCTTTGTCTATACCTTTTTGTAGCTTTATACCATACTATAACTATCATTACTTTAATTCTTTATACATTATATAGTACTTTACAAACTATCACATGATATATCTATACTTTACATAAGTGTAAGTTCGGTAAGTTGAGGAGGTATGAACTTAGATGAACATGCATCAATTTAGTTAGAAAGGGAATATCTTAAAATATGACTAGTGTGACATCTCATATTTTCGTTAAATTTAGAAGTAACGTTTGTTAAGTTTTAAAAGGACCTCTTATGTCAATTTTGAAACTTTGTGAATTTATTAAGCTTAACAATTAATCTGGTGATTTACAAATTAATATAATAATAACAACATTAAAAGTGTTATAATGTTTGTTTATTATTATAAAGAGTAAAGTAATGACTATTATTATTATTATTATTATAATAGTGATAAATAATAATAATATTAATAATATTAATGACAAAAAAAAAAATAATAATCATAATGATAAGATTAATAATAATAATCATATTAAAAGTAATCTTGAAAAAAATAGAAACAATATAAGTGTTGATATTTTAAAACTTGTATTTAACTAACTTTCTACATAAAATAATAACATTTAAATTTTCAGGGTTTATATTGTAATTTAGTTTAAAACTAAAACAAAACCTTAAAATTTAAGTGAAAACTTTTGAAAACCACAGGGACCAAAGGTGTAAATCACCAAAACCAACCCCCCACCCTTCTCTTCCCCTCGTCTTTCCGGCCACAAGTCCGGCCAACCCGCCGGCAGGGTCCAAGACCCATGAAAACCACCCAAATTTGATACCGAACGATTCCAAAACGTTTCGTGGACATTTTTCGAGTTTAAACACACACTTTAATTGTGTTTAATCGTCGGTTACAGCCCATTCAAATGAATAACCGAAGCCCCCTTAAACTCACGGCCGTTCGAGCCTTAAAGGACAATAATAATCTAATTAACTCAACCTAAACAATAATCTAACTATCTTTGATCGAATACAACTTCCAATTTCATTTGAAACATGCACACCCATCGCATACCACCACCGCCATCATCTCGGACCTGCAACCTTAGTGAAATCGGTTTTCAGAGCTTGTTTAGTCCGAATTTATAGAGGGCTTTACATCGTTAACATCATACGAAGCTTCACACAAAGTTAATTGGATAATCATCAGCATTTGCACATCGTTCCCTCACCTCTCGGTCGCGACCTGTTCCTCGACGTGTGCACCTTCGATTCGTTTTTGATTCGGGTAATTAGTTATACATACATGCTCGTATTAACTTGGGAAACAAAAGCCCTATGATCTAAATCGTTAACAACATCGATTGGATCTTCAATTTTGGGTTGAATCAATCTAGGGTTCATAAGGTTTGGGGATTCATTGTAACTATGTTTATAAAGATTAAGATCCAACTTCTATCAGGCTTAGGCGACCTCGCCTAATGGTAAACTTACCCCATGAAAATCTGGAGGTCCCGGGTTCGACCCCGGGCCACTCCACATTTCTTTTTTGGGGCTTTTTAGCCTTTTACAACCTTTTTAAATATTTTTAAAAATTATAAAAAGACATTTTATAAAAACTGAAATTTTATATGTTTCTAAATATTGTCTGAAAATTTATATTCTTATTTTTTTTACAAAACAAATGATATAATTAGTTAAATTTTTATAAAAAAAAAGGGAATTTTAATGTTGACTAACTATTTAAATTATTATTTGCTCAAATGATATATTTAGATTATTTCATATAAGTTAAACTTAAAAATATAGATTTAATCTACTAACTAGTTGTTAGTTCAAATAATATATTTAAACTATTTTTCTTATAAAATAAACTTTAAATATTGTTTAATTACTAAATCATCATTGGTTTAAATAATACATTTTTATTATTTTCTTATAAGTTAGACTAAAAATATTATTTTAACTTACTAATCATTAATCGTTCAAATAATATATTTTAAATTATTTTACTTATAAAATAGACATTGGATATCGTTATAATTCACTAAATCATTATTTGTTCAAGTAACAAGTATAAATTATTGTTTGAAACGTGTTTATTTTATTTAGCTATGAGACTTCATTACAAACTTTATTATAAATGTTAACCTTATTTCACGTCTTTATATAAAATACAAATATATTGTTACCAAGAAAATATAATTACTTATTGAACATCAACTTTGTTATGTATTGATTCATTTCTAAAATATTTACATATATGATTCTTCTAATGAATTAAAAGTGTAAAATAACTACTTTGTAAATCGTTACTTATCAAAAACCCCTTAAAACTATTGAAACCCTAATCATTATTTGAACGTTAATCATATTATTAATCTACATCTTGTATGACATATTTAGGTGCCTTGTAATGAATACTTGGGATTACTTTGGACCATCCTTTAAATATTTATTTATCATCTTGTAATGCTTATATCAATGTGAGTATTCCATACCCCCTTTTCATTTTATTTCACACTTTGGGGTGAAACATGTTAACCTATACTTTGCATTGTAAACTTATTTGAGACTTGTAAACTTTATGGCAATTCATCATGTTAAGTTGTGGTTAGTTGAACTTATGTGGTTACCATGTTATGGCGTTATATGTACAATCATTAACTATTGCTAGCCCAGCGAAGTCATAGATCTATGGGTAAGACAAGCCTGCTTGGTTGATCCAAGTACACTTAGCTGATCGTATATACTTTAACGTTTGAGACTTGTAAAACTATTGTCAAGGTTTGATTGTTGCATTGTTCATAACATCCCTAATCACTTTATTCACTAACTTATGACTTGAATTGCCATCTTTTATATACTATGTATTGAAAACTATGGATTGCTCACCAACATTTTTATGTTGACCTTTTATTTTTAACATGTTTCAGGAATACCCCAAGTTTGTGATCTACTCTTTGAAGCTTGCACATCTAGGAATGGACCTAGATAAATAAATAAAATAAGAATCATTTGTACATTCTTCGTTTTGCTTTTATTCTTTATGAGACTTATGTATGTAATGTGACAATTGAAACTTATGTTTAAATTATATTTGAATCATTAATAGCGTTATGTGGCTGTGAACGATCTTAACTCTCACTCCTCGACGTTTCCGCCGTCAAGGTTGGGGTGTGACAGATTGGTATCAGAGCCCATAACTATAGGGATTTAGGTTATTAGAAATGGTGACCTAGACTATAGTTGCATGAACCTCATAGAAAGATCATTATACTTTGTACTTACTTATTGTTTGCATGCTACATAATGCTATGCCTTTTGTGCAACTTGATGCCTTAGCATAGGATTGCCTTGTGTATGCTTAAACTTAGTTACTTGTCTCCCTAAACTTAACTTTGACTCTTTGACTCTCCCCGACAAATGAACTCCTTAAACCTATTCTTGGCAACATACGGAACCTACACTTATCATCGTGGGTTTAATTCCTTAGACTCTATGTCTAATCTATGAAAATCTCATCAAGGTTTTGATTTCATAAACCAAAGAAATTTGTGTGACACATAGACACCTGTATTCTGGATTTCCTGGCAAAAGGCCTTCGGGCTAAGGCAAGCATATCGTATAAATCTCATTGTGAGACCTGTTATGCTTACCTGGGGATTTCTGGGATGAGTGATAAACTATGGTCAACACACACAAGTCTCTATGGTAAATGGGTCAATTTACCTTGACGTGTCAATGATTCCAAATGGTAATGCGTTACCAAATGGAACCATCCTCTACGTATCTTAAAAACCTTTGATTCCTTGAGCTGGTATCCCTTCATTCTTATCATACATAATGTTCTTATTGATATTGAACCTACCCTACATTTCAACTCGTACGTTTAAACACCGTTATACGTCGAGCGTTTCATGTATCTATTTCTATACCTTGATCAACGTGTGCATGACTCTTAATATATCCAATGATATTGGGAATCTAAACCGAATGGTCATCAAAAACTTTAAACCGTTACTTATGGTTCTCAAGTCTTCTTAAGGATGTGTCCCATAACTAAGAACATGCAATGCTATAGGTGGAATTCCTACGTTTCGAGATACTTTATCTAGGCAAAGTGTAAATGGTGATTTGACTCGATCATTGAATCCATTTACATGACTCGAAACCCTTGAGATGAATGATCACTTATAAGTACGTGTGTCTTCAATAAGACTATGGTTGACCTCATATCTTGAGAAGTCCGTGTATTCCTTTCGATTGTGAATCGAACGTTCACATCTCGTTGTGGCGTTGAATAATTTCCTGCCCTTAATTTCGTCTTCCCGATTGAAACCATCCAAGATTTGAACATTCACAACAACTTCTGTTATCTTGAACTTTGATCTTAAGCTTGTAAGCATGATTTTTCTTTTTGTTACATTGATGTAACTTGAAATTTTTTCCGAAATTCTAATTGATATTAAGTTCCTTTCGTCGTTAAGTCAAACTCCGTGGCGTCTACACCGTGAGAGATGCAAATGTTTGCAAGTCAACCTATGACTAAGAACACCTGTATCTCCTAAATGATTCTAACTCATCAAAACAGGGGTGATTCCCTTACTTTGATGATTCTCTATTCGTTTCGATAAATGGTTTCCAATTGTGATTTATAAAATTTCATCCTCTGGATTGGGGTGATTTCCTTATCCCGAGGATTGACTTCAATTACTTACTTTGGAATGACATTTCACAAATGACATGATCTCACCAAAATAGGATTGAAACCCGTACTTTGGTGACAAATGTCAATCTTCGATTGTTTTCTTGCTATTATGAAATTTAATCATCAAGATAGGCGTGAATTCCATACCTTGATGATAATATCGTCTTTATGAATTGTATTTGTTCAAATGAGACGACTTCATCAAAGTAGGAGTGAATTCTGTATTTTGATGAAGAAGTTCATTTTGTTTTTGTAAAACTTCACCGTTTAGATAGGAGTGATTTCCCTTACCTTAATGGTGAGTTACCTCGTTTTATTTCTGTGGATCCTCAACAATGAGTTGGGATCGAGCTTTTTTTGATTGGTAAGTTAGAGGTCATACTTTGAGAAGACACCATCAAGTTAGGAGTGAAAACCACATCTTGATGATTATTCTCATTTCATGATTTCCAATTTACCAAGGTTTTAATCAAGTGACAAGGAACATGTAGTAACTTGAAGGGTGAACCAATGTTAGTGTTTGGACCTATCAAGCCAAAGCATGATTTCTGAACTTGAAAGGAGACCCGAACACTCTAGGTTGATGTTGATTCCGAGCTTGGAGCATTTGAATTCTTAAATCGATTTCTTTCCCTTTATCTTCATGTTTTGACTCGATCTAGCTACATCGAACCATTTATTCCTTACTTATCAACTTTCATTTTGAGTTATCATCAACATATGATTGTGTGATGATAGTCTTCTTAAACAATCTTTCTACTAAATTAAGACATTATCAACTTGTGGTTATGACTTTCTAGTCATACGAATGTTCTCGACTGTACTTATGGGTTGATGAATTACGTATGCAATCTAAATTTGGAAATTTGTTACCTTGCAAAACATGGTTACAAATGCATGTCTTATTGTTTGCGTTACCTCTTGAATCGCTTTTGAACCCTTAACCTTGAAAATCATTGAAATTTTATCTTGGTTTTGAACAACAAGACTCGTTATTATCCTCATTGCGATGTGGATATAATGGTTCATAAAATTTTGTAATTTGTAGTCATATGTGTGGCATAAAAGAAAAGACATAACTTGGCATGTGTCCAAGTGTCTTACTTTCACATATGACAAAAACCTAACATCCGTGTTCCTGTGAATCTCCTGTTTAACTTCTCATCACTGAATGCCTCTTATTTTAGATGTCACGATGACAATTGGTGCATTATAGACCAATTGGCTGATCTCATATTGACTTATGTGGGATAACGGGTCGAGAAATTTGCTTGTATCTATCTTAAATAGTCGTATACCGTGGTATATCGTTAAAACATCGATCGTTATTTTGGACGATTGATTCATTTACTGTCTTTTAACAATGTACCTAACCACCGTCGTGAACTTAATCTAAAATCTTCACATATCGTATTATTCTTGGACCGATGGTTGGTCAAAGGAAAAATACATACCCACAAGGTATGTGTTAAGATCATTTCGTTACATGTGGTGACGATTGGGATTCTTGAATCCCGACGGTTAACGTTTCTTATCATTGTTGGCTTATTAATGATTTCTAGACATCGTTTTACTACGAACTCATATCCTAGAAGTTGTGACTTGTAAGTCTAACATACCATGGTAACTCGTCATCATTTTCAACGTTTCCTTTCAAAACGTCTCGAACTTCACTGGAAGAGTTCAAGTGACATATGTTATGCCAAGAGACTTGAAAGACTCCATAAAGTGAAGCGTTTCATCTGTAATTAAACGACAAACATTGTCCGTTGAACACTTACCTTTTCATTATAATTCCTTTGTTCATCTAAGTTCATTTTTAATTTCGGGACGAAATTCTTTTAAGTTGGGGAGACTGTGACATCTCATATTTTCGTTAAATTTAGAAGTAACGTTTGTTAAGTTTTAAAAGGACCTCTTATGTCAATTTTGAAACTTTGTGAATTTATTAAGCTTAACAATTAATCTGGTGATTTACAAATTAATATAATAATAACAACATTAAAAGTGTTATAATGTTTGTTTATTATTATAAAAAGTAAAGTAATGACTATTATTATTATTATTATTATTATAATAGTGATAAATAATAATAATATTAATAATATTAATGACAAAAAAAAAAAATAATAATCATAATGATAAGATTAATAATAATAATCATATTAAAAGTAATCTTGAAAAAAAATAGAAACAATATAAGTGTTGATATTTTAAAACTTGTATTTAACTAACTTTCTACATAAAATAATAACATTTAAATTTTCAGGGTTTATATTGTAATTTAGTTTAAAACTAAAACAAAACCTTAAAATTTAAGTGAAAACTTTTGAAAACCACAGGGACCAAAGGTGTAAATCACCAAAACCAACCCCCCACCCTTCTCTTCCCCTCGTCTTTCCGGCCACAAGTCCGGCCAACCCGCCGGCAGGGTCCAAGACCCATGAAAACCACCCAAATTTGATACCGAACGATTCCAAAACGTTTCGTGGACATTTTTCGAGTTTAAACACACACTTTAATTGTGTTTAATCGTCGGTTACAGCCCATTCAAATGAATAACCGAAGCCCCCTTAAACTCACGGCCGTTCGAGCCTTAAAGGACAATAATAATCTAATTAACTCAACCTAAACAATAATCTAACTATCTTTGATCGAATACAACTTCCAATTTCATTTGAAACATGCACACCCATCGCATACCACCACCGCCATCATCTCGGACCTGCAACCTTAGTGAAATCGGTTTTCAGAGCTTGTTTAGTCCGAATTTATAGAGGGCTTTACATCGTTAACATCATACGAAGCTTCACACAAAGTTAATTGGATAATCATCAGCATTTGCACATCGTTCCCTCACCTCTCGGTCGCGACCTGTTCCTCGACGTGTGCACCTTCGATTCGTTTTTGATTCGGGTAATTAGTTATACATACATGCTCGTATTAACTTGGGAAACAAAAGCCCTATGATCTAAATCGTTAACAACATCGATTGGATCTTCAATTTTGGGTTGAATCAATCTAGGGTTCATAAGGTTTGGGGATTCATTGTAACTATGTTTATAAAGATTAAGATCCAACTTCTATCAGGCTTAGGCGACCTCGCCTAATGGTAAACTTACCCCATGAAAATCTGGAGGTCCCGGGTTCGACCCCGGGCCACTCCACATTTCTTTTTTGGGGCTTTTTAGCCTTTTACAACCTTTTTAAATATTTTTAAAAATTATAAAAAGACATTTTATAAAAACTGAAATTTTATATGTTTCTAAATATTGTCTGAAAATTTATATTCTTATTTTTTTTACAAAACAAATGATATAATTAGTTAAATTTTTATAAAAAAAAAAGGGAATTTTAATGTTGACTAACTATTTAAATTATTATTTGCTCAAATGATATATTTAGATTATTTCATATAAGTTAAACTTAAAAATATAGATTTAATCTACTAACTAGTTGTTAGTTCAAATAATATATTTAAACTATTTTTCTTATAAAATAAACTTTAAATATTGTTTAATTACTAAATCATCATTGGTTTAAATAATACATTTTTATTATTTTCTTATAAGTTAGACTAAAAATATTATTTTAACTTACTAATCATTAATCGTTCAAATAATATATTTTAAATTATTTTACTTATAAAATAGACATTGGATATCGTTATAATTCACTAAATCATTATTTGTTCAAGTAACAAGTATAAATTATTGTTTGAAACGTGTTTATTTTATTTAGCTATGAGACTACATTACAAACTTTATTATAAATGTTAACCTTATTT
This sequence comes from Flaveria ramosissima, assembly GCA_025215565.1. Taxonomy (NCBI): domain Eukaryota; kingdom Viridiplantae; phylum Streptophyta; class Magnoliopsida; order Asterales; family Asteraceae; genus Flaveria; species Flaveria ramosissima. The sequence continues at coordinate 66,037,418 of CM046035.1, forward strand.
CACGTCTTTATATAAAATATAAATATATTGTTACCAAGAAAATATAATTACTTATTGAACATCAACTTTGTTATGTATTGATTCATTTCTAAAATATTTACATATATAATTCTTCTAATGAATTAAAAGTGTAAAATAACTACTTTGTAAATCGTTACTTATCAAAAACCCCTTAAAACTATTGAAACCCTAATCATTATTTGAACGTTAATCATATTATTAATCTACATCTTGTATGACATATTTAGGTGCCTTGTAATGAATACTTGGGATTACTTTGGACCATCCTTTAAATATTTATTTATCATCTTGTAATGCTTATATCAATGTGAGTATTCCATACCCCCTTTTCATTTTATTTCACACTTTGGGGTGAAACATGTTAACCTATACTTTGCATTGTAAACTTATTTGAGACTTGTAAACTTTATGGCAATTCATCATGTTAAGTTGTGGTTAGTTGAACTTATGTGGTTACCATGTTATGGCGTTATATGTACAATCATTAACTATTGCTAGCCCAGCGAAGTCATAGATCTATGGGTAAGACAAGCCTGCTTGGTTGATCCAAGTACACTTAGCTGATCGTATATACTTTTAACGTTTGAGACTTGTAAAACTATTGTCAAGGTTTGATTGTTGCATTGTTCATAACATCCCTAATCACTTTATTCACTAACTTATGACTTGAATTGCCATCTTTTATATACTATGTATTGAAAACTATGGATTGCTCACCAACATTTTTATGTTGACCTTTTATTTTTAACATGTTTCAGGAATACCCCAAGTTTGTGATCTACTCTTTGAAGCTTGCACATCTAGGAATGGACCTAGATAAATAAATAAAATAAGAATCATTTGTACATTCTTCGTTTTGCTTTTATTCTTTATGAGACTTATGTATGTAATGTGACAATTGAAACTTATGTTTAAATTATATTTGAATCATTAATAGCGTTATGTGGCTGTGAACGATCTTAACTCTCACTCCTCGACGTTTCCGCCGTCAAGGTTGGGGTGTGACAACTAGGTGTTGGGGGATATGGGGAGGAGGTCAGTTGTAAAGGCTTTGGGTTAGATACAAGAGTTGGGTTTCACAAATTTGTCTAAGTGTGTTAAGTTGCTAAGGCATACTCACATATATAGGATTTATCATTTGCAAAGGCTTTGTTCATCAATTCTATCCAAGTATCCTAAGTTATAAAGGCATATACTCAATTACATGAGCTTTATCAAATACAACGGTTTTGATAATCAACTTTGTCCAATTAGTCCCGATAGATATAGAGGTTATACCTCACTTTCAGAGGTCATACCTCACTTACCAAGGTCACACCTCACTTAAGAAAGTCATTATTCACTTTTCTTTTACGAGTATGAAGACATATGAACAATTGTCAATTGCTCTAATAGTTTCAACAACATCATTACGATACTATAAGCGATCAAAGGCTAGCTTTTAGGATTTAACACATATACTACCTATCATGAACATTTATATGTGCACTTAAAGAAACCTTAATCATACTTTATCAAGTCACAAACCTTATGTTTAATACTTTCATACTATATCAAAAACACTATTAAGTATGCGTATTAGCCTAAAAACAAATAAAATTACTTAACATGTAGGGATCTAAGACTAACATTCGATGAATACTTTGATCAACCATAGAAAATGATGTTCTTCACGTCAACATTTAGCAATATGGTTAAAGATATGAAATTTAACACTAGATCTTACTTGAATCACTTTATAAGCATAATTCATGCTTAGATGTATGAGAAGAAATGATAAAAATCCATACATTTCCTTGTTTTCTTGAGATTTCTCTCCAGCTGAAGACACACTTTCTCGACTTGATTTAAAAAGCTTAAATTTCAAGAAAGAAAGAATATGGACGCTACTTTTCTAAATTAGGGATTATTTGGGTTTGTATCCTTTGCAATTTCTTACCCCATATTTTTTAGTTTTCTTTTTGTAACCTAAACTTTCATTAACTTTATTTTGCAATGAAATTTGGGTAGGTACAATTCTCTCCTCCTTATTTAGGTTTTGTCATTGATTTTTTGTAATATTGTCTTATTTCCTCTTTAGATTTTCACATAGGTTTCTATTTTTTTTTGTTTTCACTATACTTTGACTTGCTGTGCCACTTTCTTTCTTGTTGTATCTTATTTCAGTCTATTTTAGCCACTAGTTCATCTGTAACTAAACGTGTGATAGATTTCCATATCATCATGTGGCATGTGTGCATTTTTATCGTCTAAACACTTTCATAGATGTGACTCGGAAAAAGGAATGATTTCCACTTAGCTTCATCGGTAGACCTAGTCTATTTGCAACTACTCCCATTATTTTAAACGATCCAATATATCTTGAACTTAGTTTGCCTTATTTGCAAAGATGGATGATATATTTTCATAGTGAGACCTTGACCATAACTTTATCTCTAACATCGAACTCTATCCACCTTCTTCGTTTATTGACATTCGACTTCTGTTTATCTTTGGCATCTTTCATGTAGTCTTTGATTTTATAGCTTTTTAGTTATAGCCTCAAAATCTTTTAATCTTCCTATTTCTTTTTTCCTAATGTCACCCTAACATATGGGCATTCTAAATCTCCTACTGCAAAACATCTCAACTGAAGGTATACCAATACTAGCATACTAGCTAGAGTTGTATTAGAATTGTGCTAATGACACACAATAATGGAATCATCTTTATTGTGTGAACAATGTTGAATCCCCCAAGACCTTTTTAATCTCTCAAAACAACAAATTTATGAATCAATACTCAAACAATCATGGTGCTAAAATCCATGATGAGTGATATGATATCTAATGTGTGTGAATGATTGTGTGATTGTGTTTTTGTATAGTATGAGTGCTCAGATGAATATGAAATGCTTGATTGATTGATTGATAATTTGTTCAAAAGCTTACAAAGGATTTAGGGTACGCGGCTATCTATAACCTATGCATATACTATGTACAATTAAAAAAGTACCCTTATGTAAAACAAAATTATATATAATCCTAAGTCTAAAAGCTGTCCGCTATAGATGATGACTTGTCTGCTGTGGATGATTGACTGTCCGTTGTGGATGTTGAATGATCTATCTGCTGTGAACACATGATGTCCGATGTGAACACTTGGATGTTTGCTTTGTTGTTGTCCGCTATGGAGTGTTCATCTGTTGTGGATATTGAACATCTGTTGTGGACTTGTTCATGAGCTGTGAGTTGTTTGTTCATCCACTGTGTATCCGTTCATCCACTGTTAACACTTGGACATCTTCATACTTCATCCAGTTTCAACACTTGAACATCTTCATACTTCATCCGCTGTTGACAGGTGGTCATCCGCTGTGGGTTTGCCTTCATTCGCTGCCAACAATTTGTAAAATTTCTTTATCTACAAAATCTATAAAAAAATTTAAACAATAATTAGTGTTTGATTTGAATGTTAATAATGTTTGTATGTTAGTAAATGATTGTTTGGATGTTAGAACATATTTGATTGATTACGGTAGGCATTATATATCCTTCATTAAGCTTGTTGAGTACAACACACAATTATCATAGCTTCCATTAAAATCAACTGATGACCATTAATTATAAAACTTTCTCTAGAAACTTTCCCATTTCATCATGAAACTTTCTCTAGAACTTTGATGTAAATTGTGTGTGTATTTTAGAGATATTTAATATTGGTACACCATGTCGGGCTACTATCTCCTTGATGAACAACTCGACTAACCCTTACTAAGATATATGTCTTCTGTATTGGTAAGAAATGAGTACTCTTGGTTAGTTGGTGTAGTACAACTTGCATGGTGTCATGACCTTTAGTTGTACGTGGTGATTTTTTATGAAGTCCATCATGATATGCTCCTACTTTCACTCTAGTATATCTAAAGTATGAATCTTTCCATAGGGATTATGATGTTTGGACTTGACTTGCAAACAAGTCTGACACTTAACCACGTATTGTGTCACATTATATCTAATTCCTGGCCACTAATAATCTTTCGTCAAGTCATGGTATATCTTCGTCTAGAATCTTTACTCTGAGGTATCCATAACAAAGGATCCATATGTTTCAAATATACTTTTGACACTATGGGTATTTCCTTCAGATTCACGATCTACCCAATCACCCTCTTTTTGTTGATGTGACCAACCTTTTTGGTTTCAGTTTGTGCTTCACAGATATGCTTCATGAAGTTGGGAGTGCTTCACTCGATGTGCTTCATGTCTTTCTTTACAACTCATGACATGAACTACAACATTAGTTTTACATGAGTGATAGTGAATCTCACAATAGTAGTTGTTTAGCAATTCAACTACTTGTCGTCGTCTCATGTTGAACATTTTTGTTTGAAAAAGTATTTTAGACTTTTGTGGTTTGTGTAGATCGTGAGACTTACATTTTTTTACAAAAAAAGTATTACTCTATATTGCCTTCATTTTCTTTAATGTAGTAGCGATCGTTCCAAGTAACATATCAATAGATTCTATATGTTCACCTATAAGTAGATATTTCATATTTGTATTACTGTCAAACAATTTGGATTTGAGTTTGATAAACTTTGTAATGCACTCTTTTTCACTCAACTGGTACAAAATTTAATATATATATATATATATATATATATATATATATATGGTTAGATTCTTTTCAGGATTTCTCCTAAAATGAGAATTTGCAGAACTCTTATAAACAATTGATTATAGTAATCAATTGTTCAGATTAAAAGGATAATAACATAAATTAATATATTAATCAATTGACTTATTTACATGGGTGGTCCCTGTGGTATGCTCTGATTTCACTTTTGGTCCCTAACTCTTGAATTTTACAAGGTTGATCCAAAACATTGCATAAACGTAACATCTTTAGTCCCTGAAATGGACAGACATTATTTTGTCTGTTAACTTTTTTAAAAATGACTATACTACCCTTGAAAAAACATATGATATTGTTAACTTTGTCTTGTAGTCATTGTCACACCAAACTTTGGTTACTATCGCTAGCCGACCCACAGTTCCACCATGACACCATCATCAACGGCAGCAGCCGGCGGCAGCACCACCACCAGAGTGGAGATCCGCCACTCAATCCGCCCATAGTTCGACGAATTCTTCTCGATCTCCTCCTTCTCTCTCCATCTCTCCATCTCCGAACTCTCTCTCCGTTTCAACAATAACATCTACACCTTTCGTGGAAATTACGCCATCATCTCACTGTTGATCTTCGTCCTAACCCTAAATTTTCACCCAATTACAGTGATTTTGTTCGTACTCATCATTGTCGCTTGGATCTACCTCTTCGTTGTCAGAGATGAACCGTTGGTGATTTTCTATTTCGAAATCGGCGATCGGATGGTTCTGATTGTATTGAGCGTGATTACGGTCGTTGCGGTGGATGTGGCTGGTGTTTGGTGAAAGATCTTCAAATCTTGATATCTGGTCTTGTGGTAAGCTTACACGCGATATTGATGACTCCTGATGATACTGGATACCCATACGAAGCGTTGCTTTCGGTTGTTGATGAGGACAGACCTTCACAAATTTGGGTCTCCACAGATCTGGTCGATTTAGGCGGTTATGAACATTAGTTATGGACCTTACCGGGAAAACTAGAACATCGTTAAGGAGTCGATGATGTTGGGGTGGTTATCGTAAAGAGAGGAAAGTCTGGTTGTGAGAGTTATGGTGCTAGCCGAAGAAGACAAACGGTGGCTGGAGAAGACGAATCAGAATGATGGTGGTGGCCGAAGAACACAACCGGAGATTGTGAGGTTTGACTATTCAAGGGGGTGGGTGACAAACACTGAAATGGCCCCACTAATTTATTACTTTATCTTCTTTATTAAGGGTATTTCAATCATTTTACATACATTTAACGGAAATAGTTAACGTCCATCCAACTCAGGGACTAAGGATGTTACATTTATTCAAAGTTTTGGACCAACCTTGTAATTTTCAAAAGTTAGGGACCAAAAGTGAAATCAGAGCATACCACAGGGACCACCCGTGTAATTAAGTCCAATTAATTTGTGTAATTAAAGCAGAAATGGTATGCTAGTAAATTGAAACCATTTAGTTTTTATGAAAACCCTCTAAAGATATGGAAGATCTCATATCTTACTCATTCTCTCACTTTTGTTCCTAAAATTTATATGCATCTGATTATCAAATTATAGGATACAAAAGATTTACTAGATTATTGCACATGCAGATAATCAAATTGTATAAATTATATAAATTACCTATATGTAAAATAACACATAATCTAATAGCATAAAAGTGGTAAACTCCAGTAAAAACGTTTAATTTAGCACCTAATTTATAAATATCTACAGGATCAATAGTATCTACTAAAATAGCACCCAATTCAGCACAAAAAATATTCCATAACAACACCAATTCAGCAAAAAAATTTACACTAAAATAGTAGAAAAAATACAGTAAAATATCTATATAAAATCTATAGAAAACAAATGCTAAAACAACATACAGTTTAGTTGTAGAAACAATTGTTTATGATTATTGTACATATTTTAGTGATTAGATAAATTGATTTAGAACTATAATTCTCAAAAAAATCTGATAGAAAAACACTCGTTTGGAAGCTTAACAAATCAAAAGAAGCTTGAAACTTGATGTATGTAATAAATCAATAACAAATAGTGTAGATAAACTTACATATACGATAACACGTTACATATACTGTAGTTATGAAAATATTGTAGAAACAAATGCTAAAACAACATAAAGTTTAGTTGTAGAAACAATTGTTTATGATTATTGTATATATTTTACTGATTAGATAAACTGGTTTAGTACCATAATTCTCAAAAAAATGATAGAAAAACACTAGCTTGGAAGCTTAACAAATTAAGAGAAGCTTGAAACTTGATGTATGTAATAAATACAACAACAAATAATGTAGATCAACTTACATATACGATAACAAGTTTCGTATACTTTAGTTACGAAAATATTGTACAAACATAAGTAATTTACATAGATGTAATATAGTGTATATTGAAAGATATTTTTTAATAGTATGCAAGTTGATATATGTAAGTTAGTGTGTCTAGTTTACATATATGTAATCAAATTTACAAATTCAAACTAAAAAACAATAACCAATCATATATGAACTAAATAATTGAACTCTTGAGTTGATCAGTTAGTTACAATTATTTAGTAAACCAACAAGTTCGCATCAATGGTCGCTAAAACTAAAATATAATTAAAATCAGAATTTTCAGAGTAAAAAAAGGTACGTCTAAATTTGAAAAAAAAGGTGAAATAATGATAACACAGTAGTGGTCCTTGTCGATTAGTCTTGCTAAACGCTTAATCACGAGAAATTACTAAAATTATGCCTTACTCAACTGGAAATCCACCTCCCCCCGGTTATAATTAATCATTTAATCCAACCTTTGTCATGCATGAATCCAAATTCTTAGAAATAATAAACAACTAAAACTCGAGGTGGTTTAGTGATAAGCATTTTATTCAATTCCCCGCCCTTTAGTTAAGGTTTAAGGTTCAAATCCTAATGTTATCAAATTTTTTCATAATGTCTTGAATATCAACTACCCAACACAAGTTGAGATTTTTCTAATCCTTTTTTTTAGTAGGGTGACGGGTCTCATTAGTTTATGGTTAACTAAGTTCTTGTTAATAAAAGAGAACCAAAACTAACCGAGTCATTGGAACTAGTAGTTACATTCTCAAATTTAACTCAATATTTTTAAGGTCACTATATCAAATGTAAAGATCGTACACATTTCTCTGTAATTAATGTTCATTCATATGTGTAAGTTGACACTATTCATCACGATTATTCCGAGTAAAATATCACATTTACAAGCGTTTAAAGACAATAGTTTTTTCCACACTCCTTAATGTATAACTCATAGTTATATATGTGAATATAATACGAAAAATGCATGACAATTTAAAACCAACTTTTCGTACACTTTCAGGTGTGATGATTTTGTCAATTTTCTCACACTTAGGAGAGTAAACGTTTACAAGTCATTTTGTAATACAGAGTGTTAATGTCTTCAAAATGCGGCCATTTCCAAAGCAATTTTAAGATTGGACGGATAGAAATAGACTTTTCATGATTTTTAACTAATTTTTTAGCTGTTTTTCATAATGCTTCACCTCAATTCAGTCAAAAGTCAGAGCTAAAAACGTATATGCTAAATAGTAATCAAGTCTTCTCTTAATCTACTTAACTCAAGTTTCGTTAAACGTTCTAGTATATTTTAAAATCTTGAATTATGGTAAAAGATTTAATTAAATGATTTAACTGAAACATATATAAATCCTTATACTTTAATTACCTTTTCCAAGTTGACTTAAATTTCGTAAATTTAAAACATGGATGTTAATTTCTGAATTCTTTCATTACTATTATCTTGAAATTTAGGTTCATTATAAAGTAAAAAAAAAACTAAAATCATTCAAAAGTAATTAACCAAGTAACCGAGATTTATATATGTGTTCTATTAATATCACTTAATTCTGAAATTTTTAACCATCATAAAGAATTTCATAATATCAAAAAAATTGAATGATTATAATTTAACACGTATCACTATTAGCTAAAATTTTCAGTTTTCTTCCTTCAAAAAATATATATTGACAAAAGAAGAAAAACCTTATTCCAAAAGTTAATCTAGCTAGGTTATTGTTGTACATGTATTACCTTGAATCATTATCAGAAGAATATTTAATTCACCATGAGAATTTTCAAGAATAGTCGAATACCCATGCCTACAACTCGCAAGGAGTGGCCACAGTTCTCTCTCTGTCTCAATTATTTAATCTCCAGACAACAAAACATGACCCATATCTTTTGTTTTCTAGCATTTGGAAAGAGTATCTATTTCCTTCTTTCTGTTTGTTTTTCATCATCTTAACTTCTTCCTTCACCTTCACAGACCAAAACAACACACAACAAAACCACCGCATAATCTTTCCACTTTTGTTTCCATTTTTTCTAAACGTTTTACGTGCTAGACCGGTCAGAAGAATGAGATGATGGCTTCTGGACTTCGTGTTATGGAGAAACCAATCAACCTTCAACAACAACAGCAGCAGCAGCAACAACAACAATCACAAGAAGCATTAAAGTGCCCGCGATGTGATTCGTCGAACACAAAGTTTTGTTACTACAACAACTACAGTTTGTCACAGCCTAGGCATTTCTGTAAAGCTTGTAAAAGGTATTGGACTAGAGGTGGCACCTTGAGGAATGTTCCTGTGGGTGGTGGGTGCAGGAAGAACAAAAGAGTCAAGAAACCAATCACCAATACTGTTCATGTTGCCGCCACCTCATCACCCGCGGTTAATCGCCAAACAAACCCTAACCCTAATACTAATCTTGATCATAATCTGATCCCAACATCCACCACCTCAAATAGTAACAGCAATCATCATCTCAACCCCTTGTTTTATGGGCTATTGCCCCAAAACCCTAATTACCCTAGATTTGATGCTAGGGTTTCTAGTTTAAACGAAATCTCGGGTTATGATCTTATTCAACCTCATATGACCGCATCCGGATTAGGGTTTTCATCTACGGGTGCAGGAGGTTCGAATTCGCTTGTCGCTAATCACCACGATTCAAATTTAGCATTTTCAAGCTACAACTCATCCATGTATGCCGGAGGTTCGACTTCTAGCTCCACTAGTGCTCCTACCATGGCTTCACTCTTGGCTTCAAGCCTTAATCAACAGCAAAGGTTCATGGGGTTTGCAACCTATGATGGCGGTTCGATGGTTAAAAATGATCATCAAACTGATCAACATGTTGTTTCTTCTGATCCAAATTCTCTTTTATGGGATACCGAAGGGGGAAGCTGGATCGATCCAACGAATACCATTGGTTCTTCTGTTTCTAATTCCTTGATCTAATCCCAAAAACTCCCCCAAAATTAATTTTCATCTGGTTCCTGATACTTTTTTCACTTGATCACCTTGTTTTTCACTCAAATTTCTTCTGTTTTAGTTAGTATACGAAAGATTCATGTCAAAAAATCGATGGGAGGGGATCGGATCGGAGCTATCATGTCAGCTAGCAAAGTTATATTTCAGCCTTTTTTAATATTACTGCGAACAAGGCTGGAAAATAAAGATTATATTTGCGCTGAGAGGAACCTCGGATCCTCTTCGTCTCATCAACCTGGGTTCGATCATCAAGAATGCAAGAATTTTCATCAAGAATTTGGGTTCAATACTCCTGGTGTGTTCTTCTATCTTTTCTTGTATATACAAGTATTTGTGTTATTTTATAAATTAGGGTTTGTGGTGGTTTTCTGATGAGGTGGATATTTTCCAATAGTTTTCTTATATGTTTATGGATTAAGAGGGAAATAATGAGGGAATATTGGTATAGAAGAGATGGGATATGTATAATTTTTAAGCTTACATTTAATTTTAAGGTGTTTGAATTCTATCATATCTTGTTCATCTTCTCATCCTTCTAGTTTTTAGCTAAACATTTGTGGTTTCTTTTTTAATAATTGACATAGGTGGTATTATTCTTCTGTCACTTAATTCATGTTAATTAGTACAGTTAAATATTATTGACAGAACGACCTAGAACTTATTTGTCGGAGAGTCATCATAAAGGTTTTTCTTTTTATTTTTATTATTTTACTGCTGCATACAAACTAGCTAGGAGGGGCAACTTACATTTTACTTAAAAAAACTTAGATTTAGAAAAAAAATCTAACAAATTGTGGTGATGCATAGGAGGCTAACGGACCTTCTTGATCCTGGTTTTTGTGAATAGTACTGCATGTGAGAGTGATTTTTATTTTTATAATATAAACTAGCTAATTAGATTTAACATATAAAAGACACGTTTTTATTTCTCTCACAAAACAACATATCGGTAAGTGCGTTTGTGTGAAAGAAAGTTAATTACCCCTCTATTAATGATAATGTGATTGTAAATTAATGATATATGATGTTGTATTCTGTGTTTAACGTGGACAACGACAAAATATTTCTAACTAAAAGTAATTTCGGCCGACATATCTAATGTGTTTATATGAGTTAACCAAGAATCTTAAAATCTGCGAACATGTCTCAGTTAAGCTTTATTAGATTCTTTAAACTGTCTCTTGGAATGTGGAGCATGGGGCATTTCAACTTTGGGGTGTGTTCCATGCATAAGTTGATAAAAACAAATGATCCTGTTAAACACACCACTTGCATCCAAACCCTGGAAATAGCGGTTTTCCATAACTTTACCGTTTGCAGGCGGTGTGGTATCAGATTAATTACAGGGGGTGCGATTATAAATAGCACCCCTCTAAGATAATTCTGAGTTATGTTGCAAAGTAGATATTCGGTTATATTTGATGTTAAACATAATTATACCTTGTTAGTTTATTGTGTTAAACAAAAGGTTTTAAAAACCGAAACATGCTTCATGGGGCGTAGAGTCAGCTCGTTGGTTCAAGTTGTCGAACTGTCGTCATAAACAACTTTAAAGTAGCTACAAAAGTTTGATAAAAACTAATATACATTAATTACACCTGCAACAGTTTTATACATTTCTAGGATTTTTGGGCTAAACTAAATGTCCAACTATAGAATAGAAGGTTCATCAGGTGTTCTGCATAAATATATTGTGTTGTATGTCCATTTTATTTTCTCATCTCTGTGTGTGCGGGGTTGTTTCCGTCACTCCTTTAAAAATTTCAAAAGTTTTTTCTATGAATGAGTTTCAATTCCTCGAAGCAAGAACAAGTGAATTTGTTTATTGTTGCTATAGTTTCTCATCATAAGGTTTTATTCTACAGCCACAACAACTAAGAGGTCAAGATCATGTTTTCCTTAATATAAGATAATAAGAAACTTAGTCGAAGCCTCATCATAAAATTCTCTTCTTACCTCACGTGTTTAGAAAGTCCAATGAATGAGGACTCAACAGACCGTTTTGCCCCTCCTTCCGCTCACTTTATCTAATATATCAATCCTTTTTCCTACAAAATCAGCATCTGTGTGCTCTTTTATCACAGATTAAACAACAAAAACAAAAAAATGGTTCACCCGTTAGCGGTGGTGTCTAGGATTGTTGATCAAACCGGTCTACTGTAGCGTATTTAACTAACCTAAATGAACTACGGACTCTCGATTGTTTACGATTTAACTGGTTAAAATCGTCAAACAAATATAGTTCCCTACATAATTAAATCAACAAAACTTTAGGGAAACGCTTTTTTTTAATACAATATGGGGATTTCGTACTAGCTAGTCATCGTGGTCCAACTTCTTACATCTTCCTCATGCATGTGCACCCCAATATTGATCAACTATCTTTCTTAAAGTTGTTCAAGCACGTGACTCCTTCCCACTCATGTCTAAAAAGTAAAAACTTAATTAAGATGTTTAAGCTTTCTAACCTATTTATTTAACTTCTTAAGAATAAGTTTATATATTTGATGATATATAAACATGTTTACTTATCTCTTAATTTAATTTGTGCATTTGTCGCCATCATTTTGTTATTAGAATTAGTGATTTATCATGTACATAATCTCTTAACTAATGACATCTTTCGGCGCCAGATAAATGACTGTGGCATAATTCCAGTTCATCAAAACATCCTCTATAAATGCTTTAATACTATATAATAATTAATTTGTATACTATGCGTTGTCTGATAATTTTTACATCACAATTTATACACCGTTTTTAGCACAGAAAATGGTTACCTTTATCCGCATGCATGTTATGATGCTTTAGCTTTTCTGTGGGGCATCATGAAGACCATACATATGTGCACCAAAGGTACAACATCTTTTGTCATTTATTATAACAACTTTGAACTATTGGTTAACAACATGAATTCTGTTTATTTACCGCACAATCTAGCATTATAAAAAAAATCGACACAATCCAACATTTTAAATAACTCAGCACAATATACACGTTAAAAAATATAACCCAATCTAGAATATCAAAAAATCTAGTACATTACATTCGAATTTGTGCTGTATTTTGATCAAATATAAAAGGGACTAATGGGTGTGTTTTAGAACCAAAATGCCTTATAACCCTAATTAGAAGAGTGCCACATGTAATCTCCTTGTTCCTTCTTAGTCTACTTAGGCAAAACTTATTTTTTATTTGAATCTCTACATATATATATATATAAATATATATATATATATATATATATATATACATATATATGTATATATATATATATATAGTATATATATAATATATAGTATATCTATATCTATGTATATATATATATATAGATAGATATATATATATATATATTATATATATATCTATCTATCTCTATATATATCTCTATATCTCTATCTCTATATCTCTCTATCTCTATATCTATATATATATATATATATATATGATTAGGTTCTTTACAAAACTCCCTATAAATTAAAAAACTACAAAAACTCTTATTAACCATTGATTAACTTTATCAATGGTTATAATTAAAAAGGGTAAAAATTGTAAATATCAATTTAATTAAAAGAGCTTAGAATTAAACAAAGGGTATAATAGTAAACTTATTTTTTTCTCTCTCCAATTACTTGTTAATTTATTAATTGATTATCTATCTTCTCTCCTCTCCAATATCTAATCTCTATAAATTTATATAAATGTAAACCAGTGCAATTTCCAAAAATTTGTTAATAGTTTGCATACTACATATATGTTAGTTCAAATATTATCGTGTTACCGTACCAATATCAAAACTATATGTACTATCTATGCTAACAAAGAAAAACAAGTGTTTACATGTATTTAAATTAGTGTAGTCTAACAGTTTGGATATTACAGTATCAACAACAAAACTAAAAGCAACGTTGTAAATTTATAATTGGTTTTGCATCAAATAAAATTGGTGTATGTGACTGGTAAGCAAAAATATTCTATCTTAACGTAAAAAGATGATAACACAACATATATATGTTAGATTTATGGATATATAACAAATTTAAGCAATTAACATATATTTAAATCAGTGTATTTTTAAAAGGTATTTGTTGTCATTATGTTGTTTGGTTATATGTTTGTATATCAAATTTGCATATATCTAAAAGAATTTACACAACCAAACTAAAAACAATAACCCAAATTTCATTCATATAATTACGATTTACATATACATATCAAAATATAAAACTTGTTGTTTACGTATATGTAAACAAACTTACACATGCGTTTACATATACGTATGTGTGTATAACTCGTAATTTTATAAGATTTCCTACATAATTAAAACTAAAATCATACATGATGAATAAACGTTTTTAGGATTATCAAGCAAACAAATTCATGAAGGGTATCAATAATGAACAAAATCAATTAACTGGACCAAATAAAATAAAACTAAACTAATTAATTAGACTAAGTCTTCATTGAGACATATTATCAAACACATTAAGTACAAAATAGATAAAACATAAAACTAAACTAATATTTATCATCCCAAAATCAGAAGCACTAAACAAAATTCATCCACCGTAATTCTACATCAAAATTCAAAGAAATCAAGTAGAAATTTTTTTAACGGTAAGACATCATCTCGATACATTGTTTAATGCAAAATTGTTTAGAGGTTTACCTTGATTTCTAGTATCAGTTATTCGCACCATGAAACTTCGAATCACATAGCATACGTTGGAGGATTGGTGTTGAATCTCGTGGGTCTCAGTTTTCTTTTTGTGTACCGGGATCATAAGACCGACCAAAACTAATGCCTGACATGTATGTGAAGATCTAGTCCTCAGTTCATGTTGAAGCCCATTTCATAATCATAATAATACAACAATTCGGAGCTCATTTTATTTTCTTCTGGTATGCAATCTAAATATACAAAAGTATACACAATCAAAACCCCCATTTTCTAATTTGAATAAACTGAAAACAAAAACCCACCACAAAGGGACAAAACTTTACATCATCTTTAGTAAATCAGAGTACACAAACACGGGAAATTACGAGACGACAATCTGAATCATCCTTCTACATTTACAAATCAAAATCAAGATATAGAATGTAAAATAATAAGAAATATATACGAAAAAAATAAATCTGGACACAAGGAGATATAATTTGATTTGAAATTTAGAAAATTATAACTCCCAATTAAAGAGGAGATATGTTAGGAAAGAACAACTCATACAAATACTAAATTACGTTATTACCCTTTATTAAAAATTAAATGAAATATGGTAATTATTTTAATCAATGGTTGATATTAGTTCTTACGGTTCTCAAGATCTTTATAAGTTCTGAAATGATCCTGACCCTATATATATATATATATATATATATATATATATATATATATATATATATATATATATATATATATATATATATAGGGTGGATCAAATGAGAACTAGCTTTTTTGTGAGAACTTTAGGAACCAATCTCAACCACTAGTTCTTAATGGTAAAATTATAATTAATAAAAACATATTTAAAAAATTTATAAATTAAAAGATAACATAAAAATAAAAAAAATAAAAACACAAAAATATTCCCATACTTTCCCTCTTTCATAAAAAATAAAAAAATTATAAAAAATATAAAAATTCTCGTTTTTTTAACGAAATTTGTTTTACACATGTGTAATATTGTAAGGCCCCGTTCCCGGAGACCTCACAGTTGGTCATTTACAACATTATGTACATTAAACATTATAAATTTGCAAACTTAAGCAGCGGAATTATTTTAACAAAAACCATTCATTTCATTTCATTGAACCTTGTTATTAAGCAATACACTATAGTTTGATCGAATACAAAAGAACTGTTTAATTGCATTACAAAACAACAGAAATAATAGTTATGAATGGATGTTAGTCTTTCCCTGTCGAGTAGCTTCACCCTCGTGCCATCCTCAGCAATATTACCTGCCAACTGAAAATGTATAAAAGTCAGCGTTGCTGAGTGAGTTCTAGTTTTATAAGTAATTAAATACTTTCTGTACGTTGTATAAGAAAATACTCTTTTCTTTTAAAATATAACTCTTTACTGTATATGCGAGCACGCACCAACTATATGAACAAATACTGTTCGTTCTCTTTACTGTATGCCTTGTTTATTCGGTTTTCTTTTATCTTTATCTTTCACTGTCTGTATGGACCAATGAGCAATACCCCAACTATATGCGCGATGGAAAACAGGTGATGGGCCATCTATATCCCTCGAAAGGGTAAACTATATCCTTCGAAAGGGTGAACTGCATCCATCGAAAGGGTGCTGTGTACTGTATACAAGGCCGACCCAATCACCCAGGGTACGCTACAAGGGTCCTGCCAATCTCCAAGACTGGCCCTGTGTGCATAAAAGGGTAGCTAACCCGCAGCACAGTTGAGCTAACGACAACACGGTCGTGTACCTCCTATAAGCTTGCAAGACTTGTTAACATTTTATTAATGTTCCTCTTCTTTTCTTTATTGCTCTTTCTCTTTATTATTACAATATACTTTACGTTACAATAATAAACATACCACGTAAAGTCACATTCTATAGGTAATAATAATAATAGCAATAATAATAATAAGGAACAATCCTAAGCAATCCTAATCAATCATATTCATGCATGAAATCTATCATTAATATGCCCTAGTCAACCCTCGGTCAAAACTCTAAAAGCACAGACTTCCAAACATTCTGCATTAAATTCTAAGGGTTTAGGCGCATGGCACTATTTTGGCGCATGGGCCCTGTTCAGGCGTATGGGTACTTGGGCGCATGGAACACTTAGGCGCATGGGAACTCAGGCGCATGGACTACTTAGTCGCATGGCCATTCGGACGCATGAGTACTATTGGGGCGTATGACCCCTTCCAGTCGCATGGACACTTAGGCGTATGAAATACTCAGGCGCATGGGCCACTCAAGCGCATGGGCCATTCGGACGCATGGGCCATTCGGGCGTATGGGCTATACTTAAAACATTTCTAAGTTAATCTTAGGCGCATGGGCTACTGTTTAGGCGCATGGATTACACTTGATTCATTCTATGGCATTTTCAGGCGTATGAACCTTCTGCATATTATGTTCCTAATATGTTTTCAACCCCAATTCATCAAACCCATTTGTTCTAAACTTAACATGGCTATTCTAACATGAACAACCTATAAGCATTCAAGAATCAACATTCAACATGCATAATACATACGGGTAAACGTACATAAACTTTGTAAAAACATTTTTAATACATTTTCAGCCCCAAGAAAGTTTAAAAACAAGTAAAACCGGGGTCTAGAACTCCCCTGGTGCAACTTGGGTGTTCTTCCTTTTTACCCGCTTGCAAAGAGTTCAAAACACCTAGAAACAACATCCAAAAACACACACACACCCGAGCACAAACACAACCCATAAGCACATAAACACATAACCGGGATAAAACCCGTCATAAACATGTAAAAACCACAAATTCTTACCTTAAATTCGTTCACTTCTTTTTCTTCTACAAGCCGAGAGTTTTCTCCTGCTCTCCCTCTCTAAAAACGAAGAAGATGGTGATGTGAAATGAGGGTGGGCGTCCATGCCCACCTTTACACTAACTTTCAAAGATTTTTATCCTTTTTACACTTTTTGTCCCTCCACTTGGACTTAATTGCCTTTCTTTCTTTTATTCTTTATATCTTGTCTTTTTAAAAATAATCGGGTGTTACAAGTCCCCCCCCCCTTATATAGGTTTCGTCCCTGAAACCTGTTATTCCTCAAACAGACGAGTATAATGCTGCCTCATCTCCTCCTCAGTTTCCCACGCAGATTCAAATCCTTTCCTGCGCTTCCACTGTACACGCACAAGAGGAACCACTTTATTTCTCAGCCTCTTCTCTTTTCTATCGATGATTGCCACTGGCTGCTCCACATAATTGAGCCTTTCATCTACCTCGATGTCCTCCAGTGGGATAATCATGTCTTCATCGGCTAAGCACTTTCTTAGATGAGATACATGGAATGTCGGGTGAATTCCACTTAACTCTTCTGGTAACTCCAATCTATAGGCCACCTCCCCAACTCGAGCAATGATTCGGAAAGGGCCTATATATCTCGGGCTTAGCTTACTCCGTTTCCTGAATCGGATGATTCTCTTCCAAGGTGAGACTTTCAACATAACCCAGTCACCCACCTGGAACTCGATCGCTCTGCGTCGTTTATCGGCATACGACTTCTGTCTATCTTTGGCTGCCTTCATGAAGGCTTTAGTTCTTTCGAGCTTCTCGGTCGTAGCCTCGATTACCTCGACACCTCCCAATTCTTTCTGCCCAATGTCTCCCCAACATACAGGCGTCCTACATCTTCTACCATATAACATCTCGTATGGCGGCATGCCAATACTGGCATGATAACTGTTATTGTACGAGAATTCAGCTAACGGTAAGTGGTCGTCCCAACTTCCCCCAAAATCAATTACACATGCCCGAAGCATGTCTTCCAATGTCTGAATGGTCCTTTCTGACTGACCACTAGTTGGGGATGATAAGCCGTGCTAATATGTAACCTTGTCCCCATGGCATCGTGGAATTTCTTCCAAAATTTGGAGGTAAACCGGGTGTCACGGTCAGACACGATGGACATCGGCACACCATGACGAGCTACAATCTCCTTGATGAACAGGTCAGCCAACCTCTCAGATGAATATGTCTCGCGGATTAGTAGGAAGTGAGCACTCTTCGTCAAACGATCTACTATCACCCATATGGCATCGTACCCTTTCGGCGTACGCGACAGCTTCGTAATGAAATCCATGGTGATGTGCTCCCACTTCCATTCCGGTATATCCAAAGGTTGAATCTTCCCATACGGCTTCTGATGTTCGGCCTTCACTTGCAAACAAGTAAGGCACTTACTCACATACTCCACCACGTCCCGCTTCATACCCGGCCACCAATAATCTTTCTTCATATCTTGATACATCTTCGTGGCACCAGGATGAATGGAATATCGAGTCTTGTGAGCTTCATCCATAATCCTCACACGTAGATCCCCAAAACGAGGAATCCACACTCGTCCAAATCGAGTTTTAACACCAAGTGTGTTTTCACCCAATTCCCCAACTAGACCTCTCATTCTTTCAGAGTTAAGATGATCTTCTTTCAGTGCCTCAACTTGAAACTTGTTGACTTGCTTCATCACATCGGAGGTCATGATTAGTTGATTTGCTTTCACCCGAATCGGCTCGGGCCTCTCTTTTCGGCTAAGGGCATCAGCCACCACGTTGGCTTTGCCCGGATGGTAATGGATTTCGCAGTCATAATCCTTTATAAGTTCCAACCATCGTCTCTGCCTCATGTTCAGATCCTTCTGCTCGAAGAAGTACTTCAAGCTCTTGTGGTCAGTGAAGATGGTGCACTTCGTCCCGTACAGATAGTGCCTCCAAATCTTTAGTGCGAAGACCACTGCAGCTAACTCCAGGTCATGAGTAGGATAATTAACCTCATGCACCTTCAGTTGTCGGGATGCGTAGGCTATCACCTTACCTCGCTGCATCAACACGCAACCCAACCCTGAGTAGGAAGCATCTGAATAAACCACCAAATCTTCGCTTCCTTCGGGTAATGACAAGACCGGGGCTTGTGTCAGTCTTGCCTATAACTCCTCAAAAGCTTTTTCTTGCTCTTGACTCCACACAAACTTCACATCCTTACGGGTCAACTTGGTTAGTGGAGAAGCGATCTTGGAAAAGTCTTGGATGAATCTTCTGTAGTAGCCCGCCAAACCCAAGAAACTACGAATCTCGGATGGCGTCTTTGGAGACTTCCATTGCATCACTGCCTCCACCTTTGCAGGGTATGCCATAATCCCCTCGGGATTTATCACATGACCTAAGAATTGAACCTCACGCAACCAGAATGCGCACTTGGAGAATTTAGCGTACAACTTTTCCCTTCTTAAGGTCTCTAATACCTCCCGAATGTGGCCGGCATGCTCTTCTTCGCTCCTCGAGTAGATCAGGATATCATCAATAAACACAATCACTGATCTATCCAACATTGGTCGACACACTCGGTTCATCAAATCCATAAAAGCAGCTGGCGCATTGGTCAAACCAAACGACATAACGAGGAACTCGTAATGACCGTAGCGTATGTGAAAAGCTGTTTTAGGGATATCCTGCTCCTTTACCTTCAGTTGATGGTAACCAGATCGTAGATCTATCCTCGAGAACCAACTGACACCTTGGAGCTAGTCAAACAGATCATCAATTCTTGGTAAGGGGTATTGGTTCTTCACCGTCAACTTGTTCAGCTCTCGGTAGTCAATGCACATCCTCATACTACCGTCCTTCTTCTTTACAAACAATACCGAAGCACCCCACAGAGAGATACTCGGTCTAATGAATCCCTTATCGAGCAGCTCTTGCAACTGCTCCATCAACTCTTTCATTTCTGTCAGAGCTAACCGATACGGTGCTTTGGCAACGGGTTGAGCACCAGGTATCAAATCAATTTGGAACTCAATCTCGCGGTCCGGTGGCACACCGGGTAAGTCTTCTGGGAATACGTCCGGGAAGTCGCGCACCACAGGCACCTCAGACAATTGTGGTACCGACGTATCCACATCTTTTACGTAGGCTAGATAGGCACTACATCCACGTTTCATGCACTTTCCCGCCACCGCCATCGAAATCACCTTCGGGATCATAGTAACACGATCTCCATAAATCGTAACCAAACTCTTGTCTGGCGAAACTAATCGAATCATCTTCTTTCGACACACGATGTTTGCTTCATAGGTTGCTAACCAGTCCATCCCTAGTACTACATCAAATCCACCTAGGGGTATCACGTGCAACCTAGCAGCGAACCTATGTCCTTCTAACTCTATGGCACAGTCCTCTATCACATCAGTAATTCTAGTGGACATACCAATAGCAGTTTCTACATCGAATGGTTCACTAATCTTTCTACTACTAACAGGCAACTTAGCACAGAAAGTAGTGGAAATAAAACTCCTGCTAGCACCGGAATCAAATAATACAGAGGCATAAATTTGGTTTACTAGAAACGTACCTGACACAACATCGGGATCATCTCTGGCTTCCTCCCGGGTCATCGTGTAAGCTCTAGCACTTGCCCTCTGCACTCCTTCCTCCGACTTCTTATTCCCCGCTCCCGAGCTCTTCGCCCTCGGCTTCTTGCAGTCTCTAGCGATGTGGCCAGGCTGGCCACACCTGAAGCACACGTTCATCCCCATCTTGCACTCACCAGTATGCTCCCTTCCACACTTGCCACACTTCTTCCGTTCTGCACCAGTTGTGACCACACGTCGGTCACCCACCTTCGCCACCTTATTGTTTGGAGCGGCTCCTCCACGTCCAAACTGTTTCCCATTCCAGTTACGGTCACCTCCACCCTTCTTGTTCACCTCAGCCACCACCACCTCGCGCTCATCATACAATCTGCCAGCCAAATCAACCGCCGATCTAAAGGTGCTCGGCCGGGCGGCAATCATATGCCTACGGATATCCGCCGGCAGCCCCTGGATGTATCTCTTAATCTTTCGTGACAACGGTGTCACTTGATCTGGCAACAGTCGCGCCATTTCATTAAATTTAGTGGTGTACTGCTGGTGTGTCATCGTTCCTGCCTCCAGCTGCAGGAACTCTCTTTCTACCTTGTCCATCTCTCTGTGAGGACAGAATTCCTGAATCACTAACTTCTTCAGTTCAGGCCATCGCATTCTCCCAATGGCCCTGCTACCCTCGGCTTGGACAATGTTGTCCTACCGGCACAAAGCCGAGTCTACAAAGGAGTGGGTAACGAATTTCACCTTTTGATCCTCCCGGCACTCACTGATATCGAGAACGGCCTCCATTTCCCTCACCCACCGGTGAGCAGCAGCCGCAGTGCCATTTCCGTCGAAGGTAGGGGGTTTGCATCTCATAAACGCCCCGTAGTTACAGCCTCGAGGCGCCTCCGGCGCAGGCTCTTCTTCTTCCTCCTCATCATCGTCAGAGAGAACCGTTTCTGGCTCTGGTTGTTCCCGTCCTCCCGAGGACCGGTTTCTTTCCCCTTCCTTTAATGCTTTGATCACTTCGGTCATAACAGACGGTAGAATCGTCTGCATGACCTGATGAACCTCTTCCACCACAGCCTCCTTTACTGAGGCTCTCAGATTGGCGCTCTCGTTGCCACCCTCCGGATGAGGGGTCTCTGGTCCCTCATGAACCACCTTCTCGACTCTGGGTCTCCCTCTCTTAGGTCGCGGAGCAGCACCGTTACCTCCACCACGAGAGGCCTTGGAAGATCTATCGCCAGCCATCCTCTAAAGCACACTATAAGATTCAAACACTAACGCGATCATTCAAGGTAATAGCTCAGTTTATGTTAAGTATAGTAAGTCCCTAATTATAATGGCCAGTTGTGATTAGCCACTTACTTTACTCTTCATACCCCAAACATTTCCTATCCTGACTTAAGTAGTATCTAAATCTACTAAGAACACATAAATCAAATAGCATGCGCACATAATACCGGTTAACATTAAGAAAAGACATACCTGATGGCACGTAGCTACTCGGGCTGACATCCCACATTTGTCCTATTTTTAGTTTAAATTTAGGTTTTAAAATTTATTTAACCCAATTCTCTTAAACTTTGGCTCTGATACCAACTTGTAAGGCCCCGTTCCCGGAGACCTCACAGTTGGTCATTTACAGCATTAAGTACATTAAACATTATAAATTTGCAAACTTAAGCAGCAGAATCATTTTAACAAAAACCATTCATTTCATTTCATTGAACCTTGTTGCTAAGCAATACACTATAGTTTGATCGAATACAAAAGAACTGTTTAATTGCATTACAAAACAACAGAAATAATAGTTATGAATGGATGTCAGTCTTTCCCTGCCGAGTAGCTTCACCCTCGTGCCATCCTCAGTAATATTACCTGCCAACTGAAAATGTATAAAAGTCAGCGTTGCTGGGTGCGTTCTAGTTTTATAAGTAATTAAATACTTTCTGTACGTTGTATAAGAAAATACTCTTTTCTTTTAAAATATAACTCTTTACTGTATATGCGAGCATGCACCAACTATATGAACAAATACTGTTCGTTCTCTTTACTGTATGCCTTGTTTATTTGGTTTTCTTTATCTTTATCTTTCACTGTCTGTATGGACCAATGAGCAATACCCCAACTATATGCGTGATGGAAAACGGGTGATGGGCCATCTATATCCCTCGAAAGGGTAAACTATATCCCTCGAAAGGGTGAACTGCATCCCTCGAAAGGGTGTTGTGTACTGTATACAAGGCCGACCCAATCACCCAGGGTACGCTACAAGGGTCCTGCCAATCTCCAAGACTGGCCCTGTGTGCATAAAAGGGTAGCTAACCCGCAGCACAGTTGAGCTAACGACAACACGGTCGTGTACCTCCTATAAGCTTGCAAGACTTGTTAACGTTTTATTAATGTTCCTCTTCTTTTCTTTATTGCTCTTTCTCTTTATTATTACAATATACTTTACGTTACGATAATAAACATACCACGTAAAGTCACATTCTATAAGTAATAATAATAATAGCAATAATAATAATAAGGAACAATCCTAAGCAATCATAATCAATCATATTCATGCATGAAATCTATCATTAATATGCCCTAGTCAACCCTCGGTCAAAACCCTAAAAGCACAGACTTCCAAACATTCTGCATTAAATTCTAAGGGTTTAGGCGCATGGCACTATTTGGGCGCATGGGTCCTGTTCAGGCGTATGGGTACTTGGGCGCATGGAACACTTAGGCGCATGGGAACTCAGGCGCATGGACTACTTAGTCGCATGGCCATTCGGACGCATGGGTACTATTGGGGCGTATGACCCCTTCCAGTGGCATGGACACTTAGGCGTATGAAATACTCAGGCGCATGGGCCACTCAGGCGCATGGGCCATTCGGACGCATGGGCCATTCGTGCGCATGGGCTATACTTAAAATATTTCTAAGTTAATCTTAGGCGCATGGGCTACTGTTTAGGCGTATGGATTACACTTGATTCATTCTATGGCATTTTCAGGTGTATGAACCTTCTGCATATCATGTTCCTAGTATGTTTTCAACCCCAATTCATCAAACCCATTTGTTCTAAACTTTAAATGGCTATTCTAATATGAACAACCTATAAGCATTCAAGAATCAACATTTAACATGCATAATACATACGGGTAAACATACATAAACTTTGTAAAAACATTTTTAATACATTTTCAGCCTCAAGAAAGTTTAAAAACAAGTAAAACCGGGGTCTAGAACTCGCCTGGTGCAACTTGGGTGTTCTTCCTTTTTACCCGCTTGCAAAGAGTTCAAAACACCTAGAAACAACATCCAAAAACACACACACCCGAGCACAAACACAACCCATAAGCTCATAAACACATAACCGAGATAAAACCCGTCATAAACATGTAAAACCACGAATTCTTACCTTAAATTCGTTCACTTCTTCTTCTTCTACAAGGCGAGAGTTTTCTCCTGCTCTCTCTCTCTCTCTAAAAACGAAGAAGATGGTGATGTGAAATGAGGCTGGGCGGGCATGCCCACCTTTACACCAACTTTCAAAGAGTTTTGTCCTTTTTACACTTTTTGTCCCTCCACTTGGACTTAATTGTCTTTCTTTCTTTTATTCTTTATATCTTATCTTTTTAAAAATAAGCGGGTGTTACAAATATCGGATTTACACATGTGTATAACTAGATTTACACATATGTAAATAATGGATTGACGATTATTTTTAGAAAAGTATATCAATATGGTAGGCGTTGAAAAGATAAAAAAATACTGAATTTTATGGTGAATTATTTTTGAAAAAATGATGTCGTGAAAAAAAGTTATGAACATTTTAAAAAAAGGGGGAAAATGGCATGTGATTTGCATGTGATAGAAAATGAGTGGCTGAGATTAGTTCTTAGAGTTCTCACAAAAAAATATGGTTCTCATTTGAACCCTCCCATATATATATATATATATATATATATATATATATATATATATATATATATATATATATATATATATATATATATATATATATATATATATATATATAACCCGTGTTTTTTTCATAAAATAATTTTTTATGAAAAAATAATTAAAATTCAAAGTTATAATAAAGAAATGATTAAAAATGACACTTTTCTAGGAACGGCTTGTTTTGAAACAATCTTTTTAAAAACCAGCTATTTTCTAAAAAAAACAAAAAAGTATTCAAAACAAATTTTTAAAAATTATATCACATTTATCACTCGTACGTAATGTTAATCATATCTTATATCAAAAGATCGTTTTATAATTCATTTATTTTTTGTTAACAACTGTTTAACCTTTTATTTATTTAAACAATTTAATACACATGAGGTAATAACCTAGTATATATATATATATATATATATATATATATATATATATATATATATAAATATATATATATATGTATATATATATATATAGGGGAGGGATCAAATGAGAACTCCCTTTTTTTGTGAGAACTCTAGGAACCAATGTGAACCACTAGTTTTCAATGGCAAAATTGTAATTAACAACAACATAATCAAAAAAATCATAAAATAAAAAATAATAAAAAAATAATAAAAGTAAAAACACAGAAGTGTTTCTCTCGTTTCACTCTACCATTAAAAAAATAAAAAAAATTATAAAAAATAAAAAAAAATCTCGTTTTTTTTACGAACGTCATTTTACACATATGTAATTCTTGGAATTACACATGTGTAAAACAGAATTTACACATATGTAATGACTAATTTACACATGTGTAAATAACGGGTGGACGAATTTTTTAAAAAATATATATCAATATGGTAGGCGTTGGAAAGATAAAAAAATTATAAAATTAATGGTGAAATTTTTATGAAAAAATAATGGCATCAAAAAAAGTTATGAACGTTTTAAAAAATAGGTGGAAGTGGCATGTGACTTGTATGTGACTAAAATGTGTGGTTGATATTGGTTCCTAGAGTTCTCACTAAAAAGGGTGGTTCTCAAGATAACCCTACCCTATATATATATATATATATATATATATATATATATATATATATATATCCTTCTCATCAAGAAGAAAATCAAAAAACAATTACAGCTTTCTTCACGTATGACAAGTATTAGACTTTATGACTTATGTGGATGAGGATTAAAGAGGCGTTTGCTAGAGAAATCAACTGACTTTTGGTTTCATTGTCCGATTCACATTTATTGATAACAGACGTTAATGTCGTGTAGTAAACTTGGTCAAATATATTTTTCTTTCTCAATCACTATATATCCATAGGAATTTCAATTTAACGATCGTAAAATTATTTGATATCCTTTAAGTATAATTAAAAAAACAGAGTAATTCATAATCATTATATATTAGTGATATAATACTAATCAGGTTTTACCTTTGTCACTTTCAACACATTTAATAATCAAATTGTGTAAAAGGAAAGGTTCAAATAAAGATGATTCAAAATCTAAAATCTATACTATAAAAATTTTAAAATGTATATTATTTTTTTTATATTGTCCACTTATGCTCGACCTATAATTTGAACATGTATCGTTACATTAAATGATAATGATTATTTATATACATTTAAAATTATAAAACAAATGTTTTGATAAATTGAAAACAAGTTTCTTTTTATTAATAAACATATATAATAAAATTGTATGAAACATAAAGTTTTCTAATTTAATGAATATTGAAAAATAATATTGTTTAAAATAAATGATTTTTGGAAAAATATGGCTTGTTTTAAAATTGATTTTTTTCATTGTTTAAAGGTCCGCATCTATAAAGAAACAATAATAAAAATAACACAAGATAATTTAAAATGCAAAAACAATAATAAGTAAATATAACAAATGATATATATATATATATATATATATATATATATGTAAGGATTCCTTAAGTCTGATGCAACCCAAAACATCCAAAGTGTCTCTGCAACATGCACTAAGTACTGAAGTGAAGAATGCTTCAGAAGTTTTATACAATGCATTAGAAAATACTCTAAGTGTAAAATCTTCTGAAGCCAAGACCAATATCTTCCGAAGCCAAACATGAAGTCTTCCGAAGCCTCAGAGACAAAGTCTTCCGAAGCTTCAACCTATGAAGACAGATTTCTTCCGAAGACTTTTAGTACACATGCTTTATCTGATGTACTGTTCCATAAAGCACCTTTCCACTGCATCTCTGTAAAGTCACCAACTTACATGAGTTGGTGAAAAAGGTCCATGCTTTTGGTAACTGTACATTGAGGTCTTGAGTCTGTAACTTTCTACTTTATGTACTTTATCCTTTTTGTAATGTATAAGGATGTGAGCTATGGCATGTCATAGTCACAAGGTCAAAAGGCAGATCTGCCTTTTGATCCTACAATTGATTTTGTTAGTGTCTAGTCAATTGTATCCAGCTGGCTTTCAAAGTATAGTCGGCTGTAGGTTGTAGTATAAGTATTCCAAGTTCTTGTATCTTTTTTTATGCTTTGTAACACTTGTAAAAGAACTTGAGAAAGCAATATACTGCCTCCTTGAAACCCAAACTCTCTTGTTCTGTCTCCTTGCTTTACTTGTGTTCTTAGTATCATACTTGGTTAAACCAGTTCACTGTTTGATTAAAGTTTAGTTTCTCTCCTTATTGTGTTGTTGTGTTGTAATTGTGTTCAAGCCCTTAAACGGTCCTGCAATTGGTATCAGAGCATTTCAGGCTCTTGATATAAGATCTAACCATCTTAAGATCCCTCACACACACAAAAACTAAACCTTTCAAATGGATTCCATCTCAAAGACTGATATGGAGACTGGAACCATGAACAAATTTCCAATGATCACTCTTGATGATTTTGACACCTGGTGCATGAGGATGGAAGGCTTCATCAGGTCTCTTGATTCAAGAATATGAGAATCTGTTGAGAATGGACCTTTCATACCCAGCACCCCCCTCTGCTACTGGTGCTGGTATGATTCCAAAAGATGTGGCCAACTACTCAGATGAAGATAGAAAAAGAGTAGAGATTGATAGGAAGGCCATGACTGCTCTTCAGACTGCTCTCCCAAACTCTGTATACAAAGGTTTTAAGAAGTGCAAAACAGCTAAACAGATGTGGGATGCACTGAAGCTGATGTAAGAAGGCTCCTCTGAAGCTAAGGAGAACAAGAAGGATCTTCTGAAGCAGCAGTTTGAAAACTTCACCTTCAAAGCAGGTGAAACCATGACTCAACAATACTTCAGGTATGTAGAGATTGTGGATACCCTAGTGGATGGAGGAGTTCCTCTTGAGAACAGGGACATTGTAAGGAAGTTCATGTCCTCACTTCCTAGGCAATGGACACACTACTGTGTGGTGATCAAGAGGACTGAGAACCTTAAAACTCTTACTCTGACAGAGTTGTATGGGATTCTCAGTGGATACCAGATGGAGATGAACATGCAAGGTTCATCTGGCAACTCCAACAATCAAATGGGTTCAGCCCTTCATGTGGTTGAAAGGGACAGCATAGAACCCCAACATCATCTCATATGCTACCCTGACAACTCACAAAATGGTCCTTTCATCACCTTCCCGGAGACACCAAGGGAGAACTTTACTCAAGGAAGCCCATTCCAAGAGACAAGTTCTTCTCAAGCCTTTGTGTCTACTGATGAAAGCTGTGGGAATTATCTCTTCACTCTTGAAGACCTGGACTGTATTCATCCAGATGACCTGGAATATATGGAGATAGTTCAGCAGTTGGCTCTCCTCACTCACAGAGCCAAGAAGTTCTACAAGAGAACAGGAAGAAGATTTCCAAGCAATGCTACCAGTGGAAAATTTAGGCTGTATAAAAGCAAAGTTAAGTGTTACAATTGTAACCTTTTGGGCCACTTTGCTAGGGAGTGTAAGGCACCTAAAACAAATGGGGGCCAAACACAACCCAGACCAAACTACACTGACAAAGCCCCTCAGAATGAGAAGTCAAAGCAACATGCTGCTGTTGCTGTTGAAGAAGGAGGCTTTGACTGGAGCTTTCAGGTGGAAGATGCTTCTCCAAACCAAGCACTGATGGCTGACCATGATGAAGCCTAGGTATTGGAACATCTCTGTACTCCTAAATGCATTGCTAAAGTAAATAGATACAGGTCCTACAACTTAGAGATGAGATCTGATCTTGAGTCACTAAACATATTAAAATCTGATTTTAGAAAGTCTGAAAATGATTACAAGTTAAAGATAGAGGACTTGGAGAAAACCATTTCAGTACTAAAACATGAACATACAGATTTTAGAACTCAGATCCAGGATCTCATAACTAAGTTGACTGAGTGCCAGGCTGAGCTTGTGATCAGCAAAGCCAAGGCAGAGAAGAGTGTTCTTGAAGAAGAGACCTTCAAGAACATGATTGTAACATTCCGTATTTTTGTTAACCAAAAGTTAACTTTCGTTTATTCTTATAGGGTTTGTCGTTGACATTTATGAAACTTATGAATTATGCATGTTTATTTCTTAGTTTGTTTTGTTAAGTATTAAATAAAATATAATAATGAAAATAATAATAATAATAGATAATAATACTAATAATAATAATAATAATAATAATAGTAATAAAGTAATAATGATAATAATAATAAGTATAAAAGTTAACAAGTTAAAACTTATTTAAATTCAAGGGGGCCTAATTGTCAAATTAGAAACTTAAAATATTAAGTTTGGGCATAAAATAATAAGAATCCAAAGTTGGGGGACCATTTCTGTAATTAATCAAAAAACAAAACCCAACCCGCCGCCCTCACCCCGTTTTTCCGGCCGCCGGCCGGCGAAGCCCCGGCGCGGCGCCGGCAAGGCCAAAACGGCCGTTTGTCCTGCAATTTTAAGTCCAAAAGATGCCAAAAGCTTCGGGAAAACGTTTTGAACCATTATGTGCACTTTAATTTGAGTTTAAAGTTGATTATGTGTGTCGTTCGAGCTATGTAACCGTCGGCCATCAAGTTCAAGCCGTTCGACCATCAAAGCACCATAATAATCAAATTAATTGTAACTAAATCGAACGTTAGCTATTCCTAAAACTCTTAACAATCGTAATTTCATCAGAATCATTCTCAAACAATCCGAACCATTCTCTCGCGTCAACCCGACCTGCACTTGAGGTGTTCACCACTTTCTGAGCGTTTTGAATCTCAATTGATAAGGGGTTTTTGGTCGTGACCACTCTCGGAAGCTTCACACGTGATTAATTTGATTATCATCAACAATTGCATCTCGAATCAATTCCATCTTAGTCGCGGCTTGTCTTCTTTCTTGTTTAACGTTCATACGATTGAATCAGGTAATTAAACCTACTTACATGCTCGTTTTTACATGGGGATCAAAAGCCCCATGATTATAATCGTTAACGAATTCAATTTGGTGTTCGATTTGGGGTCAGATCATTCTAGGGTTTATATGAAATTGGGGTTTTGTTTAAACTTTGGTTTTAAGAATTAAAAATGGTGTTTTATCGCGGCTGGAGCCATGGTTCATTGGTTAAGACATTGTTGCCTCATACATGAGGTCACGGGTTCGAAACCCGGGCACCTCATGTAATTTTTTTAAAGCCTTTTTGGCCTTAAATTAAATATAGAAAATTTATAATAATTATAAAAATAACTTTTATAAACCCCAAATATTTTTGAGGTCATCTAGATATTCCTTAAAAATTTATTCTTGTAAAACATTTTTATATTTTAATATAAAATTATTTACAAATGTTATAATTAAACATTTTTATAAAAAATTAAATTGTTATACTTAAAGGTATTAAATTAATATTAGACCTTATGATTAAGGATTTATCATGATAAAATATTATTTTAAAAATCACAAGTTATTTACAAAGGATTAATTTCCTTAAAAATAAAGTTTATAAATTTCGTAAATGGTATTTTTATAAGAATTTATTAACTATATAAAAATCCCCAAATTCTAATACCCTAGTTCACGTTAACTTGTTAATCATATATTAATCTAAATTTTGTAATATTTATATATATAGGTGCCTTGTGACGTTCATCTTGGAACAACGTTTATTATTGTTCTTGTTAAACTTCTTAATAAACTTATTGACCAAGTGAGTTTTCCTTGTCCCCTTTTTATAATTTCACACTTATTTGGGGTGAAACATGATGCTTATATTACATACACGTTTAAACATTTGAGACTTGTAATGCACATGCAATTCTACTTATTTTTGGTCATGGTTATTTGCTTTTTGTAAGTGTTTATATGAGATACATAGTTTGTTTACAATCATTAACTATTGCTAGCCTGGCGACGTCTTAGATCTTTGGGCCTGACAAGCCTATTTGGTGCTAAAGTCGAGGTATTGCCGACTCCTAGGGGCCGTACGCTTGTGCACTAGGGAACCAAATACACTTAGCCAATCTTATATACTTGTAATCAAGTCGAGGTTTGGTTGTAACGATATGTGTTCTATAACCTTACTAGCTTATAATCCATGACATGAATTGCTACTTGTAATCTTATTATGTATGAAAACTTGGAAACTCACCAACTATTTTTAGTTGACTCTTTATTTTCATCATGTTTCAGGAAATCCCCAAGTTTAAGGTGGACATTTGAAGCTTGCAATAAAACTAGGACTTGGACCTAGATAATAATCAAAATGAACATGTTTGTTATTTCATGTTGAAACTTATTTCATTATTGAGACTTATGCTTGTAATGTAATTTTGAGACTTATGTTTAATATATTTGAATTTAAATATAGCGTTATGTGGCTGTGAACAATCTTAACCCTCACATCTCGACGTTTCCGCCGTCAAGGTTGGGGTGTGACAGATTGGTATCAGAGCCCATAACTATAGGGATTTAGGTTATTAGAAATGGTGACCTAGACTATAGCTTATGCATGAACCTCTTAGAAAATATTTATATTCTTGGAAATATATATATTGTTACATGCTACATAATGCTATACCTTACTTATGTGCAACTTGATGCCTTAGCATAGGTTTGCCTTGTAATTGTTTAAACTTAGTTACTTGTCTCCCTAAACTTACCTTTTGACACTTTGACTCTCCCCGAAAAATGAAACTTCTTAATCTTATTCTCGTCGACACGTGGAATTGTATACTTATGCTTATGACTTGAATCCTTAGACTTATGTCTAATCTATGTAAAATCTCATCAAGGTTTTGATTCTATGAACCTAAGATATTTGTGTGACACATAGACACCTGTATTCTGGATTTCCTGGCAAAAGGCCCTCGGGCTAAGGCAAGCATATCGCATAAATCCTACGGGACTAGTTATGCTTACCTGGGGATTTCTGGGATGAGTGATAAACTATGGTCAACATACACAAATTTCTAAGGCAAGTGGGTCAACTTACCTTGACGTGTCAACGTTTCCAAATGGTAATGCGTTACCAAATGGAACCATTCCATGTGCCTTACAACTATTGCCTTATCCTTGTTGAACTATGACCCTTGTTATTCCAATTCTCGTATCTAACTCATTTTGTATATTCCAGCATGTCTCGTCATCATGGAAAGCGTGGAAGTTCCGATCGTAAACTAGCCGCCATGATTGCTCGTCAAATGGCTGCTGTCATCCCGACCATGGTTGCTGAACTTAATAGCACCTTACTGACCAATGGTAGCAACAATGGTAATGGTCATGGAGAGAACAGCAACAACCAAAATGGGAACAACCAAAACGGGAACAATCGAACTTGCACCTTCAAACACTTTAGTTCTTGCAAGCCCACTAGTTTTAGTGGCAAGGAAGGAGCCACTGGTCTTCTTGAGTGGTTCGAAAGCATGGAGAATACTTTTATCAATTGTGAGTGTCCCGAGGCACTCAAGGTTCGTTATGCTACTAGTGTGCTCCAACAAAGGGCACTTACCTGGTGGAATAGCGAGAAGAGAAACCGTGGACCCGAAGCTGTGCAAGCACTTACCTGGGAGGAGTTCAAGAACATCGCCATCGCGAAGTTCTGCCCACGAAGTGAGTTGCAAAAGTTGGAGGAAGAATTCTGGAACTTGAAGCAAAATGATGGTGATCATTTGGCCTACTCAACTAGGCATCATGAGTTGAGTTTATTGCTGCCTCACATGGTCGACACTGTCCCCCGCAACATCGAGAAGTTCATTAAGGGTGTACCACCCCAAATTCAAGATGCTGTGGTGGGTAGCCGACCCACAACTTTGGAAGAAGCCATTACTATCACCGCTCAACTCACCGAGAACCATATACGAGCGGGCACCATGTCTGTGAAGGGTGCAAAGAAGGTAGAGAAGACGGCTACCGAGGCTGTTAAGGAGACCAAAGCTGAACCGTCTTACAACAACAACAACAACAAGAAACGCAAGTTCACACCGGCGCGCAATTATGCTGTGGCTGCACCCAAACAACCTCAAAGACAACTTGTACCTGCGGCTGCACCTGTGGCACAAGTGCCTGGGGCTAGGGCTTATGCTGGTCCCCAGCCTATGTGCAACATTTGTAGGTACCATCACCCGGGAAATCAACCATGCCGTATTTGTACTTTATGCGGTAAATATGGTCACTTGGTGGCGACTTGTCACCGTGCACCTAACAATGCCGCCGTGGTCACAAATCGTGTTTGCTACAACTGTGGGGAACCTGGTCACTTCCGCCCACAATGTCCCCGTCTTGTGGGTAATGTTCCACAAGCTCGTGGACGTGCTTTCAACATCAACGCGAATCAAGCACAAGCAAACAACGATGTGGTGAATGGTATGTTCACTTACCTTTAACTTTTGTGACCTAATTCATTTCATGTGTTACCTATGTCGTTAAATACCTTTAAAATTGAACAGGTATGTTCCTTATTAATAAAACTTATGCCTATGTCCTATTTGATTCTGGAGCCGATAAGAGTTTTGTTTCGTTAGAGTTTGAATCCATACTTGCTAAGCCACATACGAAACTAGAAAGACCTCTTACCGTTGAAGTCGCCGATGGAGAACCGATCACCGTTGACATCGTTATTCGTGATTGCATCTTAAGCCTTGACACGCATGATTTTCTTATCGATCTTATCCCTATGAAACTTGGAAGTTTCGACGTCATCATTGGTATGGATTGGTTAGCCAAACACCATGCCGAGATCATTTGTTTCGAGAAGTGCATTCGCATACCATTACCCTCTGGAGATACTTTGAAAGTGTTCGGTGAGAAATCTTCCAAAGGGCTTAAACTCATGTCTTGCACTCAAGCCCGAAAGTGCTTAAGCAAGAAGTATATGGCCTTCTTGGCTTACGTGGTCAACACGAAAGTCAAAGGGAAAGAACTTAAGGATGTCCCTATCGTACGAGACTTTCCTGAGGTATTTCCCGATGACCTTAGTGGTTTACCTCCCGTGCGTGAAGTCGAGTTTAAAATTGACTTGATACCGGGAGCAAACCCCGTGGCTAAGTCACCATATCGACTTGCACCATCGGAAATGCAAGAACTCTCTAGTCAACTTCAAGAGTTATCCGAGAAGGGCTTCATCCGTCCAAGTTCTTCGCCTTGGGGTGCACCTGTTCTGTTCGTGAAGAAGAAAGATGGAACGTTTCGTATGTGCATCGATTATCGTGAGCTTAACAAGCTTACCATCAAGAACCGTTATCCTCTTCCTCGTATTGATGATTTGTTTGACCAACTTCAAGGAGCTGCTATCTTCTCGAAGATCGACTTACGTTCTGGTTATCATCAATTGCGAGTCCATGATGATGATATCCAAAGACCGCGTTCCGTACTCGATATGGGCACTATGAGTTTATGGTGATGCCTTTTGGTTTAACCAATGCTCCTGCTGTCTTCATGGATCTCATGAACCGAGTATGCAAGCCTTATCTAGACAAGTTTGTGATCGTCTTCATTGATGACATACTTATCTATTCAAAGTCCAACACCGATCATGAACTGCATTTGAGATTGGTTCTTGAGTTGTTAAAGAAAGAGCAATTGTACGCGAAGTTCTCGAAGTGTGATTTCTGGCTCGAGGAAGTTCAATTTCTAGGACACGTGGTGAATAGCCAAGGAATTCACGTTGATCCTGCAAAGGTGGAAGCTGTGAAGAATTGGTGTGTTCCTACAACTCCTACTGAAGTTCGTTCTTTTCTTGGTCTTGCTGGTTATTATCGGCGATTCATTGCCAACTTCTCGAGGATCGCGAAACCGCTCACTACTTTGACACAAAAGAATAAACCATTCGAGTGGGGTCCCGAGCAAGAAGAAGCTTTTGAAGCGTTAAAGCACAAGTTGTGCAATGCTCCTATCTTGACCTTACCCGATGGAAACGACGATTTCACCGTGTATTGTGATGCATCTAAACAAGGCCTTGGTTGTGTTCTCATGCAACGAGGGAAGGTCATAGCTTATGCATCGAGACAATTGAAGGTTCACGAGGTGAATTACACAACACACGATCTTGAGCTTGGTGCTGTTGTCTTTGCTTTGAAGATTTGGAGACACTACCTGTATGGTACGCAATGTATAGTCTACACCGATCACAAAAGCCTTCAACACGTTTTCAATCAAAAAGATCTCAATATGAGACAACGTCGTTGGGTGGAGTTGATTAGTGATTACGATTGTGACATTCGTTACCATCCTGGTAAAGCAAACGTTGTAGCCGACGCTCTAAGCCGAAAGATTCACAACAAGATGATCTCATTCCAAGAAATTCGCGATCGACGACAATGGTTTGATACTTTGGGTGAGTTCGATACTGAGATCCGACTTGATGTCAACGAGACCACCGTGTTGCTACAAAACCTGAGGATAGATAGTGACATCGAGTCTAGTATCCTGGAGGCTCAACAAATGGTACAACGAGAAGGAAGAATGAAGGATGAATTGGAGCATAATCTTCTAACCCGATTGGAAACGAAACCCAATGGGTTGATGTACTTCGCCAATCGAATTTGGGTTCCAAACCGCGATAACCTCCGTACCTTCATCATGAACGAAGCTCATCAAAGTCGTTATTCTATTCATCCTGGCTCCGATAAGATGTATATGGACCTACGTGGTCAATATTGGTGGCCTGGAATGAAGAAAGACATAGCGACTTATGTAGCTAAGTGTCTCACGTGTACGAAGGTTAAAGCTGAACATCAACGTCCAAGTGGATTACTTGAGCAACCCGAGATTCCTATGTGGAAGTGGGAACACATATCCATGGACTTCATAACAAAGCTACCCCGAACCTCTCGAGGACATGATAGCATATGGGTAATCGTTGACCGATTGACCAAGTCGGCGCATTTTATACCTATACGTGACACTTACAAAACATCAAAGTTAGCTCGTATATACGTTGATGAGATTGTAAGTCGTCATGGGGTACCTCTGCACATCATATCCGACCGAGATGCTCGCTTCACTTCACATTTTTGGTCGTCTATGCAAGAACTCTTGGGTACACAACTAGATCTAAGCACGGCTTACCATCCTCAAACTGATGGTCAAACCGAGCGAACGATCCAAACCTTGGAGGATTTGCTACGCCTTTGTGTTCTTGACTTTGGTGGCGATTGGGATACGCATCTACCGCTCGCGGAATTTTCGTATAACAATAGTTACCACTCGAGTATCAAGATGGCACCGTTCGAAGCACTTTATGGTCGAAAATGTCGTTCACCGATCTGTTGGACCGACATTGGTGAAAACTTCATCACTGGTCCTGAACTTATACAAGAGACGACCGATAAAGTTTCTATCATTCGCAAGAACCTTGAAGTGGCGAGAAGTCGACAAAAGAGCTATGCTGACAAGCGACGTAAGCCATTGGAATTCCAAGTTGGGGAGATGGTTCTTCTTAAGGTTTCACCGTGGAAAGGTGTGGTTCGCTTTGGAAAGAAGGGCAAACTGGCTCCAAGATTTGTAGGGCCTTTCAAAATCCTGAAAAGGATTGGGAAAGTGGCTTATAAACTGGAACTACCTTCCGACCTTAGTGGAGTTCATCCTGTGTTCCACGTCTCAAATTTGAGAAAGTGTTTGGCCGACGAAAGTCTGTATGTTCCGTTGGAAGACATTCAGATTGACGAGTCATTACATTTTGTTGAGAAACCTGTTGAAATCATGGATCGCATTATGAAGAAGACTAGAACCACAACAACCCCAATCGTCAAGGTTCGTTGGGAAAATAAACGTGGCGCCGAATTTACTTGGGAACGTGAGGAGCACATGAAGAAGAAATACCCGTTCTTATTTGTGTAGTTGTTTTTTTTAATTTCGGGACGAAATTCTTTTAAGTTGGGGAGACTGTAACATTCCGTATTTTTGTTAACCAAAAGTTAACTTTCGTTTATTCTTATAGGGTTTGTCGTTGACATTTATGAAACTTATGAATTATGCATGTTTATTTCTTAGTTTGTTTTGTTAAGTATTAAATAAAATATAATAATGAAAATAATAATAATAATAGATAATAATACTAATAATAATAATAATAATAATAGTAATAAAGTAATAATGATAATAATAATAAGTATAAAAGTTAACAAGTTAAAACTTATTTAAATTCAAGGGGGCCTAATTGTCAAATTAGAAACTTAAAATATTAAGTTTGGGCATAAAATAATAAGAATCCAAAGTTGGGGGACCATTTCTGTAATTAATCAAAAACAAAACCCAACCCGCCGCCCTCACCCCGTTTTTCCGGCCGCCGGCCGGCGAAGCCCCGGCGCGGCGCCGGCAAGGCCAAAACGGCCGTTTGTCCTGCAATTTTAAGTCCAAAAGATGCCAAAAGCTTCGGGAAAACGTTTCGAACCATTATGTGCACTTTAATTTGAGTTTAAAGTTGATTATGTGTGTCGTTCGAGCTATGTAACCGTCGGCCATCAAGTTCAAGCCGTTCGACCATCAAAGCACCATAATAATCAAATTAATTGTAACTAAATCGAACGTTAGCTATTCCTAAAACTCTTAACAATCGTAATTTCATCAGAATCATTCTCAAACAATCCGAACCATTCTCTCGCGTCAACCCGACCTGCACTTGAGGTGTTCACCACTTTCTGAGCGTTTTGAATCTCAATTGATAAGGGGTTTTTGGTCGTGACCACTCTCGGAAGCTTCACACGTGATTAATTTGATTATCATCAACAATTGCAACTCGAATCAATTCCATCTTAGTCGCGGCTTGTCTTCTTTCTTGTTTAACGTTCATACGATTGAATCAGGTAATTAAACCTACTTACATGCTCGTTTTTACATGGGGATCAAAAGCCCCATGATTATAATCGTTAACGAATTCAATTTGGTGTTCGATTTGGGGTTAGATCATTCTAGGGTTTATATGAAATTGGGGTTTTGTTTAAACTTTGGTTTTAAGAATTAAAAATGGTGTTTTATCGCGGCTGGAGCCATGGTTCATTGGTTAAGACATTGTTGCCTCATACATGAGGTCACGGGTTCGAAACCCGGGCACCTCATGTAATTTTTTTAAAGCCTTTTTGGCCTTAAATTAAATATAGAAAATTTATAATAATTATAAAAATAACTTTTATAAACCCCAAATATTTTTGAGGTCATCTAGATATTCCTTAAAAATTTATTCTTGTAAAACATTTTTATATTTTAATATAAAATTATTTACAAATGTTATAATTAAACATTTTTATAAAAATTAAATTGTTATACTTAAAGGTATTAAATTAATATTAGACCTTATGATTAAGGATTTATCATGATAAAATATAATTTTAAAAATCGCAAGTTATTTACAAAGGATTAATTTCCTTAAAAATAAAGTTTATAAATTTCGTAAATGGTATTTTTATAAGAATTTATTAACTATATAAAAATCCCCAAATTCTAATACCCTAGTTCACGTTAACTTGTTAATCATATATTAATCTAAATTTTGTAATATTTATATATATAGGTGCCTTGTGACGTTCATCTTGGAACAACGTTTATTATTGTTCTTGTTAAACTTCTTAATAAACTTATTGACCAAGTGAGTTTTCCTTGTCCCCTTTTTATAATTTCACACTTATTTGGGGTGAAACATGATGCTTATATTACATACACGTTTAAACATTTGAGACTTGTAATGCACATGCAATTCTACTTATTTTTGGTCATGGTTATTTGCGTTTTGTAAGTGTTTATATGAGATACATAGTTTGTTTACAATCATTAACTATTGCTAGCCTGGCGACGTCTTAGATCTTTGGGCCTGACAAGCCTATTTGGTGCTAAATTCGAGGTATTGCCGACTCCTAGGGGCCGTACGCTTGTGCACTAGGGAACCAAATACACTTAGCCAATCTTATATACTTGTAATCAAGTCGAGGTTTGGTTGTAACGATATGTGTTCTATAACCTTACTAGCTTATAATCCATGACATGAATTGCTACTTGTAATCTTATTATGTATGAAAACTTGGAAACTCACCAACTATTTTTAGTTGACTCTTTATTTTCATCATGTTTCAGGAACTCCCCAAGTTTAAGGTGGACATTTGAAGCTTGCAATAAAACTAGGACTTGGACCTAGATAATAATCAAAATGAACATGTTTGTTATTTCATGTTGAAACTTATTTCATTATTGAGACTTATGCTTGTAATGTAATTTTGAGACTTATGTTTAATATATTTGAATTTAAATATAGCGTTATGTGGCTGTGAACAATCTTAACCCTCACATCTCGACGTTTCCGCCGTCAAGGTTGGGGTGTGACAATGATATCCTCATCCCTGCACAACAAAGTGTGCTAAAATAGACAGGGACTGGGATCAAATGAGATAGCTCCTCCACACACAATCTTGTCTGTAAGATCTCTTAGGTGTGGAACTTGTGAAGATGAGCTTCCTCTCATAGATCCTATAAGTGAGGATGATGAAGAAGTGATAGTGAAGAATTCCTCTGAGAAGAGTGAAGAAGAGAATTCTTCCAAGGGCCACTATCCTTCTGAGGAGAAGAAATCTACTGTGATGACCAAGTCCAAGAAAAAGAACTTGATCAGGAAGAGCAAAGGAAAGCAAAGAAGGCTCAAGAAATCAAGGCTACTTTTGATGCTAAGCAGAAACAAGTTTTTATCTCTGCAGGTTTCAAAGTAGTAAGGACTGAAGACATCAACCAAGACTCCTCAGCTAAGAGTCCTGGTTCTTGTTCAAATCATCTCAGTGCAAAGAAGAAGACTGAGCTGCTGTGTACCACTGCTGCACAGCCTGAACCATCAAACTCCAAGAACAGTTCACAGCCCAAAAGAACTGTCTCAGCATCTACCAAGATGAAGGTGGAGAAGGGATGTGACCAAAGCCAGTCTTGCTCTCAAAGGGAGACTTGTTTGAAGAAGAAAATGTTATGTGTCATGTGTGAAAGTACTTCTCACATTGCTAAGGATTGCCCATACAATCCTAAAAGTACTATCCACATGACCAATACAAAGACTTCAAAGAGTCTCAAGCTTCGGAAGGAAAGTCTGTTTCCTTCGGAAGCTCCAAATCAAAGAAGGTAAATGGAAAATTACCTTCGGAAGTAAAATTGGTCTCGGAAGAAAGGAGTTCTTCCGAAGCACTGAAGTCTGCTGCAGTGACTGTAGACTCTTCCGAAGGTTCAGTCATCAAAACTTGTGAAGTCCCAAAAGCTTCTAAGGTTTTGAAGGTCAAGTCCAAGACTCCAAAGGTGGTGTGGAAGTCTAAGAAAGACCAAATGACTGAAGTTTCTCCATCAACAACAGCTGAAGATCCCCATAGTACAACCATAGGATCTATTACTGTTGCATTACCTTCTATTACACTTAGTGAGCCCAAGACAAGTAAGGCTTGGGTTTCCAAATGTAACTAATCATTTTCTTTGTGCAGGAACAGCTCAAGACAAACAGGAATGTCTGGATAATTGACAGTGGCTGTTCCAGGCACATGACAGGCAATAGGTCTCTACTCCATAATTTTGAGAGAATTGATGGAGGACCAGTTGCTTTTGGAGGAGATGAAGGTGGTTACATTTCTGGAAGGGGCAAGGTCACAAATGGTAAGCTCAGCATTGAGAAGGTAAACTTTGTTAAGGAGCTTGGGTACAATCTTCTGAGTGTATCCCAATTTTGTGATCAGAGTCATAACATGCTCTTTACTGAGCATGAGTGCATTGTTCTCAAGCCTGGAGTGGTCATTCCTCATGAGCATATCCTGCTCAGAGCCCCCAGGAAAGGGAACATGTACAAGATGGATTTGCAAGAAACATCTCCCTCTGGAAAGTTTCATGCTTTCTATCTAAAGCAAATAGTGATGAGTCTTTCCTATGGCATAAAAGAATGTGCCATGTAAACTTTAAGAACATGAATAAATTAATTAAACATGATCTGGTAACTGGAATGCCAAAGAAAGAGTTTACAAGTGATGATCATTGTGTTGCATGCCTGAAAGGGAAGCAACACAAGGTATCTCACAAGCCTAAGGAAAAGAACTCCATCACTACTCCCCTACACTTGTTACATATGGATCTCTTTGGCCCCACCAGTGTAATGAGTCTAGGAAGGACCTCTTACTGTCTGGTGATCACAGATGATTTTACAAGATTCACTTGGGTTTTCTTTCTTAGAACTAAGGATGAAACCCCTGAGATTCTGAAGAATTTCATCTTAAAAGTTGAGAATCAATGTGATCACAAGGTCAAAACCATAAGATGTGATCAAGGAACTGAATTCAAGAACCAAATCCTTGATACATTTTGTGATGAAAAAGGTATTACAAGACAATATAGTGCTCCCAGGACTCCTCAGCAAAACGGAGTTGCTGAGAGGAGAAACAGGACACTTATTGAAGCTGCAAGAACTATGTTGTCTGACTCTAAACTGCCTATCACCTTCTGGGCAGAGGCAGTTAATACTGCTTGCTATGTGCAAAACAGAGTTTTAGTAGTTAAGACACATGGTAAGACTCCTTATGAACTTTGGCACAAGAGGAAACCTTTCATTGGTTTTCTCAGGTCATTTGGATGTCCCTGCACCATCTTGAATACCAAAGATCAAATTGCCAAGTTTGCTGAGAAATCAGATGATGGACACTTCATTGGATACTCTTCCCAAGCTAAGGCTTATAGAGTATACAATCTCAGAACTAGAATTGTTGAGGAGTCAGCCAATGTGACTTTCAATGAACACACACCCTGTGTGGCTGGTTCTGGTCCGGATTGGCTGTTTGATCTTGATTTAGTTACCAACTGTTTTAACAAATCTTGTGAGCATGTTTCAGGATCTGCAGAAAATTTAAATACAGGTGATCCTGATCCAAGATTTGAGCTAGGAAGACCTTCAACTCATACATCTTCAGCTCCAGTTGGAACTACTTCAGCAAATGAGGTTTCTATCAGCACAACAATGACAAATTCAGCTGATACATCTGGTATGCCTTCAAATTCCAGCTCAGAGGCTTCTCAACCAGATAAAGACACCTCAATTGTAGAAGACAACAATGGTGATGGTGATAGTGATCAGGAATTCCTTGATGCTAATAACCACACCATAGATGACAACATCAATGATGTCACACACTCATTGGATCAAGTTAATCTTGATAAGTGTGATAATGTGGAGGGTGAATCTTCCAGACCAGATCTAAATTTCTCAAATTTGGATCTTTCTCAGCAACTTGCTGTGATCCCTCAGCTAAGGATCCACAAGTCTCACCCCACCACAAACATCATTGGAGATGTTGTCACAGGGGTAAGAACAAGAGGACAAACCCATGAAGCAAATGTTTGTCTTCACTCTTGTTTCTTATCTCAGATAGAGCCAAAGAAAGTTGATGAAGCTCTAAAGGATGGAAGTTGGGTTGAAGCTATGCAACAAGAGCTGCTTCAATTCAAAAGGCAGAAAGTTTGGAACCTTTGTCCTCTTCCTCATGGGAAGACTACCATTGGAACCAAATGGGTTTTTAGGAATAAGAAGGATGATAGAGGAATCATCATCAAGAACAAGGCAAGACTAGTTGTTCAAGGATACACACAAGAAGAAGGGATTGACTACACTGATGTCTTTGCTCCTGTAGCAAGACTAGAAGCTGTTAGGATATTCCTGGCATTTGCTGCATCCAAGAACTTCAAGGTCTTTCAACTTGATGTAAAGTGTGCTTTCTTATATGGAGTGATTGATGAAGAGGTTTATGTCAAACAGCCACCTGGTTTTGTAGACCCTGATCATCCTGATTATGTCTGCAAGCTTGACAAAGCTCTTTATGGGCTGCATCAGGCACCCAGGAAGTGGTATGAGACACTATCTGAGTATCTTTGTAAACATGGATACAGGAGAGGTACTATAGATGGAACTCTCTTCATCAAAGGACAGGGAAATGACTTATTGCTGGTTCAAGTATATGTAGATGACATCATCTTTGGTTCAACTAATCCAAAGCTCTGCAAAGACTTTGAGAAGCTGATGAAAGACAGATTTGAAATGAGTTCAATGGGAGAACTCAATTTCTTTCTGGGAATTCAAGTGAAGCAGGTTGAAGATGGCATCTTCATAAGTCAGTCAAAGTATGTTCAAGACATACTCAAGAGGTTCAACATGACT
The DNA here is from genome assembly GCA_025215565.1 of Flaveria ramosissima. Lineage (NCBI taxonomy): Eukaryota > Viridiplantae > Streptophyta > Magnoliopsida > Asterales > Asteraceae > Flaveria > Flaveria ramosissima. Next base: position 66,081,006 of record CM046035.1, read on the forward strand.
GATTGTAAGATTGCTAAGACACCCATAGCCAGAAACCACTCCCTTGGACCTGATCTTGAGGGGGAGTGTGTAGATGAACACTTATACAGGGCTATGATTGGGTCTCTTATGTATCTTACAGCTAGCAGGCCTGATATCATGTTTGCTACATGTATTTGTGCAAGATATCAAGCCAACCCTAAGATGTCTCACTTAATCACTGTGAAAAGGATTTTAAGATACCTCAAAGGTGCTTCAACACTTGGTCTATGGTATCCAAAGAATCCTAATTTCAATCTGTATGCCTATACAGATAGTGATTATGGTGGTTGCAACATGACTGCAAAGTCTACATCTGGGGGATGTCAATTCCTTGGTGGAAGGGTTGTCTCATGGCAATGCAAGAAACAATCCTGTGTGTCTGCATCAACTGCTGAGGCTGAATACATTGCTGCTGCAAGCTGCTGTGCTCAAGTGCTTTGGATTCAAAATCAGATGCTGGACTATGGATTTAACTTCAAAGAGACTCCTATCCACATAGACAACAATAGTGCTATCTCTATCACTGAGAACCCTGTGCAGCACTCAAGGACCAAACACATCAACATCAGGTATCATTTAATAAGAGATAACTATGAAAAGGGATTAATTAAACTAGTCAAAGTTCATACAGATGAACAATATGCTGATCTGTTCACAAAAGCTTTTGATGAACAGAGATTTAAGTATCTGATATCAGCTATTGGGATGATTAACTTTGAGTAGACTTTTTCTTAAAACTAATTCTAATTATTTCTTCTTAAAATATGTGTGTCCTAAGTTGTCTAGTTCATCACTTTCATAAGCTCATGTTTTCTTTGGATGTAAAATTCTTTTTGAAGACTTTCCTTAGATTCTTGAAAATTTTCTGATACTTCGGAAGATAAAATTTTATCTTCGGAAGAAAAACATGTCTTCAAAATAAATAACTGTCTAAGAGATTTTACCTTCGGAAGAAGTCAAAACTCATCTTCCGAAGCTTAAAATTCTTATCTCAGACACTTATTCTTTTTAAGGACTTTTTCCTTCCGAAGCAAAATTAACTTCGGAAGCTTTGTTTATTCTTATACAAAGCATCCAAGGGTTTATTTCTCTTCCGAAGCATAAATTTTCAAGACTCTCAGGAAAATCTTCCGAAGCCATTTTAGCTTCGGAAGCTTTTTCAATTAAAACTTCCGAAGACAAATTACCTTCGGAAGCTTTTCGAATTCCAAGAAAACTACTTTTTGAGCAAAAGTAAACTACCTTTTCAGAGGTGGGACCGACTTCCGGATTTCAAAGTTTATCCTCTTTCATTAACTTTGGTTCAAATCCCTTTTCACATAAATACCCAACGGTTCCCCCTCTTTCCCACTATCTTCCTCAATTCCACTATTCCTCTAACCTAATTCTCTAAACCGCCTTTGCTTTCTACCTTTCTTCACCCTTAAGCTTCTGAAATGGCCAACCTTAACCGCAGAAACAACCCAGATTTCTCCATGCAACTTCACAGGCAACATAATCAAGTTGCTCTGTTAAGCTCTGAGAAAGATGCAAGTTTCTCAGAGATTTGCCAATTCTTAACTCTGTCAAACTATTTCACCTCCCTGACCATTGATCCTACTCTATATGAGGATCACTTGCTTGAATTCTGGAAGACCTGCCAAGAGGTCATTATGGATGGGGAGAAGGCACTGTCTGCCACAGTGCAAGGGAGGACAATCTTCATCACTCCGGCCATCATTAACCAACATTTGCAGCTGGATGATGAAGAAGGTGAGGTGTCCTTCCCAAAGGAAGCTGTTAATCATTCCTTTGAGCAGATGGGCTATGAGGGAGATTTCTCTGTAAAGACCTTCAGGAAAGGGAAGGTCTCATCCCAGTGGAAATACCTGCTCCATGTGGTTATCCACAGCTTATCAAACAAGCATGGTGGATGGGACCAGATTCCTGAGGATCTCTCCTTTATAGTTCATGGAATGGTTCAGGGGGTCAAGTTCAGGTATTCACAATTTGTTTATACTAATTTACTTGCAAACTTAGACTCCTTAGAGTATTACATGTTTCCTAGATATGTTCAACACATTCTCAACTGTGAACTGGGCTCACAGTTGAGGAACTCACATATTAAAGTAATGAAATAATATTCTTAAATTGGGACAGATGAAGCCCGCATCTTTAAAATAATGAAGAAGCCAACTATAGGCTTCTCAGGGGTAGAAACAGCCTAGTCCCCAAAATGTTAGAGCCATTGCTCAAGGTGACAACCTAGCAACACAAGCTAGTGTTGAACCCACACCTCTTTTAACCTTACCTCTAAAAAGACCAGAAATCACCCTCACCTACCAAAGAAAATCCAAACGGAACCCCTGCTCAGGCTATTGAGTCTGTGCAGGCCCCCATATACTCAACCTTACAGGAGGAAGTGGACACTAGAGCTCCCACTTCTCCTGAGGAGCAAACCACTCCCATTTCTTCACCTATCGGGCTGAGGTTCCTCATGCTCACCCTGATGAGCTCACTAGCCCAACAGCCTTAAGCCTTCACTCTGAGTCTCAACACTCAAGTAAACAACCTTCAGGGGACAGTACCATCCCCAGCCTTTAGATGTCAACCAACCAATTCCAACCTATCCTTCTATACTGATGAAGACTTAGGATTCAGTGAGTACCATGAGTCTCTTTTCTCCTCCCCCTACTCAAAGAGAGATGAGTACCTCTGACTCTCCTCAGTCTATCCCACATCAGTCACCTATTACTGAGGTGGACACTTCTGAACATGTTCAGGATGTCCATATGGAAGAGACTCTTACTTTTGAAAGTGATTACATCCTTAAGACCTCAACCATGGCAACTCAGTCCACTGGCATCTCAACTGAGGCTGCCAGTGAGCAGAGGAAAACCAGCAGCCAAGAACCTCAAGCTGGTGGTGAGAGAGAGGACTTTGGTCCAATCATCTCATCCCCCAATGATTCTTCTGATGAAGATGAGGGGAATTGAGACTAAAGGTGCAGAAATTGTCAAAAACATGCTCCTATTTAGTCTCTAAGGTTAGTCACTTGGAATCTCAGGTGACTACCTTACAAACAGGGTCAATGATCAGCAACTTCAGATTTCATATCTAAAGGAAAACTAGCTAGGAGACCTTTAAGGAGAGCTCAACCAGGAACACAAGAACCTGTGGAAGTGATTGACTTATCCTCCAGCTCACCTATGCAAGTGGGTGATGCTACCAAAAAGGGGGAGAAAGTTATTACAACCACAGAACCTGGGAGTTCTTCACAGAGAATGGACATAGAGGACTCACCATCCTCACTTGCTGTTGTGCATTCTCAGCAACTTCCTCAAGTTCACATTAATGTGGACTCTATAGACTCAATTATCAGGAGTCTCTTTGAGGAAGGTATACCAAGGGCTGTCTCATCTCCACCACAAGGAGCTGGCAACTACATCATAAGGTGGAGGTATGATGATGATAGAAGAGCCCTTATCCTTCACAGAGTTCAAGGTCAACAAGAAGTTTTTTATTTCCAAAGCTTGAACTTCTATGAAAGATTGGATTTAGTCAACATGTCACTTGTCAATCCAAGCAATTCAAGACAAGCTGACAGGCTGGCTCAAAGAATCCAAGATAGGATTCTTGCAGAGTTCTCTCTAAGAAGGAGACTTAGGCAATCAGGCAATGTCATCGGTCAACTGGATGTTGAGGTGGACCCTAAGATTAGTTTCATAGGGGAAACCTTGACTGAAGGCCCAGTGGCAGAACCTGAGACCCCTGTCTCATCATCAACAACTGCTGCAGAGGTCCAAACTCCTTCTGAGACACCTGCTGGTGAAGGTGTTTCTCAGCCTCTCTCTGGCCAGAGCATGGAAGCTACACCAAGCAATGAAGGCCAAGCCTCAATCCACCCTGAGTCACAAAGGTCTGTTGTGACAAAGGGAAAAGGATAATGACTCCTGAGGAAATTGAGGAGGAAGAGAGAGAGAGAAAAGGAAGCTAAGGGGAGAAAGTTCTTCTGGGTCATCTAGCTTTATGCAAGCTGCAATCAGGGCTGCCCCCAGACCAAATACTCAAGATGATGAGTTAAGGGCAGTCAGGATTACCTATTTACAGACCAGGAACTATGATATTGATGAAATCATCTCCCTCCCCTTAGAAGAGTTAAATGAACTGGCTGACATGGAAGTGTCAAGAGAGATGAAGGAGAAAGAAGATGCAAGGCTACTTCTCTAATTCAAAGAGGAGAAGAGACAGAAAAGACTCTACAAGCATGCTCCCACTCACTCTCCAGTTCAAGAAAGTCTGCACAGGAAGATGTGGCTCCACAAGAACCTTAGGTAGATAAGAAGAAGATAGGATCAAGATGATCAACTACCTGAGTGCCACAGGCTTCTATCAGGCAGATGCACTTCTTCCCCTGTCCTATGACTTCATTGAGTTTGAGTACCTAAAGCAACTTGAGCTTGAGCTAGTCAAAGAAAGAAAGACAACCAAAAGGAAGCTAAGGGAAGAAGCTGCAAAGTCAAGAGCCATCATTCAAAAGAGTGTAAAGAAGTCTGCTGACAGACAAAGAATGATGAGCTTCTTGAAGCTATATGGATTCTCCGGAAGGAGACTTGGCCCCATGTCTCTATCCACAATAGATGAGCATATAAGGGTGATCAAGCAGAAGATAAAGAGTGGTGAACTGATTGACTTGCACTCTCTTCCAAGTCAAGTCCCACCTGAAGTGGAGGTCAAGTTTGAACAACCAGAGACACCTCAACCAGAACCTCCAGCTGAGCCTCAGCAAGCTTCATCTTCTGATCCAGGCAGGGTCAAACTCCCTCTCCTTCTGAACCTGTGAGGAGGAACACCCAACTGAGAAAGACAATGATGATCAACATGGTGCTGCAGACCAGTCTTCTCAGTTAAAGTCATCTAAGAGGAAGAAGAGAATGGCTTCTAAACCAAAGACAAAGAAGAAGAAGCCTAAGTCATCTACCTCTACACCTCAGGCTGAATCAGATCAACCTGAGGAAGTGCATGATGAGGCAGCCCAATCAACTCCCATGCAAGTGGCTCCTCTAACAACTGAGACACCCATCTTGTCCTGGACTTACTCTACTAATCCAGAAAGATGGCATGTTATCAGAGATCAAGGTGTTGAGAATGTCTACTCCTGGCAAGACATAATCAACTTACCTTTGCATGATCTCTTTGAAATGAGAAGATACTATGAGAGTCTTGATGATCCTGACCATCTAATGAAGAAAGGAATGGTCATGATTGTACTGAAGACTACCAACATCTGAATATCTTCTAAGTGTTTTGGTGGCATCAGCCTAGGGGGTTTGTAAGGATTCCTTAAGTCTGATGCAACCCAAAACATCCAAAGTGTCTCTGCAACATGCACTAAGTACTGAAGTGAAGAATGCTTCGGAAGTTTTACACAATGCATTAGAAAATACTCTAAGTGTAAAATCTTCCGAAGCCAAGACCAATATCTTCCGAAGCCAAACATGAAGTCTTCCGAAGCCTCAGAGACAAGTCTTCCGAAGCTTCAACCTATGAAGACAGATTTCTTCCGAAGACTTTTAGTACACATGCTTTATCTGATGTACATTCCATAAAGCACCTTTTCCGCTGCATCTCTGTAAAGTCACCAACTTACATGAGTTGGTGAAAAGGTCCATGCTTTTGGTAACTGTACATTGAGGTCTTGAGTCTGTAACTTTCTACTTTATGTACTTTATCCTTTTTGTAATGTATAAGGATGTGAGCTATGGCATGTCATAGTCACAAGGTCAAAAGGCAGATATGCCTTTTGATCCTACAATTGATTTTGTTAGTGTCTAGTCAATTGTATCCAGCTGGCTTTCAAAGTATAGCCGGCTGTAGGTTGTAGTATAAGTATTCCAAGTTCTTGTATCTTTCTTTATGCTTTGTAACACTTGTAAAAGAACTTGAGAAAGCAATATACTGCCTCCTTGAAACCCAAACTCTCTTGTTCTGTCTCATTGCTTTACTTGTGTTCTTAGTATCATACTTGGTTAAACCAGTTCACTGTTTGATTAAAGTTTAGTTTCTCTCCTCATTGTGTTGTTGTGTTGTAATTGTGTTCAAGCCCTTAAACGGTCCTGCAATATATATATATATATATATATATATATATCACAGTAAATGTATTAGATATAATGAACTGACGTATACAACTCAATGATTACAATATCATTCCTTTAAAACAATATAAGGACATGTATTTTTCTTAGATTTTTTAAATTAAATATATTTTTTATTATAACCCTACCTTTTACATTATGTTTAACTAATTTTATGATCACCAATTTTGTTACATATACGTTACAACATAGCTATGTATACGTAACAACATAGCTACCTTTACGTAACTGCATAGTTACGTATAGGTAACTGCAGAGTTACGTATATGTAACTGCAGAGTTATATACATAAAAGCAATTATAATAAAATTGCATAGATTTTATGATGTTCATAGTGTTCTACAAGTTTGAACCAGTCATTTTGATGATTGCTCAACATATCACCATCTTCGAGTTAAACTTCTTCAATCAATCGTTATCTTCAAGTTTGTATATATCATTCTCGTTCGTCGGGAGAGTGAAACCAACCAACCTTTTACATCTGCTATTTCGTATCACACTCGTGTGTCGATGTCTAAATAAATTAACAATATATAATACAATTTTGGGTTCTAAGCCTAAAAATATCCAGAAAATCTCTAGAATTTTAAAAGCTCGCATATAATGTATAAAATGATAAGAAAAAGCCACGTATGACGTAATTCTAACCTTGAAAATATCAAAAACTCTCTGAGGAGGACTAAATCTTTCTAATTATTATTATTTTTTCTTTAAAAATTTGAAAGAAACAAAGAAGATTGTAGTTATTGAAAAACATAATAAAAACATTTCTAAAATAATTATTATCATCATCATTTTTGTATTCGTCTTCTACTTGAAACCTTATTATTTTTCAGATTTGAATTTTCAATCGGATGTTTTCTAGTCATCAATTTCTAGTTTTAATGAATTGTAACACCCGGAAATTTTCTTTGAAGCCGACGAAAGAAGAAAAGAAATAAAGTCCAAAGTCGAGGGATCAAACTTGCCAAAACGGGAAGAAACTTGGATGAGTGGGGGTATAAAAGGGAGATGGCAGCCCACACCCTCCCCATTCTTGCCAAATACTCAGCCAAGGGAGAAGAGAAGGAGAAAAGAGGAGAAAAGCTTGGTTCGGGTGGATTCGAGCGTGAAAATCGAAGTGTAGCGGGTCAAATCGAAGCTCTACTCGACGGGATTGTTTGTGTGAGTTCTAGGACCCCTCTTTTACATGTTTTCAAACGATTTTAGGGCTGGAACACATCTAAAAATCGTTTTTGGGTATTTTGGGTGTAAACCCGTTTGTGTATGTATGTGTATGCGTATGATTCGTTTGGGGCTTGATTTTGGGCTTGGTTGTGCTTGAATGGTGTCGTGCTATGCTTTTCTAAGGTTTAGAATGGTTGATTTGGGCTTAAAAGAGGTTTGAAAGAGTTTGGAGGTCGAACTTGGCAGCTGCAGTTCAGGATGAACTGCATTCTGCGCTCAGCTAGGGCTATGCGACTGGAGGTCCATGCGTCCGAATGGCATGCGACTGGGTCCATACGCACGAAAGGAGTGCGACTGAGGTTCATTTGCCCGAAAGTAATGCGACTGAATGAATGCGGATGAAGGTCATGCGACTGAAGGTCATGTGACTGGAGTCCATACGCCTGTGAGTCGTGCGATTGAGGTTCATACTGTGACATCCGTCACCTTAAGGTCCGTCAATTAACGTGATTGTCCGTTATCTATTCTTTGATCGGTCATTCCTCATCCTTATTTGACTCTTTATGTGGATATCATGTGTGCATTGTTATCGTTGTGTGGGTATTCGTTAATGATCATATGTTAACCTTAAAACACTTTTAAAACTTTCATTTTCGAACCGTCAAATATATCATTTTTATATATATTAAATGCTTTTAACATAACCATTTCTTAAGTCATAATAACATTAAATGTACTTTTACAATTAATATAAAACATCTAATAAAGTCGTTTTTCAACCGAACCAAATTTGGGAAAACTCGGGGGTTAAGTGCAGGGACTAAACTTGTAATTTTGCAAACTTGGGCTGGGTATAAATACCCCATACCAGCCCTAAGTCTTCATTTTCACCATCTTCTTCATCTTCATTCTCTCTACACACACAAAATCTTCATTCTAGCACCGAATCCTACCCGAGTGGTCTTGTTTTCGTCGTCTAGACTCCACCTACAGTTTAGACTACTCGTTTCAGCAGGTAGTCGACTTTGGTTGTCCGTTTTCTTGCCTTTTCACGGCTGTCCAAAACTAGGGTTTCGGGTGTTCGGGTTCAACCCGAACACACAAGGTCGTATGGGTGCGTGTGAGGTCTTTCTGCTTGTGTTTCATGTTTGTGTATGTTTGTTGAGTGTTTCTGGAAGTCCTTGTGGTGTAAAACCCGTGTTTAGAGCAGCTCGGGGGCTGCTCAGCCCGACCACAGTCGCGATTCTGCAGATCAGGCGACTGGGTCTATCATGCGATTGAGCCGTGCGACTGAGTGAGTCGTGCGACTGAACCATGCGTCTGAGTCAATCGTGCGACTGAGTTGTGCGACTGGGCATGTCGTGCGACTGAGTCGTGCGACTGAGTGTTTGTATGCGATTGAGTCATGCGTGCGAATGAGTGTATGCGATTGAGTCATGCGTATGAATGATTGTGTGCGATTGAGTCAGGTGACCGACTGAATGTGTGCGACTGTGCGTGATTCGCACGACTGGAGTCCAATCGCACGAATGAAGGTTCAATCGTACGAAAGTAGCTAATTCGCACGATTGAAGGTTGATTCGTGCGTATGGAGGTTGAGTCGTGCGATTGGGTGTTGTGTGGTACGACTGAAGGCCAGTCATACGAATGAAGGTTCAATCGTACGAATGAAGCTGATTCGCACGATTGAGGTTGATTCGTATGAATGGAGGTTGAGTCGTGCGTCTGGTCTTGTTGTGCGACTGAAATTTTTGTGTTTGATTTCCTTCTTGTGCTTGGTGTGAGTATGACGTGTGATGTTGAGGTAACATTAACACAATAGCCATTGTTCGGCCACAAAGATTAAAGTCAACGCGTAAAAGGGCACAAATACTATTAAACAAATTAAACTAACGTTTTACAACCATCAACCGACTTATAACTATTGACACATATTCAATACTTCTTCAATAACAATAGGACTTTTACTTAAACATCATCATCAATGGCGACAATGTCTTGTACTTGGATCTACATTAGATCTAGTACGTGTGTCTGTTTGTGTGTGCTACACGCGACCCAGCCGATACAACCCGAACCGACCAATCATTATTACGCGCTTATATCATATCATTAATGCTTACAATAACTGTCAATAGGTGTTTGACTGTTTATTGCATTCAACATTTGGATTACATCGATCATACATACTTACCACTTAACAAGTGAGTTTCGTGGCCCCTTTTTACGCTTATACAATATTTCAATCATTTACAACTTGGGGGAAAAGTATGCTTACTCATTTTCAATGCTGTACAATTACTTACATTTTACATACAAGGAATCAACGTGATACTGTGTTGCAAGTACTATTTGATACATGCTTGGGTCTGCTGTGTGGTTCTATCTTTGCAACTATTTAATTCCAGTGTGGGAACCGACGGTTAGGTATTGGTAGTACTACTGGGTTGACACCCCCACCCTTGTTCGATGGTATACTAGTTGGTACCATCAGTGGCCAGGAACGGGCCCTTGGGTGAATATATGCCGACAATTTCTTTGTGTACGTCGCTAGGTTTGGTTGCAAAGCTCATGTCATGTGATTTTACTTGTGTATATAACTGTATTCACGGTATTCCATTACGCTTACTTATTACAGCATCACTTACATTTTTATTACATAAACCTGCGAGCTCACCAACAATTATGTTGACCGTTTTAAGCATATCTTTTCAGGTGATCATGCAAGTCCAGGAATCTAGGTGTGCTGCCTTAGTGGAGACCCTAGGATGCATTTTGGGACTTAACATGTTTTGATAAACAATCTTTTGAACAATGTTGACATTTGTAAACAATTACAATCTTTTGAAACTTGTTCCCGGGTTGTGGGAATTTACATTTACAATTTCATCTTTATGTGATTATGTGTATCATCATCATGTTATGCTTATGGCTATGTTGTCGTGAACATTGACTAAACACGACACAAGTCCCCTTGTTGTCGGGTGTCGTCATGACACGCTTGTCATCATTATTTATATTGCATCTCTATCGCTTACCATGTGTTATGACGATCCCGGTCTCGTTACATCCCCGTGTTTCCGCTTTTAGCGGGGGTGTGACAGATTGGTATCAGAGCCATTGGTTATAGAGAATTAGGCAATACGCTTGACCTAGACTATAACCTAGGAACCTTCATGTAGATTTGCATGCTAGGACTCTGTATGCATATTATATCTCGTGTATGTGTTCCTCGCTGCTTGATTGTTCATCCATTTGTTATGTGATCTTTCCACCCTATGAGAGAGCCCTTGTGCTCACTCTTTTATGGGATGCTCCTATTGGATCTTCCGTTCCCTCTGCGCGCCGAGTTAGTTTATCAGATCCGGGTATTAAACCCGAAGAGATCTTCACAGATCATGCTATTGCGCTTGACCTTGGACATTGAGATTAACCCTGAGGAGGTTATGTCTGAAACCTCGAAAGAGGAGGAAATAGACAACCTCCGCTAGACTAAACGTGATTGTATACATGGACTTACAACTGTTGTGATGGATTATCATTGAAACATTATCACTTCATGGTGTGAGAACTGCACGAATTGCATGCGATGTGTGATGACAATAAGTGTGATATTGACATGAAATATTGGACATGATGAGTGTTATGGATATACACTTTCAATTGATTTAAGCTTATGTGTTTACTTTTCTATGGTTAGAACATGCCGCCTCGAAGAGTTACCCGCAGCAATAGTGGCGGGAGTGAAGAGGCCGAGGCAGAGGCAGAGCACCAAGAACAAACGATGCTCCTGCCAGTAACAGTCAAGGAACAGGGAAGGCCGACATGGCAGCCCTGATCGCTCAGCAGTTGGCCGCACTGATTCCTACTATCGTGGCCCAAGTGAGCGACGCACTCCAACAACACCACCCTCACGGGGATGGTGGCAACGATGATGGATACAACGGAGAAAGAGCCCATGGTGGGATCGAAACTGAGACGGGAAACGGAAACCCGACCGAAACGAGAGCAACCAGGAAACCGGGAATGGTGGTACTGCCGGTATTGAGACTGGGGTTTTAATGCTCGTCGGGGATGTTCATACAAGGAGTTTGTGGCTTTCAAACCGAGGGAATTCGATGGGAAAGGTGGGGCGATAGCCCTAACCAGGTGGCTGGAAAAGATGGAGGCAGTGATTGATATTAGTGAGTGCCTCGACAGTCAAAGAATCAAGTATGCCACTTGTTCACTACAGGGTAAGGCCCTAACCTGGTGGAACACCCAGGTTCAAGCTCGAGGAAGAGAATCTGCGATGCAGATGTCATGGGATGAATTCAAGGCGTTGATCACCGAGGAATACTGCCCTCTCAACGAGATGCAGAAACTAGAGCATGAATTCTGGAATCATGCTATGGTGGGGGCAGGGCATGCAGCTTATACTGATCGTTTTCATGAGCTGGCAAGATTGGTTCCGCACTTGGTCACGCCGGAATCAAAGAGGATCGAGAGGTACATTTGGGGACTCGCGCCTCAAATTAGAGCGATGGTTACAGCAGCCGCTCCTCCTACTATTCAAAGCGCAATTCTGAAAGCTGGCGCTTTGACTGATGAATGGTTAAACTGGGGTTTTGGGCAGAGGGCCGAGAAGCGAAAGGATGTTGGGGAATCGAGCCGGTCGAGTGCCGGGAAATTTGAGAAGAGGCTAAACCGACCAGGAATTTTGTGGCCGTGTCTCAGGCCAGGAGAGAGTATGTGGGGCCGCACCCCAAATGTGACAGGTGCAACTATCATCATCCCCCAGGGACGCAGTGCCGGGTGTGCGCGAACTGTAGGCGCCCGGGACATTTGGCGAGAGATTGTAGAACTGCGCCGAATCTTGTAGCACCCGTCAACGCGGTTAACCCCGCCGGGAATGCAAGGGCTTGTTTTGAGTGTGGAAGCCCTGATCACTACAGGAATATGTGCCCCAGGCTGAATCGGGCACCGGGTCAACAGGGAAACAACCAGCAGCAGGTGATGGCCATAGCTGGGAATCAAGGCCCGACTACTCAGGGAATGCAGCTCGGGGACGTGCATTCGTCATTGGAGCCAATGATGCTCGTCAGGACCCGAATGTTGTCACGGGTACGCACTTACTCAATCATCACTTCGCATCTATATTATTTGATACTGGAGCAGACAATAGTTTTATATCTTCTGAGTTTGTGCAATTGCTTGATTTGAGTCCTAGTAGGCTAGAAACTAGCTACTCTGTAGAAATGGCCAATGGTAGAGTTGTTCAGGCCGATGAGATCATTAGGAAGTGCTTGTTAACATTGGAGGACCATGCCTTCGATATAGATTTGATACCCTTTGAGCTAGGAAGCTTTGATGTGATTGTGGGTATGGATTGGTTGTCGCAAAACGGAGCAGAGATTGTCTGTCGGGACAAAGTAGTACGTATCCCTATGCCAAACGGGGAAGTACTCAAGGTTCAGGGAGAACGACCGGGTAAGAACTTAAAGCTTATTTCCTGCATGAAAGCACGCCAGAGTTTACGAAAGCAGTGCTACGCTTTTCTGGCTCATGTGGTTGAAAAGAAAGACGAAGAGAGGAAACTGGTAGATATTCCAGTGGTACGGGATTACCCAGATGTATTTCCAGATGACTTGTCTGGTTTGCCTCCTCCACGACAGGTGGAATTCCGTATAGAGTTGGTTCCTGGAGCTACACCGGTAGCGAAAACGCCATATCGACTAGCGCCATCCGAGATGCAAGAGTTGTCTAGTCAGTTACAGGAACTACTGGAGAAGGGTTTTATTCGACCGAGTCATTCACCGTGGGGAGCGCCGGTACTATTTGTCAAGAAGAAGGATGGATCGTTCCGTATGTGCATCGATTACCGTGAACTGAACAAGTTGACGGTGAAGAACCGATATCCTCTCCCCAGGATCGACGATTTATTTGATCAGCTGCAAGGAGCTTCGTATTTTTCAAAGATCGATCTTCGTTCTGGTTATCATCAGCTAAGGGTTTTCGAGGACGACATACCGAAGACTGCGTTCAGGACTCGTTATGGGCACTATGAGTTCTTGGTCATGCCGTTTGGGCTGACTAACGCACCAGCTGTGTTTATGGATCTAATGAATCGGGTGTGCAAACCTTACTTGGATAAGTTTGTGATCGTGTTCATAGACGATATACTTATCTACTCCCGATCAAAAGAGGATCACGAAGAACACCTTCGGGCAATTCTGGAGCTGCTACGAGAAGAAAAACTTTTCGCCAAATTTTCAAAGTGTGAATTTTGGTTGCGGGAAGTGAAGTTTTTGGGTCATGTGGTTAATGAGGACGGGATTCATGTAGATCCCGGCAAGATCGAAGCGGTGAAGAAATGGGATACGCCCCAGACACCATCAGAATACGGCAATTTTTAGGATTGGCCGGTTATTATCGTCGCTTCATCGCGAATTTTTCAAAGATCGCGCAACCGTTAACCCTGCTTACTCAGAAAGACAAGAAGTTTGATTGGGGATATGCACAAGAACAAGCGTTCCAAACGTTGAAAGAGAAGTTGTGCAACGCGCCTATATGTCTCTCCCAGACGGAACTGATGATTTTGTGGTTTACTGCGATGCGTCACATCAAGGATTGGGATGTGTACTAATGCAGAAGGATAAGGTGATTGCCTACGCTTCGCGACAACTTAAAGTGCACGAAAAGAACTACACCACTCATGATCTTGAGTTGGGCGCTGTAGTATTTGCACTCAAGATTTGGAGGCATTACCTGTATGGAACCAAATGCATCATCTTCACTGATCATAAGAGCCTCCAACATATTCTGGATCAGAAGGAACTTAATATGCGCCAACGACGTTGGGTAGAGCTTCTTAGTGACTACGACTGTGAAATCCGGTATCATCCGGGGAAAGCTAACGTGGTGGCTGATGCTTTAAGCCGTAAAGAACGTGTGAAACCACTACGTGCACGAGCGTTGGGATTGACCATTCAAACCAACTTGAAAGCTCAGATCCAAATTGCACAAAGTGAGGCATTGAAAGAAGAAAACCTTGCGGGAGAAGAATTCCGGGGGTTAGATAAACAGATGATTCGCAAGGATGACGGTATACAGTACTTCATGGATCGCATATGGGTACCCAAATGGGGAGGTGTACGTACCTTAGTCATGGATGAAGCCCACAAGACGCGATATTCTATTCATCCTGGTGCAGACAAGATGTATCACGATCTCAAGGATCTGTACTGGTGGCCAGGCATGAAGAAAGACATTGCCTTATACGTCAGCCGATGCTTGACGTGTTCGAAAGTCAAAGCTGAACATCAGAAACCATCGGGATTATTACAGCAACCTGAAATTCCGAGTGGAAATGGGAGAACATAGCTATGGATTTCATCACCAAACTCCCTAGAACAAGCAGCTGTCATGACTCGATATGGGTCATTGTGGATCGAATGACGAAATCAACATTTCTTGCCTATCCGAGAAGACTACAAGATGGATAAGTTGGCGAGATTGTACATCAAAGAGGTCGTGACACGGCACGGGGTGCCGGTGTCAATCATATCCGACCGTGATAGTCGATTCACTTCACGTTTTTGGCAGACACTACAGAAAGCGATGGGCACTCGATTAGACATGAGTACCGCCTATCACCCTCAAACAGATGGCCAAAGTGAACGAACTATACAGACGCTAGAAGACATGTTGAGAGCGTGTGTAATCGATTTTGGAGGTAGTTGGGATGCTCATCTACCGTTGATTGAGTTCTCCTACAACAACAGCTACCATACAAGCATTGGATGTGCTCCATTTGAAGCGTTGTATGGAAGGAAATGCAGATCTCCCGTTTGTTGGGCCGAAATTGGTGAAAGTCAGCTAACAGGCCCAGAGATCATTCAAGAAACAACAGACAAGATTTCCCAATCAAAGACCGACTTAAAGCCGCACGAGATCGCCAAAAGAGCTATGCCGACAATCGTCGGAAGCCTCTAGAATTCAATGTTGGGGATCGTGTATTACTCAAAGTCTCCCCTTGGAAAGGAGTCGTTCGATTCGGAAAGAAAGGGAAGTTAGCCCCAAGATACGTTGGACCATTCGAGATCACTGAAAGAATCGGTCCAGTGGCTTACCGGTTAAGGTTGCCACAAGAACTCAGCGGTGTGCATGATACTTTTCACGTGTCCAACCTCAAGAAGTGTTTGGCCGATGAATCCCTTCACGTGCCAATCGAGGAAATCAAGATTGATGAAAAGCTTCATTTTGTTGAGGAACCCATTGAGATCATGGATCGAAAGGTCAAGCAACTGAAGCGCAGTAGGATACCTATTGTTCGCGTAAGGTGGAATTCAAAACGAGGGCCAGAGTTTACATGGGAACGAGAAGATCAGATGAAACTCAAATATCCACATCTTTTCGAGGATGACACTCTTGGACCTAACTCCAGCTGAATTTCGGGACGAAATTCTCTCAACTGGGGGATACTGTGACATCCGTCACCTTAAGGTCCGTCAATTAACGTGATTGTCCGTTATCTATTCTTTGATCGATCATTCTCATCCTTATTTGACTCTTTATGTGGATATCATGTGTGCATTGTTATCGTTGTGTGGTATTCGTATGATCATATGTTAACCTTAAAAGACTTTTAAAACTTTTATTTTCGAAACCGTCAAATATATCATTTTTATATATATTAAATGCTTTTAACATAACCATTTCTTAAGTCATAATAACATTAAATGTACTTTTACAATTAATATAAAATATCTAATTTGGGAAAACTCGGGGTTAAGTGCAGGGACTAAACTTGTAATTTTGCAAACTTGGGCTGGGTATAAATACCCCATACCAGCCCTAAGTCTTCATTTTCACCATCTTCTTCATCTTCATTCTCTCTACACACACAAAATCTTCATTCTAGCACCGAATCCTACCCGAGTGGTCTTGTTTTTGTCGTCTAGACTCCACCTACAGCTTAGACTACTCGTTTCTAGCAGGTAGTCGACTTTGGTTGTCCGTTTTCTTGCCTTTTCACGGCTGTCCAAAACTAGGGTTTCGGGTGTTCGGGTTCAACCCGAACACACAAGGTCGTATGGGTGTGTGTGAGGTCTTTCTGCTTGTGTTTCATGTTTGTGTATGTTTGTTGAGTGTTTCTGGAAGTCCTTGTGGTGTAAAACCCGTGTTTAGAGCAGCTCGGGGGCTGCTCAACTCGACCACAGTCGCGATTCTGCAGATCAGGCGACTGCGTCTATCATGCGATTGAGCCGTGCGACTGAGTGAGTCGTGCGACTGAACCATGTGTCTGAGTCAATCGTGCGACTGAGTTGTGCGACTGGGCATGTCGTGCGACTGAGTCGTGCGTCTGAGTGTTTGTATGCGATTGAGTCATGTGTGCGAATGAGTGTATGCGATTGAGTCATGCGTATGAATGATTGTGTGCGATTAAGTCAGGTGACCGACTGAATGTGTGCGATTGTGCGTGGTTCGCACGACTGGAGTCCAATCGCACGAATGAAGGTTCAATCGTACGAAAGTAGCTAATTCGCACGATTGAAGGTTGATTCATGCGTGTGGAGGTTGAGTCGTGCGATTGGGTGTTGTGTGGTACGACTGAAGGCCAGTCATACGAATGAAGGTTCAATCATACGAATAAGGCTGATTCGCACAATTGAGGGTTGATTCGTATGAATGGAGGTTGAGTCGTGCGTCTGGTCTTGTTGTGCGACTGAAATTGTTGTATTTGATTTCCTTCTTGTGCGTGGTGTGAGTATGACGTGTGATGTTGAGGTAACATTAACACAATAGCCATTGTTCGGCCACAAAGATTAAAGTCAACGTGAAAAAGGGCACAAATACTATTAAACAAATTAAACTAACGTTTTACAACCATCAACCACTTATAACTATTGACACATATTCAATACTTCTTCAATAACAATGAGACTTTTACTTAAACATCATCATCAATGGCGACAATGTCTTGTACTTGGATCTACATTAGATCTAGTACGTGTGTCTGTTTATGTGTGCTACACGCGACCCAACCGATACAACCCGAACCGAGCAATCATTATTACGCGCTTATATAATATTATTAATGCTTACAATAACTGTCAATAGGTGTTTGACTGTTTATCTGCATTCTACATTTGGATACATCGATCATACATACTTACCACTTAACAAGTGAGTTTCGTGGCCCCTTTTTACGCTTATACAATATTTCAATCATTTACAACTTGGGGGAAAAGTATGCTTACTCATTTTCAATGCTGTACAATTTACTTACATTTTACATACAAGGAATCAACGTGATACTGTGTTGCAAGTACTATTTGATACATGCTTGGGTCTGCTATGTGGTTCTATCTTTGCAACTATTTAATTCCAGTGTGGGAACCGACGGTTAGGTATTGGTAGTACTACTGGGTTGACACCCCCACCCTTGTTAGATGGTATACTAGTTGGTACCATCAGTGGCCAGGAACGGGCCCTTGGGTGAATATATGCCGACAATTTCTTTGTGTACGTCGCTAGGTTTGGTTGCAAAGCTCATGTCATGTGATTTTACTTGTGTATATAACTGTATTCACGGTATTCCATTACGCTTAGTTATTACAGCATCACTTACATTTTTATTACATAAACCTGCGAGCTCACCAACAATTATGTTGACCGTTTTAAGCATATCTTTTCAGGTGATCATGCAAGTCCAGGAATCTAGGTGTGCTGCCTTAGTGGAGACCCTAGGATGCATTTTGGGACTTAACATGTTTTCATAAACAATCTTTTGAACAATGTTGACATTTGTAAACAATTACAATCTTTTGAAACTTGTTCCCGGGTTGTGGGAATTTACATTTACAATTTCATCTTTATGTGATTATGTGTATCATCATCATGTTATGCTTATGGCTATGTTGTCGTGAACATTGACTAAACACGACACAAGTCCCCTTGTTGTCGGGTGTCGTCATGACACGCTTGTCATCATTATTTATATTGCATCTCTATCGCTTACCATGTGTTATGACGATCCCGGTTTCGTTACATCCCCGTGTTTCCGCTTTTAGCAGGGGTGTGACACATACGCACGAAAGGTGTGCGAATAAGGGCCATTCGCATGAATGTCATGCGACTGATGTCCATACGCCCGGATGTCATGCGACTGAGGTTCATTCGCATGGGAAGCATGCGATTGGAGGCTATTCGACTAGAGGTCCATTCGCCTGAGTGTTCTCATACGCATGAGAGACCATGCGACCGAATAGGGTTCATACGCCCGAATGACCATAGTATTGTCGGACTTTCGGGAAGTGGGGACGTAGGCTCGGACCTTTGGGGATGTAAGATGATTTATGATGATGAGCTGATGATGATGATGATGCGATGCATGATGAAGTGTGATGCCGTATGGTTTTATATGATGTGATGCGCGTGATTCGTGTGATGTTTGATGTCGTGTGATTGTGCATGATGTATGTTATGCATGTATGATGTTGTCGTGTGTGATGATGTTGTATGTTGTTATGTTCCTTATTGTTATGTGTGATTGTCTTCCCGTGATTTGCGTTGAACGTTAATGAATGTAATGAAAGTATTATGTAACGTAAAGTGAAAGATAATGAAAAGAGGAACGTAATGAATGAATGCAAGCATGAACGAACAAATGAGAGTAAGGATGGCTTGCAAAAGAAGAAAGGAGGTTCACGACTCATTGAGAGTTGTTAGCTCAACTGTGTGTGTATTATAGCGTGCGATCTTGGCTAACTCATAAGGGAACATAGACACAGTAGGGAGTTCAGTTTTGGTAACTGCTCCGATACATGCGATGTGGTATTTACTGTGTGCTATGTAGCGTGCGATTTTGGCTACCTCATGTGGATTATGTAGCGTGCGATCATGGCTAACCCATGAGATGGCGTGCGATTCTGGCTAAACCCCAAGAGTTCTCACACACACAGAGGGAGTCGGTCTTGGTGACCACTCTGTTGGTGCGATTTGTGCGATATGTATGATGGATATCATAAGGGACTATAGGCACAGTGGGGGTTCAGTTTTGGTAACTGCTCCGATACGTGCGATGTGGTATTTACTGTGTGCTATGTAGCGTGCGATTTTGGCTACCTTATGTGTGCGATTCGTGCGATATGTACTTTGGGTACGAAGATGCGAAGGTGCGATTTGTGCGAAAAGTGCGATAAGTATGAAATGAACGAACGTAAGAAAAGATGTTATAAACGAATGAAGCGAATGGTAATGTACCGTGCGATTAATGAATGAAGAATGTAACGAATGTAATGAAAGATAATAATTATATTATTTGTATGTACGTATAATGTGTGGTCATGTATGAAAGCATAGTATGATTTGAAAGAAAGTAAAGAATGGTTTTAACGAAAGAAAAGTATGTTTTATTATAAAACTAGAACTCACTCAGCAACGCTGACTTTGATGTGTTTCCAGTTGGCAGGTATGTTGCTGAGGATGGCACGGGGTGACTACTCAGTTCCTTTGTGATGGCATCCAATGTTATAATGCTTTTATAATGAAATGTAAAAATGATATTGTGTAATGAATGGTTGTATTATTTTACAAAAGCATTTTGATGAAATAAAAATGTTGTTTTTAATGTTTCCGCTGCAACGCTTTTATGTAAGATGATGAAAATATATGTTTTATGTGCGATGAGGAACCAACTGTAAGCGTCCCGGGAACGGGGCCTTACATGAATTGATTCCAAAAATTAATAGTTAACACTGGAATGATTATGAGAGATATTTAAGGAAGTTTAAATATAATAAGATAGCTTTCATCGAAGGCAAAGCGGTGGGAATTCTCTTTCAAGGCGGCCCGCATAATTATCAAATTTAAGAAGGTGATAAGTTTACGTAATTAACCTCCAAATTTAAAAAAATTATAGTTAAAATGAAAAACGTTTGATCGGCTAGAGTTAGTTTTCTTAGTTTTCTCATAAGATAATGATTTTCATTTGATTCTTCCCCTATATTTAGTCAAGATCTTTTCAGAACTTATACATATTTTCAGAACTAGAAGAACTCATATACACCATTAGATCATTTGATCAATGGTGTAAAACAATAATGATATTATCAAAATTACCAAAATTATGAGAGAATTTAACAAATTCAAAAGGGTATTTTTGGAATATTAAAAAAATCACTTCCTTATTTGAAAAATCCGTTTCCTAATTTTACTCAAATCTTTCTTTTTTTCTTCAGCCATTAACATGATTAAATGTTCATATGTTTATCTCTTTCTCTACGGCTTATCATAGTTCTTCGAAATTAATCAACTAATGCAGAAGAAATACATTGACATTTGGAAAACAATGTTCTTGTTGTCGTTTGATATAGTGGTTGCCAATTGAGATGGCAAGTGACAGACAGGTAAGATTTATAAAATGATGTTCTAGTAGTACTTTTCATTCCAAAATTGAAAATTTTGGTCAAAGTTGTCAAGCTATGATTTATCTATAACTTCAAACTAAACATTGAGTTATAATGGTTAAAATCGTCGTATGCTTAAGCTTTAAGTTAAAAATCAACAATGCAAGAATTCATATAAAAATATATTACATGAACCAAAAGTGCCTTAAGCGATTCTATGT
The DNA here is from genome assembly GCA_025215565.1 of Flaveria ramosissima. Classification (NCBI taxonomy): domain Eukaryota; kingdom Viridiplantae; phylum Streptophyta; class Magnoliopsida; order Asterales; family Asteraceae; genus Flaveria; species Flaveria ramosissima. Next base: position 66,101,943 of record CM046035.1, read on the forward strand.
TGCAATCCATGTTTATAGTTAAAAACCGTATAAAACACCATTACCCAATCACATAGTTTATAATTGATTTTACTTTTTATTTGTTTGAAGTACATTTAAGTAAACTTCAATCTTATTTTTTGAGATAATTATATATATCTTTTAATTAAACTTGGAGGAATGATGATAATGATGAAAAGACATACATATACGTAACTTGGGTGATTATAATGTATATAACTTTTAATTGTACACTTGGTAACATGTACTTACATATATAACCCCTACATGTACGTAACTCTTAGTTGTACACTTTGTAACACTTACTTACATATATGTAACCCCTGGTTAGGGTTTTCATTTATGTATATATATATATATATATATATATATATATATATATATATATATTATATATATATATATATATATATATATATATATATATATATATATATAGGGGAGGGATCAAATGAAAACCATATTTATAATTAAAAACCGTGAAAGCCACCACTACCCAGTCATTGATTTAACATTCTAATTGTTTAAAGTATATTTAAGTAAAATTCAATCATATTTTTCAAGGTCATCATATAGTTTTCATATAAACTCCAAATAACGTCGATGATGAAGAAACGACTTACGTATACGTAACTTGTATGAGCTACATTTACATAACTCTTAGTTGTACACTTGGTAACACGTACTTACATATACATAACCCATACATGTATGTAACTTTTAGTTGTACACTTTGTAACACGTATTTACATATATGTAACCTCTGGTTTTCATGGTTTTTAATTATAAACATGGTTTTCATTTAATCTCTCCCCAATATATATATATATATATATATATATATATATATATATATATATATATATATATATATATATATATATATATATATATATATATATATATATATATATATATATATACATAATGTTAATCCTAATTTATAGTGATAACTAATTAACCCAACTAATGGTCCGTAACAACCCATGTCGCCACTGTAAATTAGAGTTATAGTGGCAAAATTAGTGCTTTATAACAAACGTTAGATTTTTTCTACAAAATTTAGCAAGATTATAATTAAAATAAAATATAAAAATGATTTTTAATGGTGTAAATTTTATATAAAAAACATCATAAAAAAAACTTAAGAAACTTCTTTAAAAAAAAGGTGAAGTATTTTTTTTAAAAACAGGGAAATTTTGAAATTAGGGGAAATAAACGGTTGTTAACCCACCTTTATTGTAATATTTCGTTAACATTAATGTAACGACACTTATACCATCATTATGCAGTATAACTAATTTTTATAGCGCGTTACACCACTGATTTAACATCATTATGCAGTATAACTATATATACAAGTCAAGTTGGATTTTAATAATCCAAACTATCACTCATTGGCCGATAATAATTCATACTATTGATTTGGTCGGTAATAATTCCAATTTTGTTTTAGTTACCAATAACAATCCAAGTTACATAATTATTAAAAATGTATAGTTTCAACTTGATTTCGTTTTCAATAATGATTACAAACGAAATGAAAAAAAAATACAAGCTAAATCAAGCATATAATAAGTACAAATCAAGTATGAATATATGATAATTATACTACCAGAATTGTTGTTGATAATAAAATGAAAGGATTATTGTCGGCCAAATCAATAATATAAATTATTATCGGGTAATAAATAATAGTTTGAATTATTAAAATTTAATTTGTTTACGTAGAATTATCTCAATCACATTACTTATTTAGTTATTTCCAAAGTCTTCCGGTCTATGTTTACGGCGTGACCAAGTCTCCCCGTCTTATGTCGACAGTGTGAACAAAAGAAAAAAAAATAAAGAAAAGTAATAAGTGATTGTTCAACTCCACAGCTTATACATATAAGTCCCACCATGATTGACCACACTCACCACCACCACCAACGGCGAAAGAATGATGTCAAAACTCGCCGGAAAATTACCAGTTCATGCAGTTCTCTCCCTTTATTTCATTCACTCCATAAACATTAATCTGATCTTAGCTCAACCATATTTCAACTGCGATAACGAATTGAATTACACAACAAACAGTCCTTTCCAAACAAATCTCAACCTTGCTCTTTCCAGTCTCCCCACCACCAACTCCGGTTTCGGTTTCTTCAACAGCTCGTCCGGCCGCAGCCCCGACACCGCCTACGCCATCGCGCTTTGTCGGGGAGACATTGACTCAGGTTCATGTCTCAGTTGTGTGAACAAATCCATCGTGGACCTCAGGGAGTTTTGCCCAACTCAGATATTCTCTAGTTTATATTATGATACGTGCATGCTTCATCATTCCAGTGATACTATTTTGGGGAAAAATAATCTAAACAAATTTTATGAGGAATATATGGATATTAATGTCACGAATAGTGACGGGTTATTTGAAGACGTGTTACAACTGATGCGTAACCTAACGGTTCAAGCGGCTAGTGGTGCTCAGCTGAAGTACGCTAGCGGTTCAATGGCGCGATCTAATGGCACCGCGATCTATGGGCTTGCGCAGTGTACTCCGGATCTATCGAATGATCAGTGCAGTAGCTGCTTGAGCGATGCAATTGCTCAACTTTCTGATTGTTGTTACATAAAAATGGGGGTGAGGATGCTTTCTCCTAAGTGCAACATAAGGTATGAAGATCATCTGTTTTATGACAATTTGACAATTTCTCTACCACCTCAGTCTCAGTCTCCGTATCCTACTGGTATGTTTTCTTTTCTTTAATATTTTTAGAACTAGACTGGATATCGAGCCGGTTGGTTGGACCGGATTAAAATCAAGAAGACATAATAAATATCATAAAAGTGTAAACAAAAATCAGAAAGTATATGATATATATATATATATATATATATATATATATATATATATATATATATATATATATATATATATATATATATATATATATATATATATATATATATATATATATGTATATATGTATATATATATATATATATATATATATATATATATATATATATATGTATATATGTATATATGTATAAACTATATACATTCATTGGTTTGATTGGCTGGTGCAAATAAAAAACGGTTTTAATAGCATCACTAGACCGGCTAGACGGCCGCTTAAGGATTTAATAAAAAAACTTTAAAGATTTAATAAGAAAAACAATGTTGATATTTAAGTTATTACTGTCACAGTAGATTTATATTCATGATCAGCATAATTTTTCTTGTTATGCTTGACGATTTGGTATGTTGTTAACTAATAAAAGTTTTTAACTTTTGAATTAAGTCATATATAACATTTAATTTTACAATTTTAAGAAAAGGATAGATGGAATAATATAGCATCTCTTTTTTAAAAATAGCATATAGATCGATGAAAAATAATTTTACACTAGTGTAATTTACATTTACATCTCTAAATATACACGTGTGTGTAACAATAGTACATAAGCAATTAAATATGTTAATTGTCGCATAAACAACTGAATGTTGAAATTAACTACTCGTAGATGTTGGTCAATGCTCATAAATAACTGTGGGAAAATGAAAGCAAACAAAAATAAAAACACAATAAAATTAAAATAGTAAAACCAAAACAATAAAACATATCTGACATGCCTGACACTAAATCAGGCCCATAGCAATGGGTGATGGCAAGGCAGGAATGCAATGAGGGATGGGTATAAGGGTAAAATGAACTTTCACATTAATTCAGAGCATTCAAAGACCATTCTCATATCATTCTTTATATATCAGTAATCGTCTTCTTTATATTATAAATAATAGTTATAAACGGTTGTAACTGTAGGATAGAGAACATATTATTGTTCATCTTTATATTAGTTACAGTGATATGTTTCAAACTTTGTGTCAATTAATTACATCCATGTGTATAATTTACTATTGTTTGTCTATACTAACTACAATAGTAAGTTTAACTATACAACAATGCTTATAATTTACAATGGTGTATCCAAACAACTACATTTATGCTTCTAAAACCATGTGCAATTAAGTGGGTACACACCCTCAACCTAAAACTCGCGAAATATACATGCATCGCTTCTTGAATCTCCTGTACATTTCGCACGCAAAAACACTTTTTTTATACAGGTCTCCCTCTATATATCTCATTGCATCTCCCTTTGGTTATCTACCCACCACCGTCCATCATATAGTCACCGTTATCCCCACCTCTCATCTCATACCCTTTCTTCCCACAGAAAACCAACCCTAACAAACTTCTGTCGTAGAACACCTACGTCGACAAAAAATCAAACAAACATGAGCACAATCACAACTTTATTTGTTCATCTTCATCGACAACCTACGATGATCTATTATCAATTCACCACCACTTCTGAAACAACACCACCTTCATGAATACCACCCACCAATATTAACCTCACTCTTCCGTCTACCGGTACCAACTTCATGACTTATCGGTGCACTAATACCTAACCCTATTTCTTCAAATTAATGAAACCCAACCTAATTCCTTTAGAAAACAAAAAACAAATCAAAACAAATCTAAAACCATAACTCAATAACTTTATGAAAAGATAAACAGTAACTGAAAATGTAGCAGTGTTGATTAAGGTGATAAAATATACGAGTTAGTTTTGGAGTTGATTATGTTTTAAAAGGGTAAGAAAGAAGAGGGTATAGGGGAGATCGATGCGGATAGTCTTGACTGTCTTGTTGTTCTATATAATATTTGAACCCAACGTCATCATATATACCATATTAGTACAAGTTTGATAAAATATATTACTTATGATTAGAATGTGTTAACTCTCTTATTCAAGTTTGAGCAAATTACAAATATTGTCTTTTAAGTATTACTAAAATTATGGATCTTATCCTTAAACTTGATAATACACTGGATGTTCTTTATTTGAAAACTTATCACACTTTCCGTCCTTTTCACTAACTGAAGTTAAATATTTCTGTTAAGTTTATGGTATATGATATTTTTACCATTCTCTTTAAAAGGACAACATATGTAACTAATACTAATCATATATTTTCTTTCTTTCTTTTATTTATTTACTTACTTTCCTTTTTTCTTTTTTCTTTTTTTTCTCACCACTTTTATTTTGCAACTTATCTTAAAAATAGTTAATACATTTATTTTAATTGAAAAAAATTAATTTCGTTTATTGATTTTAATATATTACAATTTTGTTATATGTTAAATTTAGTTAAGTACTTTTCTGCTAGAACAAATAAAAAATAAAGAACACCTAATAGTTTTTCTATAAATAAAAATTACATAAACTAAAAATATAATTTATAAAAATTCATGAAACATAATTGATTAAAGCATAAACTAAAACATACATGGGTTTCAATAACACCGATTAATGAAAAATCTAAATAGCACCTAATAGTTTTTCACTAATATATTATTTTGTTTCTTTATGTTTTTATTTACTTTACTTAACTTTTCTTTCTTTCTCTCTTATAAATATTTTTGTTTTATAAACTTATCTAAATTATTATTAATTAATTAATTTAAATATTTTATTAAATTCAAATTTTATTTATAAATTATTAAATTATCTAATGTTCTCATTTGTTTACTTTAGTTATTTCACATTAGATAAAAATTAAACTAGTAATCGGTTTGTTACACCGTCGCTTTTTAACCCTTTTGGTATAAAAATTTCAACTATATCAAACAGTTTGTTTTACGTATTAACTAGAAACCTATCGAATATCGTATGAAATTGGGCCTGACTTTTTATTTTACTTAGTTATAATTATTCTATGTTAGATCTTATATATGAGTAGGCTTTGCTTAATATATAAAGTCTTTAATTGTTCTTATTGTGAAGTTTGCTTCCGTTTTAATTTTTGGTGGTTTATGTTTGATTTATAATAATTAAAACCCATTAGTAACCGTTTAAAAAACTGAAAATAATAGTGCATTTAATTAAATAACATTCGTGTTTTTGTTTAATTAAAACTTCAGAGTAGTTGTTTGGACTTATCATTGTGGTAAACTTTAGATGGGTTGGTCACTATTTTATAAAAAAGAGAGAGAGAGAGAGAGAGAGAGAGAGAGAGAGAGAGAGAGAGAGAGAGAGAGAGAGAGAAATGATATAAGTTAAACCGAAGCCAAGATCCGACGTGTAGAACAACCCACTGACCCATGTGTCACCCTATTTCTATTTTTTTCAAACTGATTAGGCCAATAATATTTTAACACTACACAATTTTTTTTAATTTTTATATAAGCCTTGAATTTCTTTCCCGTTCTGGTTGCTTCTTTAATAGAAAAAATTAATGCATAATCTTTTTATTTTTTTTAACATGTTTATATAAATCTTATTGAAAATAGATTTTTTTCTAAAATATATTTTTATTATAAAATAAATATTATCCATATGATAAATGTTTTAAAATAGAATAGTAATTTATTATATATTTTAATATAATAAAACTAATCATAACTCATATTTAGATGATTAAAATAACTAGTTAATAATATTTAAGATAAGTATTTAAAATAAAAAGTAGTTAAAAATATAAAAATAATGAAAAAGTAAAGTTAATCAAAAAAGCACGCAAGAAAATAAAAAATTCAAAAAAAATTACACATTTTGTCCTTTTGAGGGTTAAGGGTAAAATGGTCATTTACAAAAACTTAACATAAAAAGTTAACTACCTTTAGTAAAAAGGACAAAAAGCGTTATAAATTTTCAAATAAAGGATACTCAGTGTAATTATTAAAGTTTAAGGATAAGATTCGTAATTTTGAGCATACTTAAAGGACAAAATTTGTAGTTTACTCTTCTAGTTTCAACAAATGTACATGTGATGATATAAGTAATTAACAAATAAAATTTTATTCTCTATGATTAAATGAATCATGCTTAAAAACCTAATAAAATAAAAGCTCATGGTTGGATTGTTGTCGTTCCATTTTCTTGAATGACAAAATACCAAATACCAAATATCTGTACGTACTGTTGAGGCCCGTTGATCATGGATCAATCATGGATGAACAATAGATAAGAGTATGCACAGATTTGTGCAGGGACTCGGTGGAACACAGGGTCAAACACCACAAAATTATACACACAATAAAAACTGAAATTTCACACATAATTTGACATACAACTAGGGTATTTATACCCTTACAATAATGGTTACAAACTAATTAAACTAACATAATTTGCCCCTTAATTCCCGCTAATTTACATTAGTTGACTTTTCTTATTTGACTTCTAATTAGACTAAGTTATTAAGATTTCTTGATTATTTTAATTCCAACACGTACAATAACATTATCGTAGTCTAATAATTATAAACAAATCTACCTAGCTAACATATTACGTTTCAATTTTCTTTCATGGTAACCTCAGGAAAACATACAAGCTTAATTCGAATAGTAACATCTATCGTTATGACGATGACTGCAGTTGTTATTTTAGCCGCTTCTATTTGTATATTTGCAATGTTGAGGAAGAAAAAATTGCTTGAAGAAAGTACAAAAAGTAAGTTTTTGACTTTGAACGTTATCATCCAAACACCTGCCAAATTGCAGCTAACTGCGTAAGAAATTAAATTTTTTTGCTACAAGAGTGGTCACTACAAAAGTTATTTTTTTAAACATTCCCAACGTAAAAATCTTGAATAATTCCAAAAAATAGTTCCTTCGCAACATTAGAAGAGAAAATTATGATAGCGAAACCCTATCGTCAAAACAGGTATTGTGGCCCTAACACTAGACCTACATTTGTCGGTTTAATAATTAAACCTTAACCATGTTATTCCCCACCTTGTCTAGGTAAAATGGATACAAGCATCGAGGAATTCAAAGAATATGATTTTGATATTTTGAGGGAAGCAACAAATAATTTTTCCGAAGACAATAAGATCGGTCATGGTGGATTCGGATCTGTTTACAAGGTATACTTAAATAACTTCTTTGTAAGGGCTCCATTTATTTGTGTAACGCGGAATGACATAAACTAATGAAGTCTAATGTTATTGGGGTGATTCTTGATTTCAAATGTGAAAAGTTAGACTTGGAGGTTTAGTTAGGTGGGGTGTCTAGAATATTTGGTTTTAGGATTAGAGTTTGATTTGGTTACCTTAACTAATTTTTATTTACTTTCCTAATTTGAGTTGAGTAGGGTAGAAGTTTTCATAATGTTTAAGTATAAATAAGGAGTCTAAGGTCAGTGTGCGTATTTGGTTGATTAATAGAATTAAAGGAAGGTAGAAGTTTTCATAGTGATGTTAGTACAAATAAGGCATCTAATTGTAATGTGAGTATTTGGTTGATTAATAAAATTAAAGGAGTCATGAGAGTTTCATAATTTTTTTTTTGCTTACACTAATTTGTGATAATATAAGGGAGAGCTACAAAATGGGCGTCAGATAGCAGTAAAGAGGTTGTCAAGAGATTCTGGACAAGGTGAACCACAATTTAAAAATGAGGTGATGTTGGTGGCTAAGCTTCACCATCGTAATTTAGTTAGGTTGCTTGGTTTCTGCTTAGAAGGAAATGAAAGACTTCTCATATACGAGTTTTTTCCAAATTCAAGCCTGGATAAATTTTTATTTGGTAATAAAAGTTCTTCTAATTCATAATTGAACTTGGTAATGAATTCCTTCCATATACATTTAATGTTTCAATTTGTAGATCCGAATAAGAGATCACTTCTCGATTGGGATACAAGGTATAATATAATAGAAGGTGTGGCTAAAGGACTACTTTACCTTCATGAAGACTCACGTGTAAGGATCATCCATCGTGATCTCAAAGCTAGTAACATTTTGTTAGATGCCGAAATGAACGCCAGAATAACAGATTTTGGTATTGCGAGGTTGTTTAACCCTGATGAAACTCAAGGCAACACAGGCAAAGTTGTGGGGACCTAGTAAGTATATATACAACATTTGAGCATAGTTAATTAGTTCGCTTCACACCCTCGTGACACTATTTAACTTGTCACAAAATACATATTATGGGTTATAGTCTACTAATTATTAACCACTAACTTTATTCACTTATTGTACTTTTTTAGTGGTTATATGGCACCAGAATATGTTATGCATGGTCACTTCTCAGTGAAACTAGACGTGTTTAGCTTTGGAGTTTTGGTATTAGAAATAATACTGGGTCAACAAAACCAATGTTTTCGAAATGAGGATAATCTCCACCTTGTAAGCTATGTAAGTACCTAGTTAATTTTAATTTGAAGACAATATATTGTTTTTTTTATTTGTCATTTAACATAACATTATAAAAACTTTATCGGTCTCTTAAAGGCATGGAGAAATTGGCGAGATGGAACATTATCAAATATAATAGACCCGGTTTTGTTAAAAGGATCAAGTTCATTAAACGATATCATCAGAAGCATTCACATAGCATTATTATGTGTTCAAGAAAATGTCATAGATCGGCCAACCATGTCTTCAGTTGTTCTAATGCTCAATAGCTTGACCCTTACACTACAAGTACCATCAGAGCCCGCGTTTTTCATTAAAAATACCGCTGATCACGCTCATGCTTCGAATGAGAGTAATAAAGAACCCGGATCGCTGGAGATTTCTCAAAATTCTGCTTCAGTTTCAGAGATGACTCCTCGGTAGTAAGGAGACGAGATGGCAAATATGTATCAGTTCAATAATTTTCTCATCTAGTTTTGTCATTTTCAGCTTCATTCAAAAGTTTCCTTATAGGAAGAATCATGTAAAATATATATCATTCTAGTTTTAGTAAACTTGTGTATACAGGTTAAATAAATATAATAAAAATTTATTAATTGTAAAGCAATATTCTAAAATAATATATAATTAAAATTACGTATAAGTAAACATTATAAGTAATGAAATAATGATATCAATTTTTAAAATTTTTGTTTTTAACTTTTTTTTGTTTTTTCCAAAAGATTTTTTTAACATATTGTTTCAACAAACCATTTAAAAAATATATTATTTTTTAAAATGTTCTTATTATAACTTTCAATTTAAATTATTTTTGGTTTATAAAAATTTTACTTTTTTAAAAACATTAATTTTAAAATATTTCATGTTTTTAAAAATTTGATATTTTAAAAATTATCTTACATTAAAAGAATTTGTTTCTTTAGAAATAACATTAATAAAAGATCTCTTTCTTGATTTAAAACACTTTTATAAACCTACACCAGCTTTACCGATTAATTATGAATTTCAAACAAGGGCCCGTTGTGGTCATTTCAATCATTGTTAATTCTATATCAAGAATTACTAGCACCATACCAGCTTGTACATCCACCACAACCGCCTCCACAATTACAGTGGGACAACTCAATCATTTTTAAGTTCAAAACGAAGTTAAAGTTTAGGACCCTTTTTCATAGAAAGTCCTGTAACACCCGGTTATTTATTTATTTTGAAGCCGACGAATGAAGAAAAAGAAATAAAGTTTAAAGTCGAGGGACCAAACTTGCCAACGAAAAATTGGGGTGAGTGGAGGTATTGAAGGGAGAGGGCAGCCCTTACCCTCTCCCCACACCCACATTTTCAGCCAAGAAAAGAGAGGAGAAGAAGAAGAGAGAAAAAGGGAGAAAAGTTGGTTCGAGTGGATTCAAGGGTGCAAAATCGAAGTGTAGCATGTTGATTCGTAGCTCTTCTCGTTGTGATCGTTTGTGTGAGTTCTAGGACCTCTCTTTCAAACGTTTTTGCTCGATTTTGGGGCTGGAACACATGGAAAACCCGTTTTTATATGTGTGTGTTTGACCCATTTGTATGTGTTTGCGTGTGATGCGTTTAGAGTTTGTTTCCGGGCTTGTGTGTGCTTGAATGGTGTTATGGTATGCATTCCTAAGGTTTAGGATGGTTGATTTAGGCTTAGAATGGGTTTGGATGAACTTGGAGGTCAAAAATGGCAGATTGGGTTCGGGATGAACTCCATTCTGCATCAGCTAGGGCTAGGAGACCGAATGGAGGCCATACGGCCGATTGAGGTGCGATTGAGGTTCATTCGCACGATTGAGGATTCATTCATACGATTGGGTGCCAGTCGCATGGAGAGTCATGCGACTGAGGACCCAGTCGCATAGTTGCCCATTCACATTAGTTTCATCCGCATGAGGTCCATTCGCATTAGCTCCATTCGCATAGGTGCTCATTCACATTGAGTCCATCCGCATGAGGTAATTCACATGGGTGTTCATTCGCTTGGGTGTTCATCCGCATGAGGTCCATTCGCACGACTGGGTGTTCATCCGCATAGGTGTTCATCCGCATTGGTCCATTCGCATGATGTTCAGTCGCCTCGAGGCCATACGACAAAAGGGTGTCCGTACGCCCAAGTAGGGCTGTTGTACCCAGGGAAATGTGTAGTTTAATTACTGACTTTCAGGGGAAAGTGCAGATATAAGTTTTGACATGGAAGTTCCCGTAAGTTCATGTAAGATGACTGTTTAGACCGTAGAGGGTATGTTGGGCATGATGATGATGATGTTGCATATTTATGCATGATGTATTTTATGTATGTATGATGTTTCCCTGTATGATGATGATGACTGTATATGTTAATGTTCTTGATTATGATGAATGTTTATCTTTCCTATGGCTTTACGTGTTATGTTAATGAAAGAATAGAAAGTATTATGTAACGTAAAGTGAAAGATGATGAAAAGAGGAACATGATGAATGTATGCATTAATAAATGATGAAAGTAAAGAAAGTCTTGCAAGCATTGGATATCGGGACACGCCATTAAAAGGTGTTAGCCCAACGGTGTGCGGGTTCGCTACCCCGGGAATTGCACATCGGGGTCCTTCTTAGTGATTGACCATTTGTATAGAACCTCTACCGCTTACCCGGTACTGGGTCACCATGTATAGCTGTCTATTTATAGACTTTGGCTTAGTAGCCATATTGTTTGGGATGTAGCACATGGTATTGGTACGAAAGATATCAAAAGTGAAAGAAAGAAGAATAACGAAGATAATAATGATATTATCTATATGTACGTATAATGCGTGATCATGCAAAAGTAACGAACGATTTTTAATGAAAGTAAAGTATGTTTTATTATAAAACTAGAACTCACTCAGCAACGCTGACTTTTTATGTGTTTCCAGTTGGCAGGTAATGTTGCTGAGGATGGCCTTGCAAGGCTACTCGGCTCTTTTGGGATGGCATCCATTTATAATGCTTTTATGATGTAATGCAACTTGGATTTTGTAATTGGATAACGATGTATTATTTGGCAAAAGCTATTATAGTGAAATGGAAGAAAGTTTTAAATGTTCCCGCTGCGATGTTTTATGAAATACAAACGTAATTATATCTTTTATGTGCGACGATGATCCAACTGTAAGCGCCCCGGGAACGGGGCCTTACAAGTTGGTATCAGAGCCAAAGTTTAAGTGAAATGGGTAAATTTTCAAAATAAACCTTAACCTAAACTAAAAATGGGACGGAAAGGGAATGGGATGCCATTCTAAGTAGCTGCGTGCCATCAAGTATTTTTGTAATGTTAACCGGTATTATGTGCGCATGTTATGTGGTTTATCTGTTGTATGTAGATTTAGATACTGATGTAGTCAGGATAGGTAATGCTCGGGGTATGAAGAGTAAAGTAAGTGGCTAATCACAACTGGCCACTGTAATTAGGGACTTACTATACTTGACATAAACTGAGATGTTCCCTTGAGTGACCGTGTTGGTGTTTGAATCTTTCAGTGTGTTAGAGAATGGTCAGTGGTAGATCTTCAAAAGCTTCGAGGGGTGAAGGTCGTGGTGGACCTGGTGCTAAACCGCGACCCAAAAGAGGAAGGCCTAGAGTCGAAAGGGTGGTTCCTGGAGAACCTGAGACCCCTCATCGAAGGCTGGGGATGAGAGTGATAACTTGAGGGCCTTGGTAAAGGAGGCTGTTGTTGAAGAGGTGCATCAAGTCATGTAGACAATCTTACCGTCTGGTGACAGAAGTTATCAAGGTCGTAAAGGAAGGAGAGAGGAGGGATCGGAACATGTCCACTGGAGGAACGAAACAACTGGAGACGGAAATGATTGTCTCTGATGCCGAGGAAGAGGAAGATGAGCCTGTGCAAGAGGTGGCACGAGGCTGTACTATGGGGCATTTATGAGATGC
>CM046035.1:66140597-66153097 GCA_025215565.1 Flaveria ramosissima
CTAACAAGAATTTTCTTACTTGATGTTTCTCGTGTTATGTATTTTGACTTAATGGAGCCTCAAAGTTTCTTAGGAGATGCAGCCTCCTGATACACATCAAACAAGGAATCTGTCATTCCATTCAGCTTATGTCCCCTTCATATGTAATCATCATTCTCCCATTCAACATTTTTCTTGATTGATATAAGGTTTCATGTACACTTCTTCAAACATTGGTGTTGATAAAACATAGGCAACTTTTAAAGTTGTTAATAGAAAGTGCATCTTTTTGTTCCAACGTCTGAAATCTTGACCCTCAAATTTTTCTAACTTTGCAAACTTGCTTGACATTTCACGAATAGAATCTCTAGTAGCCATGTTTAATTGAATATTGGTTTAATCTTTGTTGAAAACTTATGAACAAGAACAAGCAGACTCTTTTGTTGAAACTTTATAAAAAACATAACCCAACTTGTTAATCCTTGAGAACAAAAATAAAATAAAATCATGTGAACACTTGCGATCAATAGCTAATATCTATTCCTTTGAATCCCAACAAAACAGCAACAGAATCATTCTTCTTTGGACCCAACAAACATAACAGAAATAACGAATAGAACCAAATCTAAGATAAATCTTAGAATCATAACAAAATTCTGTCAAATTAAACCAATTGAGGGTACACCCAACATTTAATCAGATTAGACTAGGATTTGTGAAACTTAAATTTTGGAATTGTAAGAGAAAATTTCTATTTGTTCTTCAAGTCATTCCTATAACGAGTCTCCACTCTTAGTAGCTCTTCATTTCCCAAATATGTCCCTTGATTTCTTGCCTACAGAGAAAAATTTTACAAATAATAATTATAATAACCAACATCTATGAGCCATGTTTAATATCAAATGATTGTATAATCATTACCTACGAGAAGTGGAGCGCGACGCGTGGATTGATGTTATAGATTTCTGAAATCATCATGTGCGTATCTCATATAACAATTGGGAGTTAATACTGCAGCGGAGATTGCTCCACTACAGCAAGATTTCATCTCTCTAGATATAAGTAGTAAACATTTATCACAATCAGATGGTGGTATATCAAGTGTACATTGCATAACCATATGCACATTTAGACTTGGTGAGCCATAAGGTTGAGTCCCGTAAGCATATCCTGCAGGATCTTTGTATACTATTTTTGTTAAGTTACCTACCAACATAGAGAGGGCTTTATCAAGCCCCTCAACGTCCTTAACTTTAGCCTCATTTACTTCATGGGCAACAAACCAAACATCATAGTCATTCATAACAATTGGCCCGTAACGTACCATACACGTAACCCTCCATGCCACGGCTCTCTTTTGGTCCGGGCACTTTTGTACAAGCAATTGTATCGTCTTGTTAACACAAGACGAACAATCTTTAGGATTCAAATAGACTGCACAAAGCAATACAGCCGAAACCGTTTCTGGTTTGTCGCCTGCAAGTACATAGTTAAAACCAGGGTCCTTTGGAGTTTCAGTAGCTAGCTTCTTTAGAGCAGACATGAGGTTTTCTTTGTAGCGGCTATTGGGTTGAAAAGTGCCCGAGTCTTTTTTGCATCTAATGATGTCGCTATTGATTGGTTCGGCGATGGTCATATTAACAACATTAAGGATCGTTTGTAGAAGAAACAAATATAGAATTGTGGATTTCATTTCCATTAGTTTCTTCGATACAAATATGAACTTTGCGTTTTTATAAATCAGAGAATGAATGTTGTAAAACGTAAAGTTTTCTTAAAATAGAGTTTAGTACAATTCCTTTTTGTTAGATATTATTGTTAAACGTGCATACTGGCACTATAGTGCCTTAAAATACTGCTACTTTATCTTAGAGTTTGATTTTAATAGTGCATCTTTACCATTAACCGAAATTAGATAGTAAAAAGATAACAAATAGCCAATAAGAAATAAGAATTTAATTAAGACTTATTTTGTAACTTTAGTTCCTGTTTGTTAAATGTATGATAACTAGGAAATTTGGTCCGCTTTTCGCAGCGGGTTTACATTAGTCAAGTAGGTAAAAAAAGCTAGAAGTAGTGCGGTTCGGTTAACCCTTCCGCTGTAGCAGGTTGCATTCTTTCGATATTGATTTAGATCGTTATGGCACGTTATAAATGAAAAGGAAAAAAAGATATTTGAACATTGTAAGTGTCTCAGCAACATGCACTAAGTACTGAAGTGAAGAATGCTTCAGAAGTTTTACACAATGCATTAGAAAATATTCTAAGTGTAAAATCTTCCGAAGCCAAAACCAATATCTTCCGAAGCCAAACATGAAGTCTTCCGAAGCTTCAGAGACAAAGTCTTCCGAAGCTTCAACCTATGAAGACAGATTTCTTCCGAAGACTTTTAGTACACATGCTTTATCTGATGTACTGTTCCATAAAGCACCTTTTCCGCTGCATCTCTGTAAAGTCACCAACTTACATGAGTTGGTGAAAAGGTCCATGCTTTTGGTAACTGTACATTGAGGTCTTGAGTCTGTAACTTTCCACTTTATGTACTTTATCCTTTTTGCAATGTATAAGGATGTGAGCTATGGCATGTCATAGTCACAAGGTCAAAAGGCAGATATGCCTTTTGATCCTACAATTGATTTTGTTAGTGTCTAGTCAATTGTATCCAGCTAGCTTTCAAAGTATAGCCGGCTGTAGGTTGTAGTATAAGTATTTCAAGTTCTTGTATCTTTCTTTATGCTTTGTAACACTTGTAAAAGAACTTGAGAAAGCAATATACTGCCTCCTTGAAACTCATACTCTCTTGTTCTGTCACTTGCTTTACTTGTGTTATTTGTATCACTTTGGTTATCCCAGTTCACTGTTTGATTAAAGTTTAGTTAATCTCCTCATTGTGTTGTTGTGTTGTAATTGTGTTTAAGCCCTTAAACGGTCCTGCAAACATTTATTAAAAGACATCTGGTTAATTTTACTTGGATAATGCATGGGGAATAGATATTTTTGGATTTTGATGTACTGGCTAAAGCAAAAAAAAAAGAGAAAACTCAATAAATATAGTCGTGGTTTAAGCAAAATGGTATCAAAATGTGTTCGTTTCATAGTTTATTTTTTTATGTAATGTCCAAACTCAAGTTGTCAAACCCACGTGTTAGGGTGGGTACCAAACAAATGGTTTAAGCAAAATGGTATCAAAACGTGTTCGTTTCATAGTATATTTTTTATGGTTGATTGGTTGGTTAAATATGTAAGTAACATAAAATAAAAAAAGAATTAAAAAGTTGGCCATATGGACCATGAAATTGAGTCACTATTCATCTCATCTTCTAAATGTTATAATCGAAACTAGTAGGCCAAACATGTACGATATGATAACTAATTGTCGTTACCGCACGTTGCAGCGGTGACTTTAACATTGTTGAATGTTATTTAATTTTTATTTTCTTTGAACAACAATTACTATTACTAGAAAAATATGCACACCGCACGATTTGAACACAACCAAATGGTTGGGGAACACAACTTTTAACACTAAATTATCCCCTTTGGTACAAATATATTTATTAGTATTAGACTATTAGTTTTGATATAGGCGCATGTATAAAAATGAGCTTTATATCATTAATATACTATTTTAGTTGACTATACATTATAGGTGACAACAGATCAGAAAATGGTGATGTGATATATAGTCTTTTTCTTAATCAATAAAAAGATAAAGTAAACTAGATAGACCATTCATTGCTTAACTTGTCGACTCATAAATTTAACGTGACACTCGTTATTAAAGAATATTTGAAAAAAATAACTCGTTGCTTGATTTGTAAGACAATGAGTGTAATTCAAATCCTAAATTTAATGTAATGCTCATTAAATAATCTTTGAAAAAATTGAAATCCTTACAAATATCGTGTTCCCCGTCTTGAAATTTCATAATCTGATTTTCCATTCAAGATTCATCATGTTGAATAGTTAATGAAATTGCATTACATATGTTTATTTCTGCGTAAATTCAATAAAAAAAGTCAATTAGATAATCATATCTAATAAAACCCAAAACTGAATGAAAAAAATTTATTTATATACATTGCAAAAAAAAAAAAAATATGTTGAAACACAAAGAACTAGGGGTGTGTTTTTTACCCGAACCCGAATATCAACCCGAATAAAATCAAACCCGAACCCGATTAAGGACTAACCCGAGCAACCCAACCCGATTATTATATTAAACCGAACCCGATCTTTATAAATGGTTTGGTATTTGGGTTGATTTTGAGAGATTTGGGTCAACCCGATTAACCCGAATATTAGTTTTTAAAAAATTCTAAGATTTATTTATATATGTGTGTATATTTATGTGTGTGTATTATGGTACCATTTACAAGATTTGAAAACATGATTTTTTAATTTTATATTTCAATGTTAGTGGTTCAATTTTATTACGTGAACTTCAAGGATAACTAAAATATAATGTCTTTTAATATTTGAATATGCATAACAACGTAAATGTAAATATGAAAACATTTTCTGATCAAGATAATAAATAAAATTCTATATTGATAACATATGTTACATCTCATATATACATTTTGATCACATACATATTGCTTACACAAACATTTGAGATAACTAATAATTTTAAACTTAATGGTTTAGTCTAAACCCGAAAACCGATTAACCCGACCCGAATAAACCCGAATACCGAAACCCGAAAACCGATTAAATTTTACTTATTTGGTTTGGTCTTTGGGTTGATTTCCTACACCTAGAAACCCGAGGAACCCGACCCGAGGAACCCGAAACCCGATTAAAAAACCCGAATGACACCCCTACAAAGAACCATACATAAAAGTTAAGAGGTAACAAAGTGAAAGATAAAACAATTAATATATTATCGAGTTATTTAGACCTTATTATTGAGAAGATATCCATTCGTATTGATTTTGTAGAATTTAGCTGAAAGAAAAGAAGGAAAACAACCAAGAAGTAAAATTCGTACATAACGCATCGGCAATGAAATCAAAACTAACGCACGGATGATTGAAGAAATCAAGAGGATAAGAAGGCAAACCTTAGAGAAAGAAATACAATTGTGTACGAATGAGCGAATGTTGACGAAATTGGAAGAAGAAACGATGGATACGTGTGCCGGGATGAGAGACGGTTGAAGAAATTGGAAGAAGAAAACGAATAACTAATCGCAGACCGTTGAAGACGGTAAGGAAGTCACGACGACTGCAAAGACCGGTGGTTTCTCTAAGAAAGACGGTTGAAGATTGAAAACGATAAGGAAGAAAACGGTTGTATAAAAATTTAAAGACACATGGAATGACAAAGATTTTGATATCATTAATTACACACCGACACATTTTGCTTTTTTGTAGCAGGGGCGGACTTACATGGAGTGGAGGGGTAGCCTCCGTTACCCCTCAATTTTTTACGTGTAGTGTAAAAATTAAAAAAAAATACGTTTTTATGTAAAAAAAATTCTTACAGTTTTACGTTACCTCTGAGAAAATACTACGCTACCCCTAAATTTTTTTAAACTCAAAACTTTATGAAAAGTATTACATTTTATTTAAATTAGTCTAATATTTTATAAAAATTATTACTTTTTAAAAAAACATTAGTAACTAATTAACCCAATTACCTAAAATACCCAATAACAAACCCAAAATTTAATTTAACCCAATTAAAATTTAAAAGCCCAAATTTAACAACCCAAATAACTTAAAATAACATACCCCCCCCCCCCATTCCTAACCTTCGACCGACGCATCTGGCATCCCACTGTCCGCCATCTGCTCTACTGCGATCGAGCTGCTTCTGTTGTTGCCGGTCTTGCAACCGCCGCCCGCCGCCCCTCCGACTTGCGCTACTTGCTGCTGCACGTTTGATCTTTCTGATTTCACTAAATCAAGATTTCAAAGTAAACTTTCTAGGCTTTTTTTTCTCTTTTACACTATAAAATTTGAGATTTAGGGTTTATATTGTTCAATTTCTAATATTTAAGTGTTATTTTCAAGATTTCAAGAGGATGATATTGATTAACGATTATTTGATTCAAATTTTAAT
The DNA here is from genome assembly GCA_025215565.1 of Flaveria ramosissima. Taxonomy (NCBI): domain Eukaryota; kingdom Viridiplantae; phylum Streptophyta; class Magnoliopsida; order Asterales; family Asteraceae; genus Flaveria; species Flaveria ramosissima. The sequence goes on from CM046035.1 coordinate 66,146,646, forward strand.
ATTTAGGGTTTATTGGCAATTAATGATTTGATATTGAAATTAGGGATTTAAATTGTGTTATGAATTAAATTAAATATTTGATAATGAAATTAGGGATTTGATTTAATTAGATATATGAAGTAGGGATTTGAAATATGAATTAAAGATTTGATATTGAAATTAGGATTTGATATTGAAATTAAGGATTTGAATTGTGTTATTTCTAATTACAATTTGTAATCTTATTGTGTTATTTGTTATAAAATTAAGGACTTGAAAGATGAAAAAACAAGTTCTTATTGGTAGTTTTTTTAAACGAAAATTTCAAAAGTAGTATATTGGTTCTAATAATAATTTTACTAATTGCAACCGCAACCGTTAAAAGATGTTTTTCTAAACTGAAGCTTATCAAGACAGATTTACAAAATCGAATGAGAGGAATATTTGAACAATGCTCTAGTATGTGCCGTTGAAAGGTAAACGTTTGAAGAAGTAACTAATGAGGATATAATGCTTCGTTTTCAAGCTATGAAAACCAAAGAGGATAGTTTTGAAATCAATTAAGTATTTATTTAACTTTTTTTATTATCATGTTTTTTTTAATTTTATTTGTATTAATGTACGGCAAAAAAATTTGAATTACGTTACCCTTGAAATATTTTTCTAGATCTATCACTGTTTTGTAGTATATGTAATGTAATATAATTTTATATTTTGTACAAACCAAACCGAACCAAAGTCGGCCAACATATTATTGATAAATATAATAACCAAAATTTTCAAATAAATCGGATCTCGACAATGCCGGAGAAGTTTAATTTTGACAAACATTTGTACCCAAAATTAGGATCCTTGATTACATTTCTTTGTAACCTACACAGTTAATTTTAGAAAAACTTAATTTTTCTAGTAGTTTTGTTTAAAGTAGGTTTCACTCTATTTGCGGAAAATGAAAAGTTGTTATTCCTTACCTCGTCAAATTTTAATTTAATGTATCTTTCTTAATAATATTTCTTACAAGTAGATTCTCTTGCATGCTTCTGAAAATATATATATATATATATATATATATATATATATATATATATATATAGGGGAGGGATTAAATGAGAACTCCCTTTTTTTGTGAGAACTCTAGGAACCAATGTGAACCACTAGTTTTTAATGGCAAAATTGTAATTAACAACAACATAATTAAAAAATCATAAAATAAAAAATAAAAAATAAAAAAAGTAAAACACAGAAGTGTTTCTCTCGTTTCCCTCTACCATTAAAAAAATAAAAAAATTATGAAAAAAAAAAAAATCTCGTTTTTTTTACGAACGTCATTTTACACATATGTAATTCTTGGAAGTACACATGTGTAAAACAGAATTTACACATATGTAATGACTAATTTACACATGTGTAAAAAACGGGTGGACGAATTTTTTTAAAAAAATATATCAATATGGTAGGCGTTGAAAAAATAAAAAATAATGAAATTAATGGTGAAATTTTTATGAAAATAATGTCATGAAAAAAAAGTTATGAACGTTTTAAAAAAAGGTGGAAGTGGCATGTGACTTGCATGTGATTAAAATGTGTGGTTGATGTTGGTTCCTAGAGTTCTCACTAAAAGGGTGGTTCTCAAGATAACCCTATATATATATATATATATAATATATATAATATATATATATATATATATATATATATATATATCTAATATATATATATATATATATATATATATCATATATATATATATATATATCTATATATATATATATCTATTATATATATATATATATATATATATATATATGGATATGTTGATTAGTGTATCGATTCTACTTAAAATAAGAATAGTATGAAACCATCACTGGGTGTAACACCCGGCAACTCATACCACCAATATTGTCTGTCTTGTTTACGAGGAGCTCACGGATTTGATTTTGTTTGCCCAGGTGAAAACATCCCAGGGAAGTCACCCATCCCTGGATTGCTCCCACCTAGCACGCTTAACTGTGAAGTTCTCCTCTCATCCACAGCCAATACGCCCAAAACGGGTTAATGATATTAGAGGCAGGACATTTCTTATGAATCAGGAATCTCTTCTGTCCACGTCCGATGTGAGATATGTGTAGGGTGTCACAATCACCCCCCCCTTTGGACTCATCATCCTCGATAAGCCCAAGAAGTCACCATCCTTGGTGAGGTATGTCCCACATCCTGAACGACACAGGAGTGGCTCTGATACCATTCTGTAACACCCGGCCACTCATACCACCAATATTGTCCGCTTTGCCCACGAGAAGCTCACAGATTTTCTTTTGGTTGCCCGGGTGAAAACTTCCCAGGGAGGTCACCATCCCTGGATTGCTCCCACCTAGCACGCTTAACTGTGGAGTTCTCCTCTCATCCACGGTCAATACGCCCAAACGCGTTGATGATATTAGAGGCAAGACATTTCTTATGAACAAGGAATCTCTCATGTCCACGGCTGATGTGTGATATGTGTAGGGTGTCACAGTAGGACACACGTGATATGGGTGAGTAAGGAGTATATACCACCGTTAATTACACACGTATGTTAAATAATCACGGACACAAATTACACATCTTATATGAATAATAACACAAATTATTATACTATTATATAAAGCAAAATTTTACACGTAATACAACTTTAAAATGTTAGGTACAAGTGTTTAATTAATACAATCATTCGTATTTTGTTTCTTATTTAATAAACTTCTTATAATTAATACACTAAATAATGCATATTATTAATACACCATTTAATAGTGAGAGATTATTTATTTCACTACATTATATAAAATATTATTTAGTAATACTTTAAATTAAAATTTAAATTTATTAATAAGTATTATCTCATTTGAGTGCTTAACTATATAATTAATACATACATTTATGATAATAATAATATAATAATAATAATAATAATAATAATAATAATAATAATAATAATAATAATAATAATAATTAGATTTTTAAATAAGTATTATCTTATTTAAATACTTAACTATATAATTACTATTTTTTATAATAATGATTATAACAATAATATATATCTATATTATCTATACTATTATACAAAAGACTAGTTTTAGTAAACCCGTTTATTACACGGGTTGAATAAACAAACTTTTAAACAAAAATAAAAATTATTAATTATAAAATGATATACTAAGACAAGATATGATTAGAATTGCGTATGAGTAATAACTATAAGTAATAAAACAATAATATGAACATTTTAAATTTATTTGTTTTTTCAAAGATAAAGTAAAAATTTTGTTTTAAAATAACGTTTTAAAAATTTTACATTTGAAAAAAATTTCTTACTATAACTTCCTATTTTAATTATCTTTTATAAAAACGTTTACTTTAAAAACCAATTTTAAAATATTACGTAAAAATAGTTTGATTTTCTAGAAAAAAATCTTTTTATAATAGAAATAACATTAATAAAAATATATATTTTTTAATTTATTAGAAAACTAATTATAATGTAAATATGAATAAATAATATTATTAGTAATTAATATAGTTATTTAATACGAGAGAGAAGCCAGAAAAGTTTGATTAGAATGAATGTGGTGCTGACACGTGTCACCCTCATTTACCCTTTTATTACAGTAGCAAAATTTGATAATGACACACTTCTAATTTTACTCAAAATTTAAGACATATAATATAACTTTTTAAACATATATACAATAGTTCCTAATTTGCTTATATTTAATAAATTTCTTCCAATTAATACATTATTTAATGTACATTTATGTTAAGTGTTATTTTATTTATAATATTTTAATTTGATAATAAAATATATACACTTATTATTTATATTTTTATAACTAAATACTATTTAATTTAAGTATTATTTTATTTAAAAACTTAAGTATATAATCACAAAATATATACATAATTATAATAATAATATAGTTTAAGACAGGTCGGAAAAAGGACTCGATAACACCCGCCATATCATATATAACAAATAGAAAAATCATGAGTAGTGAAGGTCTAGGTTTTCTCAATTTTAACATAATAATTTTTTTCTCCAAACTAATAAAAAACTTACTTTGTATTTTTATAATTTTACATTTAAACCTCTAAATTTTTTTAAAACTAACTGAAACACTTTCTCTTTTTTTGTTTTTGTTTTCCAAATTAATACCTATTCATTTTGTCTTTTTTAAAATTTTGTATTCAGCTAAAAAAATTTTCAAATTTAATCACCTGAATTTTTTTTTAAATTTATACTTAAGCCTTCGAGTTATGTCAAATTTATATTTAATCACGTGAACTTTTTTCAAGTTTATACTTAAGCCTTCAAGTTATATCAAATTTTCTTTTAATCAATTTACAATAGAGCTCGCTAACTATAGTAAAGTCATCATTTACGCATTCGCTATTTTTTTCTTTTTTGTTTGAGGTATTTACTTTTTATAGTAATTTTATTACACTTTTTATTAGTGTTTCGCACATAATCGTTTTTGGATGGTTAGTACTAATGTATAAATAACCAGAATTAAATATTTTAACATTTATAACCCTCGTTGCATAGCATTAATCAGTGCTTATGTGATCTACGTTTCTAATTACGCAACTTATACATATAGTAATTATATTTGATCTACGTTTCTAATTACGCACAGGTATAATTACGCATGTCAATGCTTAGTTGTCGACATTTTTATATAAAAATAAAGTTTACATTTTGTTAAAAAAAATGTATAGCAATACTATATTCAAACTAAATAAAATAAAATGTTCGATTTAAAATGTAATTTTTTAAAAAGATAATGTTGTATAGAATTTATTATTTACGTTTAATAGAACAATGTTACATGAAAAGACAGTTAACAACAATTGACTTTTCGAATTTCACGGCTAAAGCCCTTTCATACGTAAATAATTCTTACCTAGCAGCTTCCCTATGTCAATGACTCGTTTCATTTTGTATGCTTTTTACCATTAAGTCAATTTGTTTTAAAAGTAAAATTTATAGAATAATTTATATATTTAATGAAAAACATTTCAGAAACAAATAACTACAAATTGGTGTTCTCCGTGGGTTTTAACTCGATTTGTTATTTTCTATAAATTTATGGTTATTTTAGAATCGATAGGTGTATAATTGATGTATATAAGTAGTTGGGAATTCAACGCTGTTGGTGAGGCAACTAATTTAAGAATTGGAAGGGAGAGTTCTTAATGAAATTGATTCTGTTTTGAATTTTGACCTAACTGATTATTTTGGACAAAATGGTGTTTTAATCAAACTCAATTACTGAAAATGAACTAAAATGAGTATTCACATGTGTTTAGATTATTAAATTTGATCAAGTATTTTTACGGTGATCAATTTGTAATTTTCTAGAAATTTAAGGTTATTATGGAATCTCATCGGCCGGGGCCGGCCGGCCCGTAGATATGGATCCATCCCTAGACCTGACCTGATATCGTTTGTCCATAAATAAAAAGTAGGTTTTATAAGTGTAGAATTTTTCTACTCTAATAAAATAATAATTAAGAGAAACACGTGTCAACATCATATTTTTTCTTTTTAAAATTTTTTCGTGTATCTCTTCTATTAAATAATTGTATTAGTTACTAACAATATTATTTAAACTTTTTCAATTAAAAACTATTTATTTAATAAATTAAGAAATGAATTTTATTAATAATAATTTTTTTCTAAAGAAACAACTCGCATATTAATTGATCTATAAAGGAACTGTAATACTATTAAATATTTATTGAATTCACAAATAAATGTTAATAATATTAACAGTGAAGCTTTTAACTTCGAATAATAAGGTTGATACAAGATTTAATCGTTTAAGTTTTCTTGGGTTATAACTATTTTTCACTTGACTAAGCTGTAGTTTGTTTTTTAAAGATAAAATGTCTGCAGTCTGCGAACTATATTTGCAGACATCTGTAGAAAAAAAGCTAGACCAAACCTTTGAAGTTTACAAGAAAATACTGTTTGGTTTTTAACTTCTGCAATGGGTTCGCGATAATTAGGAGGGTGAACGGCGGCGAGATGGGGTGTGCAACAGTTGTGGGTTCGTTAGGGTTAGGGTTCGCGACATCTATGGGTTCATGATGGTTGGGGTTCGCGACGGGTGTGGTTTCGAATGGTAATGGTATGGGAGGCGCTGGAAGCAAATGGTGGCTGGCGGGGGTGTGGGTTCGCGCCGGCCGACGACGAAGCAGATGGTGGTCGCCAGCGAAGGGACGAGGGTGGGGGTATGAGAGGCGCTGGAAGCAATGGTTGAAGGGTTTCACAAAAAGGTTGAGAAGAGGTTTGAAGGGATATTTTTATGTCTGCACCAGGACCATGCGCAGACCTTTTGTAAATGAAATCTCTTCGATAAAACAAAATCATAAGTTGTGAGCTCAAAACATTGACATACAGATACTTGTAAGAAAATCCAGTTGAGTTTTCGCAT
>CM046035.1:66158097-66467768 GCA_025215565.1 Flaveria ramosissima
CACATTTGTGTGGATGTGTTCATGTCTCTATATCCATGATTCATGAAATAACAAGATTATTTCACGTATCTACCTTATGTCCATGTATCACCAGAAATGTCTTATGTTCACACACATGACCAACATTGTATATTTTTATTTATCAGCAAGACTTTTGTTTGACTATCAACATCATTCTAAAACATACAGTTAAAAATTCTCTAGTTTTATAAATTTCAAGACATTTATGACATAAAAAGCATTAAAACATGATGCTATCCTGTAAGTACTCATCACTGTGTAAAAAAACCTTCATGAAACATTCCAATGAGATCAAAATCGTACTCAAAATTTGAAATCAAGGTATAAAAACTCACAAAAATACAGAAACAAAACATGAGTTCTATATCGATAAACCCCCTAGGGCTATCGATTTCAATAAAATTTAAAACCCCTAATCAATTTATACGCTTCAAAACGTCGATTCAGCCTACCATACAAATCAATGATCAATGGAGAGAAGAGCATCTACTCCTAGCAACTCATAACATTTCATTGATTTTAGAGCTTCTCGATGGTTCCCATTACGGTTACAGTTCTGCGAAACGAGGGAAGGTGCGAATCAGATATGTAACGAAGGGGATCAAAGTGGGAAGCCTTATAGCGAAGAGCATCTCCTCTTGTAACCACCGCCATCGTCTTGATTTATGCTAAAAAGAGATAGATAAGATGAAATGGGTGTATGTTTGAAGGTAGATCTAGAGGAAAGAAAGAGATAAAGATGAACAATGTGAGTCTGTCAGACACAGAAAAAGCATAAAGTAAAAAGAAGACAAATTACATAAATACCCTTATTAGATCTTGGCCATTGATTTGGCATCTAGAATTTTAATATAAAATCAAAGGCTAATAGAAGGGTTAAAGGGTTCTCACAAAAACTAAGGGTCTCACATGAACCCAATCCCATATACAGATACATAACATAGAGGGAGAGAGATAGATAGATATAGAGATATAGAGAGAGATAGATAGAGAGAGAGAGATAGAGATATACAGATACGAGATAGAAGATAGAGAGAGAGAAGACAGAAGATAGAGATATATATAGATAGATATAGATAGAGATATAGATATATATAGATATATATATATATATATATGTATCTGTATATATATATATATATGTATATGTATATGTATATGTATATATATATAGATATATGCATATGTAATGGATATGTATATATATATTATAGTATATATATATGTATATATATATATAATGTCTGATACATATATAATATAACATATATACATATATATATACATATATAGATACACATATATATATATATATATATATATATATATATATATATTATATATATATATATATATATATATATATATATATATATATGTGTGTGTGTGTGTGTGTGTGTATATATATATGTATATATACATATATGTATATATATGTATATGTATATGTATATGTATATGTATATGTATATGTATATGTATATGTATATGTATATGTATATGTATATGTATATGTATATACATATATATATTTATATATATATATATATATATATATATATATATATATTATATATATATATGTATATATATGTAGGGGAAAGTTTACGGTACAAAGTCACTAGTTTGTGCGAAGCGTACGAAGCCACTAAAGGGTGTTGTGTGGCAAACTAATAATTTGGACGAGAGGGTAAGATTGTAATTATACCCATTATAGGGCGTAACAAATTTTATTCTTGCGTGATTTTTTATTAGTGCATTGTTAGGGAGTCATGATCCACTACATCAATTATCGTATATACAGTTTTTTTAGGTTTTGATAGTTGCTTTATTGAGAATGTTTTTAGGGTGTATTCTGTCGATTGATTATTTGAAGAGCGATCCCACGTTTTGATTTTATAATTGTAGAGATGATCGGCCAGAGCACAGGTAACTGTTATTCGTTTTGGTCGATTTTGAATTCCTTTGATGATCGATTGCAATGTGGTTGTTGTTTGAATATGTTTCATTCATTTTGATTATGTGTAATTTTTCTAATTGATGAAGTTTTATTGTACGATTCATGGTAAAATGTGTGCGTGAGGTGATGTAGTTTTGCTACATAAATTTGTGATGAAACGTTTTGGTGTTTCAGCGTAAACGTGTAATACTTGCTTGATAAGTAGCAGTATAAATGAGTTATTGTAGCATAATTATGTAATGACGCATGCGTAAGTTTTTTGTACATGCATTGTGTAGTAGAGGTAAAGTGTTTTAGTTGTTGTGTAATTAGGATATAATGGTTGTGTGATTTATGGATTTATAATGATGTAAAGTGAATTTTTTTGTGGCATAATTAGAATATAATGTTTGCATGTATTATGGATTTTTGATGATGTAAAGTGATTTGGTTGTTGCGTAATTACAATATAATGGTTGTGTGATTTATGGATTTTTGATGATGTAAAGTGTTTTGGTTGTTGCGTAATTACAATATAATGGTTGCGTGATTTATGGATTTTTGATGATGTAAAGTGATTTGGTTGTTGTGTAATTAGAATATAATGATTCCGTGATTTATGGTTTTTTTATTATGTAAGATAATTTAGTTGTTACGTAATTAGAATATAATTGTTGCTTGATTTATGGATTTTTAATGATGAAAGGTGATTTTGTAGTTGCGTAATTAGAATATAATGGTTGCGTGATTTATGAATTTGGTGGTGTAGAAGTTTCTAATGAATATAACCAATGGTTTATCCCGAAAGTTCTAATGACATAAAAACAGGTTGTGGGAATGGCATTTTCATCATAAATGATGTGTATGGGTTTTATATGGCTTATGCTAACAAGGAGGATTCTATGTGTGAAATGGTGGTGAACACACGAGCAATGGTGTATTAAAATTGAAATGTTTTACACGTTCGAAGGATGGGAACAACCCTTATAAAAGATATGATTCAATTGATTCTAGTGGTAAGAATGCAAAAAATAAGAACAAGAAAAGATATTCCATTATAACGGGGTGTAAGGCTCTCGTTGCTTTGAACTACTCTGACTGTAAGACATTCCAAATTTATAAGTTTTGTGAAGTGCATAATCATGAGTTGGTGGCAGAGAAGGATATGCATCTTGTACGTTCTAATCGGAAGTTGTCTTACATACAAGAAAAGATGATTTATGATTTGCCAACTCTTAATTTAGGTCTAGTGAAGGCATTTAATGTGATGAATACTAAATATAGTGACTTTGAGCATGTAGGTGTGATAGTTTCTGAGTCTAAGAATTTTAAAAGTAAGTTAAACTGCTAAATCGGAGAATATGATGCTGAAATGATAATTCAAAGGTTGCTTAGTAAGAAAGAACATCTTCATGACTATTCATTTGAATTCACAATTGATGAGAAGGGTACACTAATCGGGTTGTTTTGGGTTGATGAAGAATGCAAGAGGAACAATGTTGTGTTTGGAGATGTCATTTCATTTGATGCAACATTCAATACCAACAAGTATGTATGTTTTCATTTGATAATTGTGCTTGATTAATGTATATGCGTATTTGATGTTATTGTTTGTAATTTTATTTGTTTTTGGATACAAAATGGTTTTTATCCCCTTTACCAACATTGAAAATCACTTTCGTAATGTTACTTTTGGTGCTGGAATGTTATCTTCTGAATCGTATAAATGTTTGCTCATTGTTTTTTAAAATCGCATGATCGTCAGCCTAAAGTTGTTGTCCCTAACTAGGATTTGGCTATGAAGATAGCCATTGAATGCATCTTCAATAAGAGTCAGCATAGGTTATGCATGTGGCATATTATGAAAAATGTTGCTGACAAGGTATAAATTGATGTGTTATTATTTTGTTGTTTTTGCGTGATTAAGTACACTTGAAACTTGATTCACGTTGTTAATGTGTTATTATCTGTTTATTTATGCATGATTAATGATCTCTATGTGTGATTAATGCTATTGTCTGCGTTATTATTTGTTTTCCTTGCGTGATTAATGATAATCTCAATGCGTAGAAATTAATTATGCTTGCGTAAAAAAATAATCTTTTTTTTGTTGTTGTAGGTTCGTGTTATGTTATGCAATAATGAAGATTTTAAAAGGAAAATCTGCAGTATAGTATGGACAGATTGTATTAGTCCCGATATTTTTTAATGAATTTGAGCTCACATGCAATAATTGGCTCTTAGATGGTTTTGACATGAGATCAATATGGATCCATGCATTCTACCGTAATAAGCCTATGTCTGGTATTGTGCGAACAATATCTCGTTCTGAAAGTAAGAACCACTTCTTTTGCCAGATAGCAAACTCTAAATTGACTCAACACCATGACACTACTATAGAAATTCATAGGCATAATCGCCAGAAAAACAATCATGAATCACGATACACCTTTCCGGATCTATGGTTAGAGTTTCCTGATGAACTAGCAGCACGAATTATTACAAGCGCTATATTTAATAGTTCAAGAGGAAATTTATGCTAATTTTAAAAAGTGTATGTCTTTAATGTTGCAACCAACGGAGAGTATCTTAAGATTTTGGTTAAAGATTCTAAGGCTTATGGTGATACTTTATTGGAGGTATGTTTATTACATGTAAGCGCAAATTTTAAAGCGTTTCATTAAGCTTTGCGTAATATCTTATTTGTATTATGTTTGTTGTTACATAGGTTTTGTCCAGAAAAGATGATCTAAGTGTATCATGCAGTTGTAAAAGGTTTGAGCGTTACGGCTTACCGTGTTCCCACATTTTTCTGTTTTCAATATGTTTCAAGTTCATGACTTTCCTGAAAATATGTTAATAAGCGTTGGACAATAAATGTCGTTAGCAACACCAGAAAGTATTCTCGTGTCATGGAAGATATCGATAACGAGCACGGTCGAGATGTTCATAAAGTCACACATGATATACAACAGGCTACATAATATATTATAAATCAACTAGCCTGTGGTCTTGATGTTTTGACTATTGTAAATGATTAGTTGAAGTGAATGATGTTAAATGCTAAAGAAAATTATCGCAAATTAACTCCTCAAAACAGGAAAGGCAGGTATGCATTTGTTATTGATTTTAATCAACCAACAGATGCTACTGTACGGGTACCTAGTGGAATTAGAAATAAAGGTCGCGGATCTCATAAAATAATAAAATCAAAGAAAGAAAAAGCAATTAGTCGTGCTGATAAAAGACAGAGGTCGTGTCATGTTTGCGGTAAAAGTGGTCATGATAGGAGAACGTGTACCGGTTGATCAGAACAAGGAGAAAGGAGTGGAACGCATTAAAGAAACACTTGCATTATTAAAGAAAACATTTGCTTCATTCTAGAGCTCATTAGCGTTATTATAATATCATATTTGCGTTACAATGTTTACAGTATTGTGTTATTATACTTCAATATTTTTACTATATTATACTACAACTTTGCTTATTTTTTCATATGTTTTAATATAAGTTTTATTTAAAACCTAGACGTGTCAACACACATCAAGTTCATCGGATACATGTTCAACTCCCGGCTAGAAAACACTTTTGGTAATAAATTAGGGTAACTTTGAAGAATAGTAACAAGTTTAAAAGTATTTCAAATTAAGTCACTCAAGTTTAAAAGGTGTTTCGATTAAGTCACTCGGCTTTTATGTTTTATTTAATTACAGGTTCTAATATGTTTTTTTATCATGTTTTTCATTTTGTTTTAATTAGAAAATTTTTTTCCTTGTTTTCTGATTTTGATGTGAAATGGTGGCGCAGATTAGGTATTTTTCTTATTTTTTAAAATAGTTAACATTTTTTAGTTTTTTAGTATAATTACATATATTGAAAAAACCCGATCCCCACGTCTTATCCTTCATTTCCTTCTTGATACAAAAGTGAGATGATAACTAGATTTGATGGTTTACTGATTTAATTTGAGCAAAATATACATAAGTGGCATAATTGAAATACTTTTAAAATTTAGTTACTATTTTATAATATTTTTGTACTATAACATATTTTTATCAACAACAACATATGTTTTTTCGATTGTTCAAATACCGATAAAGACCCCACAAGTGTGTTGTACACATACCGAATTTCGGTTGTATCACGGGAGAAACACTGCTAGATTCACAACAATATATTGAAACTAGAAAGTTTACAACAATGGGATAAAATTTTTGTTAAGATATTACAACCATAAGATATTACAATTGACGGTATATATTCAAGATTGTTAAGAAGTTAATTCATTTATTATTTATTTCACTAAATCATTTTATTATTTTTTAACAACAAGTTGTTTTACATTTAAATATCACCTAACATTGCGTTTATAAGAATTTAAACATATATTTATAAATCATATCTATACTATATATAAAGCATATGAGAGGGGTATTTTAAGATACCATAAAATTAAGAACACTTACTAAATTCAATTCATAAGATACAACCACTTTTGAAGGTAAAATAGTATTTATAACATTATTTACACATTACCTCTTTATAATTAGTTACATAATAACCTTACACTTACTAACATTTACATAAAATTTTATATTATCTACCCATAAACCAAAAAAACTTAATATGTTTTAACATTTCAGCTATATCTTTTAATCTATCACATTTAAAAACGTTTTGAGACTACAACTTAACCTATGTTTATTTTTAAACGTTTTGGTGTAAACTTTTTGCTGAAACGATCTGTATTTTGTGAGGTACAATAAGTTAATGCGTATATACAAGTCGTCATGCAGAACTCATTTATTTGGTGTTTTAAATTTTAGCTTGAAAAAAACATAATAAACTTTTATAAAACTACTACAAGAATAACAAAATATTAAATGCACGTATCAATGTCGCCCCGCCGTATTGCGCGGGCACCCTTCTAGTTATATTAAAAAGACCAAACACCAAGTTCACTAGGCAGTAAGGATTCTTTTATTATTTTCACCGATGCCACTATATTATTTTATTTAATTCCTTATGAAAACTATTTCTAGTTAGAGTAAATTACAAATATTATCATTTAAGTATTATTAAAATTACGAAATTTATCCTTAAACTTTGATAATTACACTGAATATCCTTTATTTGAAAAATTATCACACTTTCCGTCCTTTTCAACAACTGAAGTTAAATATTTTGGTTAAGTTTATGGTAAATGATATTTTTGCTCTTCTCTTTTAAAGGACAAAATATGTAACTTATACTAATCAAATATTTTCTTTTTTTTCTTTCTTTTAATTATTTACTTACTTTTCTTTTATTTTTTTTCTCAGAACTTTTATTTTACAACTTATCTTAAATATAATTAATAAATTAATTTTAATTGTAAAAAAATTAATTTCACTTATTGATTTTAATATATTATAATTTTGTTATTTGTTAAATTCAGTTAAGTACTTTTCTACTAGAACAAATAAAAATTTTAAAAACACCTTATAGTTTTTCTAAAAATAAAAATTACATAAACTAAAAATATAATTTATTGAAATTAATGAAACATAATTGATTAAAACATAAACTAAAACATACATGGGTTTAAATAACACCGATTAATGAAAAATATAAAGAATACCTATAGTTTTCAACTAATATATTATATTGTTTCTTTATGTTTTTATTTACTTAACTTTTCTTTCTTTCTCTCTTATAAACATTTTTGTTTTATAAACTTATCTTAAATATTATTAATTAATTAATATAAATATTTTATTAAATTCAAATTTTAGTTATAGATTATTAAATTATCTAATGTTTTCATTTGTTTACTTTAGTTATTTCACATTAGATAAAATTTAAACTAGTAATCGGTTTGTTACACCGTCGTTTTTAACCCTTTTGGTATAAAAATTTCAATTATATCAAAAATTTTATTTTACGTATTATATTAGAAACCTATCAAATATTGTATGAAATTGGACCATGACTTTTTATTTTCCTTAGGTATAATTATTCTATGTGGTCTTATATATAATTAGGTTTTGCTTAATATATAAAGTCTTTAACTGTTCTTATTGTAAAGTTCGTTTCCGTTTTAATTTTTAGCGGTTTATGTTTGATTTATAATAATAAAAACCAATTAGTAACTGTTTAAAAAAACCCAAAATACTAGTGTGTTTAGTTAAATAACATTCATCTTTTTGTTTAATTATAACTTCAGAGTAGTTGTGACTTGTCATTATCGTAAACTTTTAGATGGGTTGGTCACTATTTTATTAAAAAAAGAGAGAGAGAGAGAGAGAGAGAGAGAAATGTTAAAAGTCAAACCGAAGCCACGACCCGACATGTAAAACAACCCACTAACCCATGTTGCCACCCTATTTTCTATTTTTCTAAATATAATTAGGCCAATAATATTTTAACACCTCACAATATATTTTTTTAATTTTTTATTAGCATACTTAAGGCTTGAATTTTTTCCCCGGTCTGTTTGCTTCTTTTATAGAAAAAATTAATACATCATAATCTTTTTATTTTTTCTAAACATTTTTATATAAATCTTATTGAAAATAGATTTTTTTAAATATATTTTTATTATAAAATAAATATTAGCCATCTGATGAATGTTTTAAAGTAGAATAGTAATTTATTATATATTTTAATATAATAAAACTAATCATAACTCATATTTGGATGATTAAAAATAACTAGTTAATAATATTTAAGATAAGTATTTAAAATAAAAAGTGGTTAAAAATAATGAAATAATAAAAAGTAAAGTTAATAAAATAAGCACACCAAAGAAAAAAATAAAAGATTCATAAAAATTACACATTTTATCCTTTTGATGGTCAGGGGCAAAATGGGTATTTACAAAAATATAATAGAAAAAGTTAACTATTGTTAGTAAAAAGGACAAAAAACGTTACAAATTTTCAAATAAAGGATACTCAATGTACTTATTAAAGTTTAAGGACAAGATCCGTAATTTTGAGCATACTTAAAGGACAAAATTTGTAATTTACTCTTCTAGTTATTGTTTATGACCAAAATATTAAATATATATTAAACGGCAAGTTTTTTATATGAGATGGAAGTACTGTAACTAACAGTATTATCATTTAAGCCTCGGGTACTACCATGCGAGCAGTGGCGGAACCAGGAATTTTTCTCAATGGGGTCACTATTTTTCGGGTCTTTCGTTTTGTAACAAGATAATATAAAATTTTTCGGGTTGTCGGGTCGAGTCGAGTCGGTTCGGAATATAATTAAATTACATAGAAAATGTTAACAAAAATATAATATTAAAAGAAATCAAATAAAACTTACATTTTATTATTGTTCTCTACGCGTCTTCATTTTTTGAAACCGTTCCATTACATCTTCAATCGACACCTTAGCAAAAAGCTCATTTTCAATGTAACAAATGCACGAGTCTTTTTCAATGGGGGCTAGGGTTTTGTTTTGTGTTATTAGAATAAGGTTAGTTTAGTAATTTTACATAAATAAAAAGGAAAAAAAAGCTTCTACAAGCTACAGCTTGCAGGTTTCAAACTCGCGATCTCAAGTTGGAGGAGAGGCGCGCATACCACTATACCAGTGACCCAGACATTCTATTTGTGTTATATTATTAACTTTAATATATTAATTGGTTCACTTCCTGTAAAACTATGAGTTCATTAAAAAATTCGGTATTATAAGTTACACTACGGGTTCAAAAATCAATGGGGTCACTTGACCCCATTCACTAAGGCGTAGTTCTGCCCCTGCATGCGACTGTGTATGACATTGCATCTTCTTAGGTTGTCTTTTGAAGTATAGGTGGCAGTTCACAGTGAGGAAAAACAATAGGGAAGAGGAAGAAAAGGCCAACTTCTCTCGGCGGTCTGAATCGTATCATCATCAGTCTGTTTCGCGTATCGCTAGGAGATGCCGAAAGGAGAGAGGGAGCGTAGTGGTTGCTGGCGCATCTTCTACCAGAAACCATCACCGCCATCTGATAGTTCGCTTTTTCAACCCTTACAAATTTTTACTAACTCATTTACTGTGACTACATTTTTTAAACTCATTCTTTCACTTTCTTTGGTTAATTATGGTGTGTAGTGTTTTAATTTCCATTTCCATGTTCCGTTTTTAAAATAATAACTGTTGCTATGAATTTACCAAACAAATGCAATTTTTCATGTTCTTTTACTTTTGCAGATTTGTATTTTGGATTGGTTTGCTAAGATTATTGTTTCACAGCTTAGAAACTGTATTCAATATATACCTGATATATATTTCTTCCTAGTGGTACAGGAGTGCTTGCATATATGCCGGCGGGTGCAAGAATCACGTCTAATCTATTCATCTCTATCTCTATAATATGTTCTTTTATTTTTTACAAAACAAATTAACATGTGTGCACTTTAATAAATTCATTACCGATACAACATCATCCTTTGCGTTTTTATCACCTAAATTTTAGCTGTGAAGTTGTAATTTTATTTTCCAATATTGGTTTATAATAGTACTTCACCTTCTATAGTATAAAAAATTTTCATCTGTTATCCAACTAATTACCAAAACCAAGTTCATCTATGTTTTGTAAGCATCATAAGACAAAATTTGTTTAAATAGTACTCCAACACGTTAAGATGTACGCTTACTAGTTATCTAAATTCTCTAACAATAACTAATGCTTCTTCATGAGCACCATTTGCTTCAGGAATTCCTTTATGGTATTTCTAAACCTATTTGTAGTTTAATAAACAACCATTTAATTCATAGTGTATTTTTATATTAGAAAATTGAGTGCTAACATTCAAACCGTTTGGTGTTTAATTAATAGCTAAACTAGGTTTTCATCCCCTTATTGCATCGGGTTCAGATTTTAAATCGAACGCAGATAAGAAAAAACACCTTGTCACGGTTATCACTCTCACAAAAATCTTAAAGCATTTCTCGTCATATATAAAAGCTACTGTCACTCGATGTTGTTCACTCATATTCCATTCAATTCGTCAAGATACCAAAACAATAATTGCTATAGGCTACAACACTGAAAAATAACTCGATTTTGAATATGACTCTATTATCGAAAAAAAAATTAGGGCGGAAAGTTGACAAAAAACTAAAGACAATCGCGCATTATGTTTTTTTATGTACGAACAAAAGTTATTAAAAAATCATTAGAAAAAAAAGGTTAACTGCATATATTATAGTAAGAGAGCTGAAAATGAATTTTTTTTTAAGTGACACATTGCTTTAGTTTAGTAGCATAATTTGAAATTCTTTAAAAAATTAACGGTAGCGTTTTGTTGTTATTTAAATAAGTAGCAAGTTCTCCAGAAAGAGCTAACAGTAAACTAGCTAGGTTTTGCTCCTGATATTGCTTTAAGCTTTCTTCAACATGCTTCAGAACAGACCATCAAATGATTGTGCATTCAACAAAATTTGAGTAACTTCATTGCCGTATTTTCTTGCTAAAATGATTGTTTAATCACAAAGTCAACAAGTGACGAATTATAAAGAGGAACCTAATGAGAAAGGTATAGTAAAATTTAGAATTTGGGTTCATTGTTTTACATATCTGGAAACTAATTAAGCATGGGTATCAGACTCCAAACGCATTCAATTTAAGACATAAGTTATCACCCAATTAGTGATACTCTCCCCAATAAGCGAAAAAATGACCCAAAACGATGATTATGGAAACCTGAGAGAGAGTGTAGAGAAATATCGTGATAAATTGAAGAGTAAATTACTGTTTTCGTCCCTGGGGTTTGACGAAAATCACGGTTTCAGTCCAATAGTTCATTTATTACACTGACGGTCCAATAGTTTTAGCATTTGTTTCAATTTCGCGTTAACGTTAACACCGTTAGAATTTTATGTTAAGTTAATTTGGAAATGACAAATTTACCCTTATCCCCACCTATCCTTCCCTATCCCTTTATCTGCTTTCTCCCTCTCTTCTCTCTCTCTTTCTCTCTTCAAAAAACCTACACTCACTCATACACATTCTACTACCACACCACCCATCTTCTCCAGCAGCCACCTGCACCGCCCTCCCGGCGGCCACCTGCACCGCGCGCCACCTGCACCGCGCGCCACTGCACCGCGTGCCACCTGCACCGCGCGCCACCTGCACCGCGCGCAACCTGCACCGCCCGCCACCTGCCCCCGCCCGCCACTTTCACCGCCCGCAACCTGCACCGCCCGCCACTTCACACCGCCCGCCACCTGCACCGGCCGCACCTGCACCGCCCGCTACCTACATCGGCCCCCACCTACACTGCCCGCCACCTTCACCAGCATGCCACCTGCACCGCCCGCCACCTGGCACCGCCATCCTTGCCGCCACCTGCACCGCCCGACACCTGCACCGCGGGCCACCACCCACCACCACAGAAGAACCCGCCAGATCTTAGATTTTAGGAGTAGATCTGATTTGTGTTTGAAAAGGAGTGTGGGAGGAGACCAAAATGATGGAGGTGGGCGGGGTTCTTGAGATGAGAGAGAGAAGAGGATGTAGTTTGGTGATGGAGGACGGAGATGGAGGTAAAAACTGGAGATGGTTGCCTGTGGTGGTGGTGGTGAGCAATGATGGTGGTGATGAAGGAATACTAAGGTAATATAGTCAATTCACATTAACTTAACAGAATTACACTAACAGTTAGTTAATGGCTGGGTGAAATTGAAAATATACTTGAAACATTGGACCGTTAGTGTAATAAATGAAGTATTGGACTGAAAGCGTGATTTTCGTCAAACCACAAGGACGAAAACAGTAATTTACTCTAAATTGAAAGTCACGAAACGCTATCAGATTAAAATTATTTGAGTTCACATCAAAATCAGTCGGATAAAACTCAATTACAAGAACAAGTATGATGTGTGTGTGAGAATTCGTGAACCAGAGAACAAACATGTAAGAAGACCAAATTCACTCAAAATCGAATTTTGCAGGGATTGGGGTAACTAGCCTTGATAATTCTCAACTTAAAATTTTACCATTTTACCCCCTCAGTTTCACATGTGAAACTTCTAAAAATTTAAATTCTCAGCTCAACCCGGGCCTTGGGCTATGTCCCTTGGACCTCACCAGGAGCTCCCACCCCTTGGACCCCGCTACCAGGCAATCCCCGCCAAGGGGGCACTGTTTCCTTGGAAAACCCATTACTTAGGGGTTTCGCCCCAAAGGAGATTTTCAATATCAAAAATCATAAGAAACTCAAATTAGCATGTACAGCGCACCTCCTAACTTGTTTGATAGATATTATGATCCTGTTAGTTATTAGTCAATCCAATTAAAATAAAATATCTAACGTAGAGGTCAGGAACTACAAAGACATACTTGTCTTAATTATTTGGAACAAATGACCCAAGTAGTGTGTTGTAATTGGGTTGTGGCCAAAGTGAAATCACAACAAAATTAGGTGCTCAAATTTTAAACCACCTAAACTTAAATGTAGCTTTTGGTTCATATTTAATACAGGATATAATTATTAAGAAATTACTGCAACATCTAGTTAAGTCTTTAGTTATGAGTGTTCTAATTCTTATACTTGCTACGTTTAGGAATACAACTGTAGTTGTTAATTAAGATTAAGAGGTTGTTTGATAAAACTGACTCAGTAAGATCTAACTGAGTCAGAAGCTGACCCAGTCAGAAGTTCTGACTGTGTCTACATCTGACTGAAACTTGGTTGTTTGATTCAGTATATGACTGGCTCTGCTGAATGATAAAAATAATCATATTACCATTGTATTTTAACTGGTGTTATGTAATAACTCCTTTTATAAATTATTTTAACACACAAAAAACCATCAAAAAAACAAAATCCACTACCATCACCATCTTTTTATCTCTCACCCACTACCATCACCATCAAAAACCAAAACCCCTTCTCTACATCCCCTCCCAACCACCACCAGCCTCCACCACCACAACCACCACCACCGGCAGGGGAGGAATCGCGTAGGGGATTTGGTCGCGAAGGGGAGGAATCACGCAGGGGATTTGGTCGCGAAGGGGAGGAATCGTGGTGGGGCGGTGCTCGCGCAGGGGAGGTGCTCGGCGGTGGATCTCCTGGCTGCGCAAGGGGGGTGGGTGGGGTGGATCGGCCGGCTGCGCAAAGGGGGGTGGTGGGTGGGGTGGATCTGCTGTGTTTGCAAAGGGGTGAATGGGTCAGCATGTATTTTTTTAGGTTTGGGTCAGCTGCAAAAGGCCCGATCAGCAGCTACCATTTGCATATCATAAGGGCTTACCTGCTGACCGAGTCAACCAGTCAGCCCGGTCAACCGAAATCAAACACACCTTAAGATAGTTTTGATCTTTATATATATGTAAATTCGTATCTGAATTAACACTAGTGCACATGACAATTTAGGGTTATAATCAAATGCAACATAGTTATCAGATTTAAGATATTTTTGAGAATAATGTAGATTTATGATAAATTCATATGTTAATTAACATTAGGTCACATGAGAATTTACACACAGCTATAATTCAATGCAAGCATGAAAAACCTAGCTAGCTAAATTCAAAAATTTACATTGGCCTTGTATCATACGCAAATACAAAAACACCTCAAATTTATAGTATAAACTCAGCACGTAAATTTATGCGTAATATATGTTAAACAATAGAGAAAAAGGTTCTTAAAGATACACAAGCAGGGAGTTTCTCGAATGAAAAATAAATGATTGTTTAATGTTGTAATTGTATGATTTAACTATAAGACCAAAGGACTTGTAGTTCAATAATAAGAAGGTGTTTATTAAGGTGTACATGTCCACATAGTTCAAGTCTTATAGTAAAAAAGTGATGTAGAACCAGAAGTAGGAAGGCATGTGAGTCTCGCGTCGTAAACAAACAAAACAAAACCTTAAGGTCATGTTTAATATCAAGTGATAGTACTACTAGTACCTGCCATAAGTAGATCATGACGGTGGAGATGGCGCATGAATAGATGCTATAGAATTCGGAAATCATCATGTGCGTACCTCATATAACAATTGGGAGTGAATATTGCAGCGGAGATAGCTCCACTACAACAGGATTTCATCTCTTCAAATATAACTAGTAGATACGCGCTCGCGCTTCGCGGCGAGGTTATTTCAAGTTATAGGCAAAATTAGATACATAAAAAATTTAATAGCAAGGTACCCTTACAGCTTGGAGTTTGTGTTTTCGAATACATGCCTTTATACTTGTTTATAAATAAAAAAAGCAATCCTTGTATGATTCCTTAAAGATATAAGCAACAAAGTTGTTTTACCCAAGCTTGTTGAGATAAACTATTACCGTTTTACCTAGTGAAAATGAAAGTCATCTGACATGCGTTGCTAGGATGATCTTGGATTAATTTGCTTGTTTCATTGAGCCTCACGTTAGCAAAGTCATACTAAATTTAGTAATATGTAACAACATATAAAAAAAAATTTATAAAAAAGAAAGAAAAAACCCCATTGGTCTACCTGTTAGGCTTATTGTGATTGAATTCAAGAACAATATGAGACTTCAAATAGGTAACTGCTCATTCATATTGAGGCATTTGACCTGCATGTCCTTACTGATTCACATAAGTATTGGTTGAAGGCAAAGTCATTAACCAAGGAATTCTTGATTTTCAAAGCTGCCAAAAACATTATAGACTCATTTTGAAAGCTGCTACAAACCAGGGTATTCTTGATTTCTTGGACTAAACAAGGGCTCCTTAATAATCATCAGGAGAAACCATACATCCATGCAAAACCAAAATTAAATGACTCAACATGAGCAGAGAAATTATTATGGTTTAGGGAGGAGACAACACATGTCCATCAAAATTTCAATGCCAAAATTAACACTTTGTTAAGAAACTCTCCATTTTGAGGCAGCTAAAGAAAAAAGTCTTCAATAAACAATTGTATACATCTTCTCATAACCATTGAATGATAATAAGCTTTGATTTTATGGTGTTCATTCTTCGTTAAACTTGTATACTTCTTCATAGATTTACCATGAAATTATTTGCTAATGTTAATCATTGAAAAAAATAAGATTGATATGAATGATTATTTAACCGAATCTATTGAAATAAATAGAGACAACAACCTACAATGACAGAGATAATATGAGCTTTGCATAGCGAACCGGATTCTTGCCAAATCCACTTCAATGGCACCTATATATCAAAACACTAAAAATGTAAGTAGTCTATGAAGCAAAATATACTTTCATAGAACATACATCTTCAGTTAAGTCTTAAGCAGCAAAAGCCATATAAATCATCACAAACGTAACATCAACGGTAAGCGTAAACTACTTCAGCACAAAACAGATAGAAGGAAGTAGAATACCTAATATCATAAAGTGAGTCTTTTGAGATGAAACCTGATGAATGGCAAACATTTTTGCTTATGTGTAGGATTTGAGACCAAACACCATGAGTAATCAAAGGAGACCCAAATTGAGAACCTAAAATCCAAGAAAGCATACCCGATGTAATAGAATCAGATGAATGGAAATAAAAAATTCAAATAAAACATACCCAGTAGAGACTATGTTGAAGGAGAAGACGGAGATGCTACTGCTATAGTTTAAGAAGAGATTGTCACAGTCATGAGCATGTCAACATTAACCAACATCTGCTCTATATCATTAGGTAAAGGCAAACCTCTTGAGCAAAATGTCGACACCTGTGACTCCGAGCAACAACTCCTCTTTAGATCGGTTGCTCGTCTTCCTCTCCCACCCGAGACAACGAACCATTAGAAGTATAGAATTTAAAATCAAATCTCAAACTGAAGTTTGCAAGTCGTCTGGCCACTAACTGTGCGCCGCTATCTAACCATGTCCATCGGCGATCGCTGCCGAACCATCTCCCACCAGCGACCGCCACCGCGACTGTTATCCGCAAGAAACAGTTGTCGGAAGCCTCCCATCCATCGATTTTAGCCATGTTTTGCCTTCATCTCTCTCTTTTTTCTGGTACAAGAGACAAAGACTACCAGTCCTGATATCTTCTCTCTCTTTCTTTTTGCTCTTCAATCATCCCTACGCGTATGATAAGATAAAAGACGTGGCAGAAAAAGAGAATACGTGGCAGGCAAAGCAAATGCTTCTTTCGGTAACCGTAGATAAGATATTGGATGGCCAGGATTTTACGCATCACTGTTCATTCCGTTGCTTTTTTAATAGTATGTAATAAGTAAACATTTATCACCCTGATCTGGTGGTATATCAAGTGTAAATTGCATAACCATGTGTACGTTTAGACTTGGTGAGCCATAAGATTGAATGTCGTAAGCATATGCTGTAGACTCATTGTATACTACTTTCCGTAACTTACCTACCAATATAGAAAGGGCTTTATCGAGCCCCTCAACATCCTTAGCTTTAAGCTCATTAACTTCATGGGCAACAAACCAAACATCATAGAAACTCATAGCAAATGGCTCGTATCGTACCATACACGTATCCCTCCATGCCACAGCTTTCTTTTGGTCTGGGCACTTTTCTTGAAGCATTGGTATCGCTTTGTTCACGCAAGACACACAGTCTTCGGGTTTTAAATAAACCGCACAAAGCACTACGACAACAGCTATGTCAGGGTGGTCACCAACAATATCAAAGTTAAAGCCAGGAGTTTTTGGTTTTTCACTAGCTACCTTCTTGAAACCAGACATGAGGTTTGTTTTGTAGAGACTATCGGGTTGAAAAGTGCCCGATTCGTTTTTGCATCTAACGATGTCACTATTGATTGGTTCAGAGATGGTGGTATTAACAACATTTAGGATTGTTTGTAGAAGAAACAAAAATAAAATTGTGGATTTCATTTCCATTAGTTTCTTCGCTACAAATATGAAACTTTGGGTTTTTATAAACCAAAGCATGAATGTTGTGAACGTAAAGTTATCTTAAAATGGAGTTTCATGCAAATCTTATTTGTTGAGTATTTTTATTGAATGTGCGTACTAGTACTAGAGTACCTTAAAAAACTGTTACCTTGTAATATAATTTGATTTGTATACGGCTTTGGTTCCATGAATATATATTAAATCATAAGACGGTAACAATTAGTCGACAAAAAGTAAAGTTTTTATTAAGACTTGTTATGTACCTTGATTAGTTTCTATTTAATGTATATGAAGGATTCAAATAAAAAATTTATTAAATGTAAAAAGTATAAGAAGCAATTTAACTATTAGTTTTTTAATCAATGGTATTTTATACATAGCTACTTTTATTGATTTTTTTAAGTTCTCTCATTTTTTTAACATTAGTCAGTAGAGGAGAACATATAATATACGAGAAACATGTAACAAACCTTATCGCTAACAAGTGTATCTTTTAAACAGCCAAAACAAATATACAAAATATATGGAATTTCGCAACGAGCTCATATGCCTAACACGTCGTCCACATAGGCACACCATATATTCAAACAAATTAATTTGTCATATATTAATTACCTTCACGTATGGTTACCTAAGGCAATGAAAAGGTCGAACCTATTTCGGCTTTTATACATGTTGCTACGATGATGGCAACAGGTGATGGCTCAACTTATGCCTCTTCTCATGATCATTCACGAAATAATTTTTATCTTTTTAAAAGTGATAATAATAATTTATATTAATATGTAGTAAATAGATATAAGATGGGGTGTTATACCACGCAAACATTTACGATGCCAAACACAAACATGAAAACCTGTAATACCAAAAGAATTAAATACCAAATATAAAAACATGAATCAAAATATCAAATAGCATAATAATTCACGTTTGACATAAATCAACATTTTTGTTTATAACAAACTCTTGATAATAAATGAAGCAAAATTGCCGTACTATTATAAAATGTTTTATTGGGTGTTGATCTAGTTAAATATCCGGTTTTCGAGTTAATCTGATCAAATTATTCGGGTTTTTTAGCTTGAAAGTCTACCCGAAACCTGAGCCTAATAACAATTGGTTTAATCGGTTTCCGGTTGTTCAAGGTGTGGTCAGGTTTCGAGTATTAAACAACGTAATTAAATTAGTGGACTTTGATGGCGTTTTCTTTTGAAGTCTTATAAAATTAATGGACCTAAATTGGTTTACTTCAATAAATTATAAAACGTGCTTCAACATATAACTATATAAAAAATAAATTGCTCTTTTGAACGATCTAGACAATTCCTCTATTTGATCGAGTTATTTGGGGTAATTGGTCCAGATTATTGGGGTTTTTGAGGTTTTCAAGTCTATCCGAAACCCGACCATAATAACAATCGGTTAATCAATTATCAAGTATTCAAGTAACGAGTTACTTTAGGTAAGGGTAAATCGGGTACGGGTGAGATCGGGTCGGACGGATTAACCGGATAAGGATAAAATTGAAGTCTATCGCACCCAAGGGTGGGGATAAGATAGGGTTTTCATAAATGTGAAAGGCTACTCTAGATCTTATGGGATTGGAAAATCAATTTCATCTACTGCTACGGTAAAATTGGCCAATTTAGCTTCAATTGCTTCGTAACTAACAACCTATTATTATAACTACAGTCTAGTAAAAATTCCTCATAAGAAATTTAAAAGTTCTGGTCTTAAAGGTTGTTTGATAGCCTATTAACGATAATAATAGACTGTCTTTTAATGGTTTATAACCTCTAAATGATTAAAAGGTAACTTTAATGTTAAATGATTAAGAGGTTAAATTTTAATAACCATTATATGTGTTAGGCTTGTGAGTTATGTGTTTAAAAAACTATTGTCAGGTAATTGCCATGTTAGTTTAAAATTACTTTAAGAAGCTTAAATTTTCACGTTACTCTATTCCTATAATTAATTTTTAAATATTCATTCTCTTAAGAAATATAAAATATTTTCTTTTCCAAAATTTTAAATATATTATTGCGACGTGTTTACTTTTATCTACGTTCCAGTATAAGTTTTGATCGAAATTAATCCGGGTCAAATATATAAAATTTTTATTTTTTTCTAAAAAAGATACCGCTTTTCGAAAGTCTAAATATACCGTTGCGGAATCATCGTTTCTACAAACGTTTCAATATAACTTTTATTAAATGCTCAAAACACATGGGTCAAATATGATATATTTTTTTTGTTTTCTTCGTGACAACTTGATATTTTTTGAATTCCAGATATACATTTACGACACACATACTTCTATCTATATCTCACTATAAATTTCATAGTCGCCGCAACGTAGGAGTAAAACCTCAAATTATTGAGAAATGTTACTGCGACACTTAAATTTAGTAAAATCGAGTTCTCACATCAAACCATTTGGTTTGTTATACCCAAATTATTGAGAAATGTTACTGCAACACTTAAATTTAGTCTGTAGTTTTGGGTGTGTAACTTTTTAACTTGTTAAGTTTTAGGTACACAGAAGTAGTTGATAAGATTGAGATGTTCTGATCATAATGTAGACTTACGATGTAAGTTCGCATGTGTATTAACATTAGTTCACATAAGAATTTACATGAAGCTATAATCAAATGCAATGTAGCTGTTAAGATTGAGGTAGTTTGATGATAATCTAGATTTAGAATGCGAATTAACATTTGAATTAACACTAGATCACATGAGAATTTACATCAAGCTATAAATAAATAAAAAACTAATTAAATTCATGAAATTACATTGGATATTCTTCATATGTAAATAAAAATAACCTAGCTAAATTTATTTTATAAATTCACATGTTAATATATGTGTTATAAATGTTAAATGTCATAACAAAGAAAAAAAACATATTATGAATGCTCGTTTTTATGTTGTAATGTGTATAATCTAACTATGAGCCATGTTTAATATCAATGCTAGTAGAATATGCCGGAAATGGAGTGCAACAATGGAGATGGTGCACTGATGGATGTTATAAAATCCGGAAATCATGGTGCGCGAACATCATATAACAATTGGGAGTTAATATTGTTGCAGCGACTGCTTCGCTACAACAAGGCTTCATCTCTTTAGATATACGAAGTAAACATTTATCACAATCATTAGATGGTATATCAAGTGTACATTGCATAACCATGAACACTTGTAAACTTGGTGAGCCATAAGATTGAGTCCCAAAAGCATATGCCTTAGGATAACCTTTGTATGCTATTTTTGTTAAATTACCTACCAATGTAGAGAGGGCTTTATCGAGTCCCTCAACATCCTTAGCTTTTGCCTCACTAGTTTCATGGGCAACAAACCATACATCATAGTCATTGATGACAAATGGCCCGTATCGTACCATACACGTAACCCTCCATGCCACAGCTTTCTTTTGGTCTGGGCATTTCTGTAGAAGCATTGGGATTGTGTTGTTCACACAAGACATACAATCTTTAGGTTTTATATAGCCTGCACAAAGAAATACAGCAACAACCTTATTCGGGTTGTCACCGGCAATTACATAGTTAAAACCGGGGTCTGTTGGAGTTTCACTAGTTAGCTTTTTGAGAGCAGACATGATGTTTGTTTTGTAGATGTTGTTGGGTCGAAAAGTGTCGGGGTCTTCTTTGCATCTAAAGATGTCGCTATGGATTGGTTCAGCGATGGTGATGTTAACAACACTGAGGATTATTTGTAGAAGAAACAAAGATAAAATCATGAAAGTCATTTCCATTAGTTTCTTCGCTATGATTATGAAACTTTGTGTTTTCATAAACCAAAAATGAATGTTATAAGAAGTAAAGTTGTTTGGAAATAGAGTTTTATACAATTCTTCTACAAATAATTCTTGTGTGTTGAATATTATTGTTGAACGTATACAGTACCTTAAGATACTATACCACCTTATAATAGGAAATAGAAGATGTAACATTAACCAGATGAGTTGGTTGCAATTTGCAAAATCTGGTTATGTCTTTGTAATTGTTTTTTTTTTCTAGCAAGTTTCCTGCTAGTTGTCGTGTACATTATATCCAACAGTTTCAAAAAAGAGTCTTTTTTCAGAAGAAGATGCTGAAAATGAAAAAAGAAACAATGTTAAGAGATCAACGAGTAGCCTTGTGCAATCCTAAAGGGCTAATAATAATAATAATGACCCTTTGCAACAAAATGGTAAAAAGTGTAAGATGGTAAAATACTGAATTATATTATTAAACAGTTAGGTTACAATATATAAAGATAACAAGTAATTCTAGAAACCTAACTGGGCCCGTGGCTCATTCTAATCAAACCCTAATAATATATTCTAATACTCCTCCGCAGTCGTAGCGGAAGCAACGTACGCTAAGACTAGAAAAAAAACATAAATCAATAATAATAAGATAAACATGCTTCAATCAACTCAACTATCCAAACTTTTGCCAAAAGACGATGTTGTGCTTAATGTTGTCATTCATGTTTTGGTTTATTGTGTTACCGATAGTTGGCTTGATAGTTAATTGGTTCTTGATTCTCGATTCTCGATTCTCGGAATAATAAATCAATATTTGACGACCATAGTCGTTCATGACTTGTCGAGTCTAGTAGCCGGTTGTCACTTGTATCCGTAGATCAGAAGATTAAAACTAAAGGAATAAAAAGAAAAAGAAAGCAAGGCACGTGACCGCGTTCAGATGGTGGTGTTGTGGATCCGTAGATCAAGAGAAAAAAATCCGTAGACGTAAAAAGAAAAAAGAAAGAAAAACAAAGAGAAAGGCCGATGACCATGGTCAGGTGGCGATCTTTTCGACCCGTAGATCAAGAGATTAGATCCGTAGATCTATAAAAAAGAGAAAAAAAATCAAACAAACCGTAGTTTGAGATCGATGGCCGCGGACTGTGATCCTTGGTACGGCTAAAACATTGAGAATAAAAAAAGGAAAAAAGAAGTGATCGTTGCATTTTGTGAGTCATAAATCAAAAATAAACCAAGAATATGATTGTGAAACAACCAAAAAAATAGATATCTTGTTTGAATATTCAGTTGATAACGAAGCTTTATTCAACAAAAAACTAGAAAATAGAGAAGAAATGAAACAGAAAACAAAGGTGGGACAGGGCGGCGGCGATGGCGGCACACCGCCCTGTCTAGGGTTTGAATTCGATGGCGACGGCTAGGGTTTGTATGTTTTTGTGGTGGTGCAGCGGAGAAGAATGTAACCAGAACCTTAAGGCTCTGATACCATGTAAGATGGTAAAATACTGAATTATATTATTAAACAGTTAGGTTACAATATATAGAGATAACAAGTAATCCTAGAAATCTAACTGGGCTCGTGGGCTCATTCTAATCAAACCCTAATAATATATTCTAATAGAAAGTAGCCGACTAGAGAGTCACTTGAACATGAGTCTTTTGTGAGACAATATAATAACAAAGTTTATAGTTTTTGTGTTTGACCATATAAGTTTTGTAATTTTTATATTTGGCCTT
The DNA here is from genome assembly GCA_025215565.1 of Flaveria ramosissima. Lineage (NCBI taxonomy): Eukaryota > Viridiplantae > Streptophyta > Magnoliopsida > Asterales > Asteraceae > Flaveria > Flaveria ramosissima. The sequence continues at coordinate 66,181,389 of CM046035.1, forward strand.
ATATGATTTGCCAAGTTATTTTAGCAATAAAAATTATTCTAAATACCTATTTATTAAAAACATCATAAAAAATGTGAAAACTTGCATTATTTCGACAAGTTTGTTAAGTTTATTCTGTTATATTAACGTTTTTTCTTTCTTTCCGTTTTTTGATATCTTCGAGGACCAAGTCGAAGTGATAGTCGTTAGTATATTTCATGTATTCGGGTTTTCATATTCAAGTTCGTGATATAATTACCAACGTAACGCGTGCGGGAGCATTTCTTGTTGTTTAAAATTCCAAAGAGTTTATTTCAATACGGACAATTTTAATACATTATCTCATAAATGAAACAATTGAGCTCCTATAAAAGTAAACATTTTCGGGTGGCGCTTCGAAATGGAAAGAATACCAACATTGCAAGTTCTAGCAGAGAGAGCAATCAACATTGTCTTTTCATTATGTCCACTTTATGGTGAGTCCACGTCATATATTTGTCATTAGATGATTGATAGCTCGGTTGCTTCTAGGATTTGGCATATTAATAACGGATGGTGTAAGATTTTACTATTTATGCTTCCTCGGTTTGTCACTTATGGAAAAGGAAAATAGTTCAATTGATCATTATTCTTTCTTTCTGTTGGTGTATACGATGGGAGAAAGATATAGAAAATCTACAAGAATTAGTACACTTGGTCTCATTATTGTTATTTTGATATTGATTGTTGCTAGCTAGCATAGTATCTTTATTACATTGGTGTTATGATCTTGTTTAAAGTTCTTTGGTGTTACGTGACGATTTCATAAAATTAAAACAGTTGATGTTGGTATGATGTTTCATGGTATTCACACACATCTTAGTTTTGGTATGTGTCACATGTTTGATTTCAGTTTTCGTATTGTGGAATTGTTGGTTTGGGTCTAATTCACAATCGTAGAAAACTCAAACGCTATTATAAAATGTCTTCCGTTTTATAACAATTAGTGAGTACAAATCATACTAAGACACGTAACATATTTTAAATATGTAAAGACCAAAACGAAAGAAATAAATTATAAAACTAAAAATATTCCAAATCTACGTGTGTGTGTATGAGATATGTCAACACTTCTTTTCTTATATAATAGAGTAAATTTCGTTTTTGGTCCCCGAAGTTAGATCTGTTTAACCCTTTCAGTCCAAAAAGGAATCTTTGGACATATCAAGGCCTGACGTTTGCATTTTGTAACGATTTTGGTCCCTGACGCCAACTCTGTTAAATTTTTCAGTTAAGTTGAAGGGTATTTCCGTCATTTCATACTTAAGGGACTAGTTATGTAAACAGAATCCTAGAATCCCACACAAATACATTAGCAACCATCAACAATCTATTCTTACTACAACATCCTTCAACAAACAAACCTCAATTCATCATATTATTAACGTAAGCAAGCACCCACATGCTTCAAATCCAACAATTTTGCACAAACTTCACAAGTATATATACCCAAATTTTGCACAAACTTTACATCAGATGAACATTAAAAGCATTCAAACTCACACCAATTCACCATCATTGCAAACAATACATCACGTTTTTTACCTAAAGTGAGATTCGGAAGCGGATTAAGAGGCTTGAGACCAAGAAAAGACCCAAACACACGCTTGCAGTTAGGTTTAACTCGAGTAGCTGCTATAAGTGTGGCGATGTCGCAGGCGGTGGCGGTGACGGTGGCGGTGGCGCAGGTGGTGGAGGTGGCATGGCGCAAGCGGTGGGGGTGGCATGGCGCAAGCTGTGGGGGCGCGGTGGCGCAGGTGGTGGCCAACCACCATTGTCATTTGAAGACCTTCATTCGATCTGCCTCACATCTCCACCATCGATCTCTGCCTCATAAATTGATTTGTTCAAGAAAAGAACCCACAACAAAAACCCTAAATCGATTTGGGTGTGCAGAGGAAGATGGTCGTGTAGACTCGATGATGACGATGACGACGGTGACAGATGAAGCCAATGGTGAGAGATGAAGATGTGTTGTGGGGTGGCACCGGTGGTGGAACTAGCGACAGTGTAGGGATGTGGGGTTTGGGTTTTAAGAAGTGATAGGAAGGGGGTTGGATGATGGTGGTGAACACTAAACAATGGTGGTGGGGTCCATGGGGGTAGTTACAATTTTACATAAACAGTGTAAAATGACCAAAATACTCTTAAATTTAACCTAAAAAATTAACAGAGTTAGCGTCAGGGACCAAAATCGTTACAACATGCAAACGTCAAGCCTTGATATGTCTAAAGATTTTTTTTTTTGGACTGAAAGGGTTAAACAGATCTAACCTCAGGGACCAAAAACGAAATTTACTCTATATAATATATATGTGTATCGTTTAGAGGTGGAATATATGTATATAACTATTCAAAATCTATTTGTGTGTATAAGATATAGGTTCACGAACATTTGACAATATGTTTGTTTAATGCTTATGTTCATTTGTGTTTGTTCATTTAAACATTTTATATTCTTATTTATTAGTTTTAAATTTTAATTTCTAATTGTTTCCTTTAAAGATTTTAATTTTTCATTCTTCTAGTTTTAAGTTATTAAAATATGAAACCTAACTAGTGTTGATCACCACGCGCGTTGCGCGAGTGGTAATCGGGTCAAAGCAAGGCTCAGATAAATACTTGTAATCTAATAATCATAATATCTCACAGTTTAACGTGTTACCATCATAGCCAGTTTAAAGCGATGTTTCAACAAATGCGCATAGGCATCGTTTTACTCATCATAGACGTGAGCATTCAAAAAATAAAGACAGGCTCAACCGTGGCTACAGGCTGCGAACCTTTAAAATCTTGATTCATTAACTTTCAGGACTACTTGTCAAATTTAGGCTCAGATATCATGATTCATGTGGTTGCAAAATAGGTTGCCGCACCAAACACTAAACAATAATTTATATCATCACAGCCTAACAAATACGTGTCAATGCGCGTAGTGCTACTGATCACGCTTAGCCAACAAAACAGCCTGCCATTTAGGGTCAACACCATCCAAATTCATCAACCTCTCAAATAAGCCATGCCCCTCATCATAGAGTGATACAATCATAACCAACATATAAACCATCAACCAAAGTATCATTTTCTTACCATTTACAATGCTCATGAACAGGGAAAAACAAACACAAAGGAAACTGTTGTTGCAAGCATCAAGTATTAAGAACAATATGGTTGCTTGCTTTTGTGTTTGACACAAGCTCTACCTCTCAGATGACATGTCAGTCATCCTCATCGAGTGAAACAACCACCACCCTACAAAATCAGGGTTTATAGCTCAAGATCGTTACATTAATAATCAAACAGAACATTAAACCAAAATCGAAGGACGAAATCAAACAAACCACCAGAGCCAAGCAGAAATGGGCGACAAAACATACCACAAACAAACCACCAGAGCCAAGCCGCCACCACCGAGGTCGTCTGCTGTCGGCCAGACCGTCATCCAATCAAGCAACAACCACAAAAAATTAGGGTTTACCACAACAGTTCAAAATCAACACAAACAACTAAATCAGAACCCAAAATAGGGAGAATGGAGAAACCAACGACATGCATAGCAACCTCGCCACCACGGCAGGCCGCCAGGACGGCTGCTGTAGCGCGGTTCCATCCCTTCGGCAAACACCACCGGCATAAGCCCTGAAAGGACAAACTTTGCCAAGAGAAGACAATCAGAGAAATCAACAACGATCGACCACCGCCTTAACACCGAGGCGGCCCCCCAGAACAGAACCATCGACAACGCCACTTGCGGCCGCCAAAGGCGATGGATCTGACCATCAACATGCATCACCACCCACCGCCATCGGCCGTATGTTCTCATATTCATCGACCAACCGACTTAGGAAAACCAAGACAATCAGACAAACCCTTGAATTCGAATGAAATCACAAAAAGATTTCATCAACAATTGCAAAAGACTAAGATTCTGGTTACGAAAACCCCAACATCATAGACAAAATATGAACCAAAGAAACAAAGATGGAGATTCAAGGTTAGAAACCTCAGTTTTGGTTTTCCAAAGACCTCGAATGAAAGTCTCAGATGAAGTTTCTCCATCATCATCGACATGAAGCAACAAATTAGGGTTCTGAACCATAAACATAAAAAACATCAAATTTTCGTCTCAGGTGAGTGTTTGTCTACCGTCATCGACCAATCGGAACCCCATAAGGCCTTGGTCGGCCAGAAAAAGCCTCCTAGAGGCGGCACTCAACCTCTGTCCGGCTTACAAGTGTCCCCGGAACCACCCGTCGTGCATCGACACAAAGGAGGCCACCTTCCATGCATGCTAGAGGCGGCTGTTGTGTAGCATAGAGGCGGCACCCGCCTCCCAAACAACCGCTGGTGGTCATCGACGGGAGCCACACGATGATGGTAGCAGAAACCGCCGGCGTCCAAGACGTGAACCAGAGTGGGTCAAAACGCAAACAACCGCCGCCAGTCATCGTCTGGCCAGATACGCAACCGTCACCGCCCCCGCCCCCTCCGCCCAAGCCCACCATCAGCGCCCATCTCTGTCTCTCTCTACCACCGAACAATCAAAACCCAATAACAAAACATATGATATAAATGGCACAATCAGGGTTAAAACGTAAATACCATAAACATGTGTGGCCAACATCAAAACAAAATAAAATCAACTATTCCTTCAAGTTTGTTTTTAAATATATTTATATGTTTATGCTAACATTCATCTTCTAATCATTTTCAACTTCAGTTAATGTTACAGCTTGACATAATTCTTAGATTGTGTGTCAATTATATCTATTATAACAACGTCAAGTGTATTCGAATAGTTATGTTAAGTTTGTATTAAAGTTTAACAAACTTTCGTTTGTGTCCATTTATGTTTATAAACATTTATTTGTGTTTGTTTATCTTATGTTCAATTAATGTTCATAAACAATGCATTTTTTTAATAAACGAACATAAAAAAACATCATTCAGTAAATATTCATAAACAGTAATAAACGAGCACGAGCACAAACACTATTCATTTTCACCCCTAGTCCTTCACTCCATGATACAAATTTCTCATCATCTTTAAAGATAAGAACACCTTCCTTATCTATCTCTACTGTTTTCCCCTTTCTCCACCACCATAACCATGGCAGCATCCCTCACCTCCTCCCTCTCCTCCGCCTTCTCCACCCTCTCTCTCCGCCGCTTCTCTCTCACCCCCACCCACCACCAACCCACCACCGTAACCCTCACAAAACCCCTCAATTTCCCCTCAATCAGAACACAAGCTACCGACATCGACACAACCTTCTTCGACAATGTAGACCCTGATGAAATCAACTCCTTCGACCCACCGGAGAAGCCCGAAGGCTTCGTTCCTCCGCCTTCTTTCGACGAAGGCCCGCCGGAGACGGAGGAACAAATCGCTAGAGCCTATGAAGAGCTCTATGGGCCGGCGTATAGTGGCGAAAGTGTGTTGGGGAATGATGTGTATGTGATGGATTCGAAGGTGAAGAAGACGAGTGCCTTCGGGAAGGTGAAGAAAGATAAGATTAGAGATGGGTTTGAAGAGAGAGTCGTGCAGGTGAGTTATGGTATCTGAATTGGGGATTTGAGATGCGTTTTGACTTTTGGGTCAAAGATTGTTCTTTAATTCTGTTGATTGAGTAGAAGGTTTATAATTGAATTGAAGAAATGATAATTGCGTTGATTATCGTAGCATGAATTGTGAATATATACGACTGTTTGTGCATAATTTGTTGCCAATTTGACATCAAAGTTTGCATTTTGGAATAACTGTGTTTGACCTCAAATGCCAAAGGGGACATTTTGATTGGTTTTTGTTTATGCATTATCTTGAAGAAGATGAAAGATATGACTTTATATGTTATGCAATTGATTGAAGCTTTCTTGATGAACTGCCTTTGTCACATTAGATGTATGTTTTTAGCTTCAATTAGTTATAGGGTCTTGAGGAGGGTAATATGTAAAAATAACTAAAAGGATGAAGACATTACGAGTCGTTTAGTTGATTTAATGCTGATATGTAAAACAGACGAGAGAGATAGAGCTTTTGGTTGTCTAAAAAGCGATTTGGTTGTAATTGAGCAATGTCTCGCTTATGTGAAGTTTTCGTCTCAAACCTCGCGCCTTGGCTTTCAGGACCTGAACCTCTCAGAGTGCCTCACAGGTTTTAAAATCCAAGCCTGTGGCTTTTTGAGATCTTGAACATGGGTCTTGAGATAATCCTTATTGCAGCTTTAATCAAATCAGTTTTAGTGATATCTAGTTCCTCTTAGTGACCAATGATTGATATAACTGCTATATTTGGCACGAATTTTCGATCTTTATAGCATATTTTGATTAGACGTTTAATTAAACGGCTAAATACTGCAGGTGAGAAGGGTGACAAAGGTGGTGAAAGGAGGGAAGCAACTGCATTTCAGGGCGGTGGTGGTGGTCGGTGACAAGAAAGGGCAAGTTGGTGTTGGAGTGGGGAAAGCAAAAGAGGTTGTTGCCGCTGTTCAGAAATCTGCTACGAATGCTCGAAGGAACATAATCACGGTTCCTATGACCAAATACTTGACCTTCCCTCACAGGTAACAACGAGTTTTCTTTTATATTTTACACATTAATTAGCAAGTCTAACTCAAGAATCAAATACTCGACTACATTGTCGTGTCTAGTGTTAGGGAATAGTTTTGAGTATTGACACGCGTTATTGATGCAGAAAATGCGCATACTTATCTTCATTTCATTTGATTATTCGACTAGCAGATGTATATTCAGATTATTAACCATCACAAACGAAGAATTTAATCGTTAGATTCAGCTTCTTGATTCTTTTGAGCGTAAACAATGGCAGGTCTGATGGAGACTATGGTGCAGCCAAGGTGATGCTAAGGCCAGCATCTCCAGGTACAGGTGTGATTGCAGGTGGTGCGGTTAGAATCGTGTTAGAAATGGCTGGTGTTGAAAACGCATTGGGGAAGCAACTCGGGAGCAACAACGCCCTCAACAACGCCAGAGCAACTGTTGTAGCGGTTCAGCAAATGAGACAGTTTAGTGAAGTTGCTCGTGAACGTGGGATCCCGATGGAAGAGCTTTGGAAATGATCAAAACAAAGTGTATGAATTAACAATCTGTATTGTTTTTGTCAAGTGTTATTAATTCAAGTTCGGTTTTTACTTCAAGATTTATCAGAATGGGAGATATCTGGTTGTTTTTTAGCGTCGGTAGCTTCTCTTGTCGCAAAATCGCAATGCTGAAAATGTAATCGAACTAGCCGAGATCTTTTTAGTTTGAAATGTTGAATGTTTTTCTTGCTGGAACTTCATAAATGGTACTAAAGTAAACAACAAAATATTGCTAGCAGACTAATTACCGTCAACGGTGGGTGGTAGGCCTGTGTGGAGTTGGGACAATTCATCTCCTACTAGAAAAATGCAAGGAAACGTTAGGAGAGATGACCATTTGACCGTTTAGTTTAACAAAATTGAGTTTACAAATTAATTCCACCAACCATAAAATGCCACGTGTCTTCATATCCTTTAACTTGTTTGGAGGTAATGAGGTATTAACGTATTTGATAGAGACTTTGTCTCTTACAGAATAGATAATAAGTTCAAACCCAGATATGATGTAATATAACGTAATTTAAAATCAATAGGATATATTTACTGTTCAAAAATACTTTTTTTTGGAGGTCATGGGTCTTTATGGGTTAAGCATGCGTTCTCTTTGGTTTAAATCCTTCTTGTTAGAAAAACATGAAGCTATGACCTATGAGTATTATTGTATTCACATGATAAGGAAAGTGTAGTACATCCCGATACAACAAAATAAAAGGAGTACCTGCACAAATTTAATAATAATAATAAATAATTAAATAATTAAATAAAGAACACACTGTAAAAGGGAATTTTAGACAAGGTGAACATTTTACACCCTTAAGTAGAGTGTTTATGTTTTGGTATGAACTTTAAAACTGTCCAATCGGTCTGATCGGGGATCGGCTAGGTGGCTGGTCCAGTTCACTATAGATCGTTTTTGTCTGGTCGAACCGGTGGTCGGACCGGTTCAAACCGGATTTCGGCATTGTTTTTTTTATTTAAAAGAGTAAAAACGGTGTTAAGCTATAAATTAGTATCTTGGATATACAAATATAGTTAATTTTTATATAAAACTATGAAATACATATATAAATCATATATAAATTACTTATATTTAATTACATATATAACTATATATATAGTGTAATATATATATAATTATGACGTCATCTAGTTCTAAAATCTCGTCCAACCACCAAACCAGTAAAACGTCCGGATCGACTCACTATTGGTTTTGAATATTCAATTGTTTGTAGTAGTTATACACGGCTATAACAAAAGTATTAAACCTCTCGTATAGGACAAAACCCTTGTATTAATCCCAATGCATAATGTACAAGTAGTTATAATTAAGATGACCTAAAACAATCACACAAATTCAACACAAACCCTCAACTCAGCTTCATCTTCCACCAGATCCTCCTCCCTGCGATACCTCAGTGACTTTCCGGCGACCCTTTTGGCCGTCGCACACGACACACCACCGCCACCCGCCGCCGTTGGACCACCGGAGAAACAAGAAGATGCTGACATCGATGATGAAGAAGAAGAAGATGTTGATGATGATGTGTTGCCAAATTCAGCATCATGGTGTTTCAGAAGCTCAGATAAAAGTAATACAAGAGAAGCCATAGTGCTTTCAATCTCACACAATTATCAAGATTTTATGTTTTGAGTGTATGTTAGTGATATATGATGTGTATGTGTGTGTATATATATATATATGTGGGTGTGTATAGGTGTGGGTTGGGATCTTTGGGAGCATTGAAAGTTCAGCCCATGGTTATAATAAAAATATGGTGGCTTGTGATTCTCTGTTGGCCGCTACTCTAGCTTCGTGTTGTAGGTTTTGTAAAATAATTAAAACAATATCTCCTCTCTCTAGAACGTTATTAAAAGATAAGAGTTGTGGAAAATAGGTGTTTTTTAGGTTTTGGTTTGGGTCTACGAAACTTAAACCGGTTGTTAATGTAACTGGTTCAAGATGGGATTGATTTTAACCCGAACGCGATTTTTGCGAGAAAACGAATGTTTAGGTGTAGTTGCAGTTTTTTATTGGTTCTAAGAGCATTCACAGTGGATTCTATGTAAATGTGTAAGTGTGTTTCATAATGTTTATGAGTAAAATAAAGAGAAAATTTATTTTTCATTTGTATATATTTGAAGAATCATTGTTGAATCCCTATAAATTTTTTAATATTCTTGTAAATGGTTGTAAGTAGAGGAAATAAAAAATTTAATAATAAAGGTATATAAAAGTATTATTTAATTAAAAAAGAAAAGAGAAAGATTAATTATTTTTAGTATAATTATATAAATAAGGATAGAGAATCCATTTTAAATGCTCTAACCGATTAGGTTTGAGTTAAAACGGTTTCAAACTAGTTTGGACGGAAAAATTACAAGTCAGTTACAAATAGTCGGTTCTCACCAGTTAGTCAGTGTGTCAATTCCTTTTCAAGAAACCTTTTTTTACTACTAATACTATAGCAAGGTTCCTTTACAGTTTTTTATTGAAAACAGAAGAGCATTCTGGTAATATGTTAATGTCACTATTTGAATTCTTATCCGAAATTTTAGATGCAAATTCAAAAAGCGAAACAATATATGAAACAATTAAAAAATAACAGAAGATTACACAGAAGTATAGATATAATATGTAAATGTAATATTTTGGGTTTCTACTCAGATTTTTTTATTTTCAAGTTATAAAAACTATAAAAGACATATATAAATACAAGATCTTGAGTGAATATGTGGATAATTCAGATTCGGAATTTTGAAATTTTGATCTGCCCGTTATTTTGACACGCTCCTAAATATAGGTTCAATAAACTAAAACCTCACTGGTTTAATTTGTTTTTTTTTGTCAAGAGTTTCTATTAAAAAATAGTCGTACTATATCTGATACACCTTTTATAAAACTTAATTAAATCTATAATAACATCTAATAAAACAAGTTTTTTTTGCCACTTTTCCTTCTTTTAACCCATTTTTTTGCCACTTGTCCTTTTTCTAAATATCCACACATCAATTTTTCCTCCAAAAAGATATTATAGTAATTTAAATACTTATACAAATTTCTCTCTCTTATTAAAAATAAATTTTATTAATTGCTATGTTTCTCTCACTTATCATTCTACAAGCATTGAACCGTACTAGCTTCGTTACAGACTTAATACTGAACAGTTCACCATCCGAACATTCGCTAGCTGGCAACACGGCACTCCTGATCCTGACCTATATTAGAAAAAGAGAGCCTGGCACTTCCCTGTTAAAATCAAACTAACTTTTTTTGTTAAATAGATTTTATGAAGAAAATTAGAAATCACATCTTTTAATTAAAATCTAAATAACAAAAAACTAAAGTTTTATATAATATGAAATTTTCTAAAACACTTCACATTTTTTTAAAATATTGTAAATCGTTTTGTTTTAAAAAAATTATAAACAAGTGAAATATTTTAAAACAATCTAATTAAAACAACCAGAATAATTACAAACCAGATTTTTTAAAAAACAAGAATTTTATAAAAAAAAAATTTATAAAAAATCTTAACATGAATGTGTAAAAATAAAACTATTTAGATAAAAGAGTTAAAAAATGGCATACTTATATTTTACATCAAAATATTATACTGTAACTATTCATGTTAATTTTCATATATATTTTACATTAAAATTTAACCATTTACTTAATGAGTTTTTAGCCTATATATCGATCTATAAAAAAACTAAAATAAGCGTGAAACAATTGTAAACATCATTATACTTACTTTTTCATTTCTCTATGTTATTAATAATAATATTGAATACTAATAATATTACTCATACCATTTTCAAATTAAAAAATATATAGTTTAATAAATTAAAAACCTATTTTTTATTAAAAACACACTTTTTATAGACAAAAGTTTTATAAAATACAAAATACAACAAAAAAAATTTAAAAAAATAATTTTTCTTAAAACAATATATTTAAAAATCATAGTTTTTTTATAAAACAAAAGTTTAAGAAAAATACATTAATGTTTATTTACTTAAAGTAGCTATTTATACGTAATTATAACATATTTTATCTTCAAGCATGATTTTGTAATGCATAAATTTTTATTAATAATTATTTAATATTTTATTTATTTAATCCGTGTATTACACGGGGACTAACCTAGATTATTAATATTTTAGTTATAGTTATGTTTTCTGAATTATTTATGCCTGCACATGTCTTAAAAAAGAAAAAAAGTATTAATATGGTATATTTCAAGTTCAGGAAAGATTTTGTTAATCATAAAGGGGAAAATAGGAGACTTAAAGGGTGAATAGCTATAAAAGAATGTATATAAATAGGTTATTTTTTATTATCTTACTTGGATATAAGACAAAGATGATAATAAAGAGTGAAATTCATGACAAAATTAATCAATAGTTTATTGAAAATAAAACAAATTCGCGGAATTATCTTAGTGCGGAGAATTTGATTGAAAAATACTGAATTTAGAATGTGTTATTATTTAATAATTGAATTAAATGTAAAAATGACTATATAATGCATAGTTGGTTATGGTTTAATCGTTTACTTGGATGAAAACAAAAAAGAAAATTATATAGAATTATGAGAGTACAAACACAAATTTGAAAATTATAATAAAAATCAGTTTTCATTCCAGTTACGATCAAACGATACAAGCATTCGCTCTTGAGGAGAATGTCAGGATTCGATTCCTAACATGAAATGAATTGCGAATTGTTGTAGCATAAGAGTAGGTGTAAAGTAACATCATCGGTAAAATATTAAAATCAATTCGTATTTAGACATTGGTTAATTAATATTTACAATAAGTTGAAATGTAAATAATAATATATAAATGGGTTAGTAATGGTTGAAAGCAACTTGGAAAACTCAGCCCGTAGTAATAAAACAATGGTGGTATCCTGTTGGCTCCTACCTTCTCTTACGGCTGTTGTTGTTCACTTTACACCCTTCTTTTATATAGACTTTAGAATTAACCCCCTACATTTTTACAAAGACGTGTATGAAGTTCGTATGATGTTTCTATTTTATTTTTAAAATCACATTTAACAGTGCGTTTTAAGTTTTAAATGGTCAAGAAGGCAAGACCGGACCGGATCTACCCGTACCGAACTGACCCGGGACCAAAACCAATTAAGGTGGAAAGTAGGGATGGAGACCGAATCAAACTGTTTGTGTATTGAGTCAATTCTCGATCCCTTTTTTGGGTTAGCACACGAGAAGCTTACTCAAAGGATAATCATAGGTCAAGAATAGGAATCGGCACAGGGACCAAAACCAGATAAAGGTAAATAAGGAGCAAGGATCATAATCTATAGAGTTAATTTCAAAATTGCTCTCTAAAGTTTAACAAAAATAACTATTTTCCTTCAAAAGATTAAATAAATCAATATACTTCCAAATGTTTCATAAGTTGTTTCAATTTCAGTCCAAAAGATTTATTATTTGGATTTAAGTTGCAACAACTAATAAAACTTTTGGACTGAAATCGAAACAAGTATGAAATCTTTTTAGGTAAATTGGTATTTATAATCTTTTGAAGGAAAATTGCTATTTTGGTCAAAGATCAGTGAACAAAATCAAACTTAACTATAATCTTTATTTTAGTAGTATATAATTAAGTTTTCACCTTACAAGTATAAGTGGAAAACAAAGACCCATTGGCGAGTAACGCTATGTAAATAATTGTTAATTTGATAATGTTAGTAAATTGTCTGATTGTTACTGGTAGTCTAGTGATTATAATAGTTAAGATATATCTTGTAGATTTGTTTTTATTTTTGTCAATTTATGTTAATTGGTTTGTTTTGAATTTGGCATTATTTTGATTGGAAGTTGGAATCTTCACATAGAAACCATTATTGAGGATTTTATGACAAAATCTATCCAAGGAAGAAACTTATTGATATATACAAGGGTATCTTGTTGTCATAACATGAGTTTTATAATCTTATTGTTCAAAGAATATAAAGTAGTAGTTCACTTCAATTGGATACGGTTCTAGTCGGTTAACATGGTTCTGTTTGGTTATAATACAATTAATATTAACACATTGTTCGGCTATTTCAATTATCCCAATAACTAAAACATAATAAAATAATAAAAATCAGTTATCAGAAAGCATAACCGGATCACTAATTATTTTTATTCGTTCTTTTTCCCATTATGGTTCAGTTAATCGACTTTCTATCCACCAAGATCAGATGACGAAGGTGTAACCTATCTAAGTATAAGTATGGACTTACAAGAAAATTCATATCAAAACGGTACTTACTATATTTATATAGTAGACTATGAAGTTGTAAATATCACACATAAAGGGTTGTGTTAGCTATAAAAACTAAAAGGTTGTTTAGCAATTTCTGAATGATTAAGTGTAAAACCAATAAAAAGTCTGAACCATTAATTGTTGAACCATTAAGAGGTCTGAACCATTAAAAGCTAGTACCGCTTAATTATTCAAAGACAAATGTCTGATCAATTCAGATAAGAGGTATTAACCATTTAGCATTAGACCTTTTAACCATTCAGCATTAGTATAATGCTTAACCATTCAGAGGCAAATGTCTGAATGATTCAGACATTTGATCGCGAAACAAACAGTCTGAACCATTAAGTGTTAAACCATTCAAACATCTGAACCATTAAGAGGCTGATTCAGATGCTTCCAAACAATCCTCAAAATATAATGTAAGTAAATGATAATATGATGTTTGTTAAAAAGAAGTATGTCTCATAACATTTAGGGGTTGTTTGATTTGCTTATGACCCTGTCAAAATGTCTGACCCACTGACCCGGTCAGACATTTTGGCCGGTCAGCGTGTTTGATTATCACTATTTCACGTCTGACCCGGTCCGACACCACTGACCCATGCCTATTTTTCCTCTTACTCGATCAGTTTTGAGACAACTCCTTACCCGGTCACCACCTTCTGACCGAGTAAGAATTTCAAACAGCCCCTTAGACATTTTATTAAAAATATTGATGTCTATCAAATATTACATCAGTGGCCCATTATCTTCACAAGGAGACATAATGGTAAGTGTTTAAGTTCTTTTGTCTGAAGTCTCATATTTAAAAACTTGTTTAAACCAACAATCGAGGCCCACTTTTTCCTGTACATGACTATAGTCTATAAGTGTATAACTATAAGACTATAAGCTCCTAGAAGCCCAAGAAACCTACAAAACAAAATTCTTGATTAACAAATTTTCTAACGGATGATTATATTAATCTCTTGTTTATTATAAACAAATAACTTCTTAATACCACACCACAATTGATTTAAACAAACCAAAAGGAGAATCAACTATATTAAACTATACTAGTGAGTTCTTTTCACGCGTTGTGGCGGCTCTGTTTTAAATGAAATATATATTGAAATGTAAGTAAATACACACGTCAGAGTATAATCAGAATTGAAAACACTACGCTATTGTGAAAAAAGTTGAATAATACATTATATCACCTTCTCTACTACCTAACCGTTAACACTGCTACCTTCACTCGCCATGAAGAACATGCTTTATAGTTATTAGAAAGAAAAGTGTAGCAATAGTTTTCCAAATATTTAATACCTTATATGGTGTAGATGGGGAAGCCCACTGATTTGGGAACAAGGCTGATCAGTAACTTAGAAATTGTGTTCACATCAGTGGTGGTTGAAACATAACAAGGACTTCCAATCGAGAATCTGTGGTAAGTGTCAGAGGCGACATGGGGCGGTGGCAGGTGACATCAATGGTAGTGTTGCTAGTCGATGTTGGGCGGTTGCGCATGCAGTGTCGATAGGCACTAGTTAGGAACGGGGGCGGGTGGTGACGTGTGAGGTCGATGGCAGCAACATGAGTTGGTGGGGATAGTGTCCGTTGAAGGAATGCGAAATCCTTTACGATTAGGTGTGTAATATGATTCAAGTTTAAATTTCAACCAATTATACTAAAACATTCTAGAAAAAGAAATTCATATTCCAGTTGCATTAAATTCCAGTAAATGTTACGTTAATCAACCACACTCTAAATAAAAATCTTTCCTCAATATTCTAAAACTAAGTAGATTAAACATTCACCTACATATGAAAAAATAAGCTTGAGTAATAGTGGGTTTTGAATTTGGCAACTATAATTTAAGGGGTTTGCATTTTGCCCACTCCCCTAAATGTGTTTAAGTGAGTCGGTGTTCACCTATGTTACATTCACACTTGATGACCTGTCGTTGGGGTCATGCAAAAACCTTATTAACCTGTGTAGCTAGAGTAAGTCAGGTATCGTATCCACGAGGAGCATGTGGTTAGTGTTACATGATTCGTTTGATTATTTAATATAAATTAATTAACTAAAACTAAATCATTGAATACTTAAACTATTGTCTCTTGGCTGCGTAAATTGGATTTTGGAATGATTAAGAAATTAAGTAAGAAACAAATTGCAAATGAGTAAACTTGATTAAGAAGACAATTATGACAACGAGTAATCCACTCCGGGATTAAGTTTTGGTTTTCTATAATCGTTTAGTTTAATTTGGTGGAAAATCCTTAACTGGGATTCTATGCATGCAGTGATTAAGTGATATCGATAATCAAGACTTAATAGGTCTTAGTACACGATACCAATTGAATTAACAACCAAAACTTTACAACCATACGATTCGCGCAACATCATATGATATTCAAATAGAGGTTAACCAAAACAATTGTTTAAATAATCAAAACACAAGTTAAACTTATAAAAGAACTTAACAGGTTCTAAAGTTTAATCCCAACACAAGTTTAACACAAACGAGAACCTAATCACATAAAACCTATTACCCGAAGCAGATCACGAGAAGATTAGCCGCTCATTGTTCTTGAATGATCTTCAAAACTGTTGTTGATTTGCGTAGTGGATGATTGAATGGTGTTAGAACGATGTGAAATGATGAATTTCGGACCTAGGAACTCCCAAAATTTGTCTCAATTCGTCCTAGGTCGAATGGGGGGCAAGTGGTGGTTGAAACCTAACAAAAACATGATTTTATAGGTGTTCCACGGAGGCCCTGACGTAGGCTATGCCAGCCAGCGTAGCTTACGCTGGGGTGCTTTATGTTGTTTTTAGATGAAGCATATTCCAATTGCATTAATTTCCAGTAAATTTTACGTTAATCAACCACACCCTAAATAAATAATCTTTCCTCAATATTCTAATACTAATTAGATCAAACATTCACCTATATATGAAAAATAAGCTTGAGGAATAGTGGGTTTTGTGGGTTTTGAATTTGACAACTATAATTTAAGGGGTTTGCATTTTGCCCCCTCCCCTAAATGTGTTTAAGTGAGCCGGTGTTCACCTATGTTACATTCACACTCTTGTTTATTTCTAGTGAGATAAAGGGTTCGTCGGTGTTGTTTACAACTTGCACCGCCTCTACCGTCTCTTGTGTGTGCCGACCACCGGCCACGTAACATACTATCTTGAGGGTGAGGTGGTTTTTGGTGTTGTGTGTGGATGGCACGTGGCAGGACAACCTTTGACGATTTGGACGTCGCCGGTGGTCTGTCGGCCTCCTTTGGTGGCATTTGGGTGGTAGTGACATCTTGTTCTATTCATCCTTTGCTCGATAATGATGGGCCATGACAAATCTGAGAGCCCTTATCTGCTTTTGATGCTTTGTTGGGCTTTTGGTGGTATTGCGATAGCGCGGCATTTTGTAATGCATAAATTTTTATTAATAATTATTTAATATTTTATTTGTTCTTTTGAATTATTTATGCCTGCACATGTTTTAAAAAAGAAAAAAAGTATTAATCTTCCTACTTTAATAAAAGAGTAACTTGATATGACACGTGACATATCATAATCATTCTCACCAAAATTCCCCCCCCCCTCTATCTCCTATTAAATAATTACCTTAATTACTAATAATATTATTTAACACTTTTTTAGATTTAATATGAGATTTATTTATTAATGTTATTTCTAAATAAATAATTTTTTATAAAATAATAAATTTTTCAAAAGTAAAACTTTTTAAAAATACAAAATATGTTAAAATTGGTATTTTAAAAAGTCAATTTTTTTAAAACCAAAAAAATTTTAAAAATGATATTTTTATATGATTTGTTTTTAGAACAAAGTGTTTATTTTTTTTTGGAAAAAGATTTAAAAACAAAATTTTAAAATGTTGATATCACTATTTTATTACTTAGAATCATTTCTCATACGTAATTTCAGTCATATCATTTTATAATTAATAAATTTTATTATATTAATATTTTATTTTATTCAATCTATGTAATATACAAGTTTATTAAAGATTCTATGGTATATTTCAAGTTCAGGAAAGATTTTGTTAATCATAAAGGGGAAAATAGGAGACTTAAAGGGTGAATAGCTATAAAAGAATGTATATAAATAGCTTATTTTTTATTATCTTACTTGGATATAAGACAAAGATGATAATAAAGAGTGAAATTCATGACAAAATTAATCAATAGTTTATTGAATATAAAACAAATTCGCGGAATTATTTAGTGCGGAGAATTTGATTGAAAAATACTGAATTTAGAATGTGTTATTATTTAATAATTGAATTAAATGTAAAAAAAATGACTACATACATATTTGGTTATGGTTTAATCGTTTTACTTGGATGAAAACAAAAAAGAAAATCAACTAGAATTATGAGAGTACAAACACAAATTTGAAAATTATAATAAAAATCAAACGATACAAGCATTCGCTCTTGAGGAGAATGTTCGATTCCTAACATGAAATGAATTACGAATTGTTGTAGCATAAGAGTAGGTGTAAAGTAACATCATCGTTAAAATATTAAAATCAATTCGTATTTAGACATTGGTTAATTAATATATACAATAAGTTGAAATGTAAATAATAATATATAAATGGGTTAGTAAATGGTTGAAAGCAACTTGGAAAACTCAGCCCGTAGTAATAAAACAATGGTGGTATCCTGTTGGCTCCTACCTTCTCTTACGGCTGTTGTTTTTCACTTTCAACCCTTCTTTTATATAGACTTTAGAATTAACCCCCTACATTTTTACAAAGACGTGTATGAAGTTCGTATGAGGTTTCTATTTTATTTTTAAAATCACATTTAACAGTGCGTTTTAAGTTTTAAATGGCTCAAGAAGGCAAGACCGGACCGGATCTACCCGTACCAAACTGGCCCGGGACCAAAAACATTTAAGGTGGAAAGTAGGGACGGAGACCGGATCAAACTGTTTGTGTATTGAGTCAATTCTCGATCCCTTTTTTGGGTTAGCACACGAGAAGCTTACTCAAAGGATAATCATAGGCCAAGAATAGGAATCGGCACAGGGACCAAAACCATATAAAGGTAAATAAGGAGCAAGGATCATAATCTATAGAGTTAATTTCAATTTTGCTTCCTACGATTTGATAAAATTTAACTATTTTTCTCCAAACGATTAAATAAATCAATATACCTCCAAATGTTTCATAAGTTGTTTCAATTTCAGTTCAAAAGGTTTATTATTTTGGATTTAAGTTGCAACAACTAATAAAACTTTTGGACTGAATTCGAAACATGTATGAAAATTTTGGAGGTAAATTGAGCCATTATAATCTTTTGAAAGAAAATTGTTATTTTTATCAAAGATCAGTGAACAAAATCAAACTTAATTGTAATCTTTATTTTACTAGTATATAATTAAGTTTTCACCTTACAAGTATAAGTGGAAAACAAAGACCCATTGGCGAGCAACGCTATGTAATAATTGTTAATTTGATAATGTTAGATTGTTATTGGTAGTCTAGTGATTATAATAGTTAAGATATATCTTGTAGATTTGTTTTTATTTTTGTCAATTTATGTTAATTGGTTTGTTTTGAATTTGGCATTATTTTGATTGGAAGTTGGAATCTTCACATAGAAACCATTATTGAGGATTTTATGACAAAATCTATCCAAGAAAGAAGCTTATTGATATATACAAGGGTATCTTGTTGTCATAACATGAGTTTTATAATCTTATTGTTCAAAGAATATAAAGTAGTAGTTCACTTCAATTGGATACGGTTCTAGTCGGTTAACATGGTTCTGTTTGGTTATAATACAATTAATATTAACACATTGTTCGGCTATTTCAATTATCCCAATATAACTAAAACATAATAAAGTAATAAAAATCAGTTATCAGAAGGCATAACCTGATCACTAATTATTTTTATTCGTTCTTTTTCCCATTATGGTTAAATTAATCGACTTTCTATCCACCAAGATCAGATGACGAAGGTGTAACCTATCTAAGTATAAGTATGGACTTACAAGAAAAATCATATTAAAACGGTATTTACTATATTAGTATTTACATTTATATAGTAGACTATGAAGTTGTAAATATGACACATAAAGGGTTGTGTTAGCTATAAAGATTAATGGGCTGTTTAACAATTTCTGAATGATTAAGTGTAAAACTAATAAAAGGTCTGAACCATTAATTGTTGAACCATTAAGAGCTAGTATCGCTTAACTATTCAAAGGCAAATGTCTGATCAATTCAGATAAGAGGTATTAAACATTCAGCATTAGACCTTTTAACCATGCAGCATTAGTATAATGCTTAACCATTTAGAGGCAAATGTCTGAATCATTCAGACATTTATCGCGAAACAAACATGTAACACCCGGTCCCTCACACCAACAATATTGTACGCTTTGCTCACAAGGAGCTCACGGATTTGCTTTTGGTTGCCCGGGTGAAAACTTTCCAGGGATGTCACCCATCCCTGGATTGCTCCCATATGATCACGCTTAACTGTGGAGTTCTCCTCTCATCCACAGCCAATACGCCTAAAACGCGTTGTTTATGTTAGAGGCCAGACATTCCTTATAAACCAGGAATCTCTCCTGTCCACGGCCGATGTGAGATATGTGTAGGGTGTCACAAAATAGTCTGAATCATTAAGTGTTGAACCATTCAAACATCTAAACCATTAAGAGGTTGATTCAGATGCTTCCAAACAATCCTCAAAATATAATGTAAGTATATGATAATATGATGTTTGTTAAAAAGAAGTATGTCTCATAACATTTAGGGGTTGTTTGATTTGCTTTTGACCCGGTCAAAATGTCTGACCCACTGACCAGGTCAGATATTTTGGCCGGTCAGCGTGTTTGATTATCACTATTTCGCGTCTGACCCGATCCAACACCACTTACACATGCCTATTTTTCCTCTTACCCGGTCCGTTTTGTAACTACCTCTAACCCGGTCACCACCTTCTGACCGAGTAAGAACTTCAAACAGCCTCTTAGACATTTTATTAAAAATATTGATGTCTATCAAATATTACATCAGTGGCCCATTATCTTCACAAGGAGACATAATGGTAAGTGTTTAAGTTCTTTTGTCTGAAGTCTTATATTTAAAAACTTGTATCAGACGGCCCAGAATCTCCCAGTTAAACCAACAATCGAGGCCCACTTTTTCCTGTACATGACTTGATGACTATAGTCTATAAGTGTGTAACTATAAGACTATAAGCTCCTAGAAGCCCAAGAAACCTACAAAACAAAATTCTTGATTAACAAATTTTCTAAAGGATGATTATATTAATCTTTTGTTTATTATAAACAAATAACTCCTTAATACTACACCACAATTGATTTAAACAAACCAAAAGAAAAATCAACTATATTAAACTATAGTAGTGAGTTCTTTTCGCGCGTAGCGACGGCTATGTTTTAAATGAAATGTATATTGAAATGTAAGTAAATACACACGCCACAGTATAATCAGAATTGAAAACACTACGCTGTTGTGAAAAAAAATTGAAAAATATATTATATCACCTTCTCTACTACCTAACCGTTAACACTGCTACCTTCACTCGCCATGAAGAACATGCTTTATAGTTATTAGAAAGACAAAGTGTAGCAATAGTTTTCCAAATATTTAATACCTTATATGGTGTAGATGGGGAAGCCCACTTATTTAGGGAACAAGGCTGATCAGTAACTTAGAAATTGTGTTCACATCAGTGGTGGTTGAAACAAAACAAGGACTTCCAATCGAGAATCTGTGGTACTGTGTCAGAGGCGACATGGGGCGGTGGCAGGTGACGTCAATGGTAGTGTTGCTAGTCGATGTTGGGCGGTTGCGCATGCAGTGTCGATAGGCACTAGTTAGGAACGGGGGCGGGTGGTGACGTGTGAGGTCGATGGCAACAACTCAGGTTGGTGGCCGGTGGCTATGACAAGTTGTGTCGGTCGACGTCGTTTGGGGATAGTGTCCGTTGACGGAATGCGAAATCCTTTACGATTAGGGTGTAATATGAATTCAAGTTTAAATTTCAACCGATTATACTAACAAAAAACATTCAGAAAATGGAATTCATATTCCAATTGCATTAAATTCCAGTAAATTTTACGTTAATCAACCACACCCTAAATAAAAAATCTTTCCTCAATATTCTAAAACTAAGTAGATCAAACATTCACCTACATATGAAAAAATAAGCTTGAGGAATAGTGGGTTTTGAATTTGACAACTATAATTTAAGGGGTTTGCATTTTGCCACCTCCCCTAAATGTGTTTAAGTGAGTCGGTGTTCACCTATGTTACATTCACACTTGATGACCTGTCGTTGGGGTCATGCAAAAACCTAATTAACCTGTGTAGCTAGAGTAAGTCAGGTATCGTATCCACGAGAAGCATGTGGTTAGTGTTACACGATTCGTTTGATTATTTAATATAAATTAATTAACTAAAACTAAATCATTGAATACTTAAACTATTGCCTCTTGGCTGCGTAAATTGGATTTTGGAATGATTAAGAAATTAAGTAAGAAACAAATTACAAATGAGTAAACTTGATTAAGAAGACAATTATGACAACGAGTAATCCACTCTGAGATTAAGGTTTGGTTTTCTGTAATCGTTTAGTTTAACTTGGTGGAAAATCCTTAACGAGGATTCTATGCATGCAATGATTAAGTGATATCGATAATCAAGACTTAATGGGTCTTAGTACACGATACCAATTGAATTAACAACCAAAACTTTACAACCATACGATTCGCGCAACATCATATGATATTCAAATAGAGGTTAACCAAAACAATTGTTTAAATAATCAAAACACAAGTTAAACTTATAAAAGAACTTAACGGGTTCTAAAGTTTAATCCCAACACAAGTTTAACACAAACGAGAACCTAATCACATGAAACCCATTACCCGAAGCAGATCACGAGAAGATTAGCCGCTCATTGTTCTTGAATGATCTTCAAAACCGTTGTTGATTTGCATAATGGATGATTGAATGGTGTTAGAACGATGTGAAATGATGAATTTCAGACCTAGGAACTCCCAAAATTTGTCTCAAATCGTCCTAGGTCGAATGGGGGGCAAGTGGTGGTTGAAACCTAACAAAAACATGATTTTATAGGTGTTCCACGGAGGCCCTGGCGTAGGCTACGCCAGCCAGCGTAGCCTACGCTGGGGTGCTTTATGTTGTTTTTTAGCTGAAGTTGGCGTAGCCTACGGTGGCTGTAGTAGGCTACGGTGGGAGCTTTTCTGCTGCACTTTTAAATCTTTATTTCTTGACCCCTCCAATGCCTTGTTTCACCATGTAAGCTTCCAATTTGGTTATTTTACCTACAAAATCACTTCAAACTCCTAGTTAACCTATTCAACATAACCAAATGCATAAAGACGAGTGATTATACTTAATATTTAACATTTAAACACTTAAAATACCATTCCAACACACTCACATCAACACTCTTGTTTATTTCTAGAGAGATAAAGGGTCGTCAGTGTTGTTTACAACTTGCACCGCCTCTACCGTCTCTTGTGTGCGCCGACCGCCGGCCATGTAACATCTTGTCTTGAGGGTGAGGTGGTTTTTGGTGTTGTGTGTGGATGGCGTGTGGCAGGACAACCTTTGATGATTTGGACGTCGCCGGTGGTCTGTCGGCCTCCTTTGGTGGCATTTGGGTGGTAGTGACGTCTTGTTCTATTCATCCTTTGCTCGATAATAATAGGCCATGACAAATCTGAGAGCCCTTATCTGCTTTTGATGCTTTGTTGGGCTTTTGGTGGTATTGCGATAGCGCAGCTGCCGACTGTCGTCCATAGATGATGGTGCATGTCGATACCAACATAGATCTGTTGATTTGCATGCCACCGGTGGTCTGTAAACCGTCTTTGGTGGCGTCTGCGTGGCTGCGACAAGCTGTTCTTTTCATCATTTGCTCGATAATGATGGGTCAATCGTGCGTCTGAGAGCCCTAATCTCTTTTGCTCGATGATGACGGGCAATCGCGCATCTGATAGCCCTTATACGGTGTTGATAATGTGGTTTAATGGCTTATGTTGGTGATGTTGTCATTTGTGTTGTTATTAATATTTTTATGTGTTTCTTTTGGATTTTTAGTCTGATGTTGAATTGTTAGTGGGTTCATGGTGGTTTGTTGTTGCTTATGTCCTTGGATTGTTGTTATTTATACCTACGTCAATGATGATGATGGACTGGTGTTCATTTGATGCATTTTATGTGGGGTTGGATGTTGATATTCGTGATTTCCATATGTTGATGATGATGTGTTCATGTCATTGGGATGTGGTCCTTTTTTAATTCATCGGTGATGATGAGCGGTTGTTCATTTGAGGCATTCGGGTTAAAGTTATGTACATAAATTCTATGATGATATCAAAAAGGGTTAAAGTTTGGCGCAACACCGCTCTCGGTTTGCAGCCACTACGAGCCACCTATTTTGAGCCTTAGATTTGCGACGCTTGATGTAATGACATTTTTGTTTCACTTTGGACTAGCAGCACAGTCGTGTGTTTGTGTTAGTTGTCACACAAAGCGTGGAACATATGTCCATAAGAGGATGCACTTGGTTATCGTTTTGGGTGTTCGAGAGCCATTGTTGCTTGATTGCTCTTAAGTATTATGGGGAAACAGTTGTCATGGCATGTTTTTGCGGTTTCTGGTTATAATGGTTGTTTAGTAGACCTCGATTCTGGTCGTCTTATAACCGCTAACAGTTCATTATGTTTCTTATGGGATTGACTATACTGGCTCGATGTTGTATTTTTAGCTACTTAAATAAAGACGGTGATAGGCTATGACGATTAGTTTGCAGCCGGAACAAATCGCCATTGTCATGGCATGTTTTGAGCTTACTTGTTTAGGCGTGGTAAACGGTTAGTTTACAGTCACAACAAGCGTCCATTTCCGAGCCTTTTACCAAATTGTATAAAAATCGATTCGCCCCCACAACGAAACGCGAGTGGAATAACAACTAGTTGCAATATAAAATCAAGTGTATTATACATAAAATCAATAAAAATCAACCGTATATATTTTTTCTTTTTAAATAAAACATAACATGTGAAAATACATAATTGTTGAATAAACTAAAGGAATAATAATAACAAGAAAACATATCCTATGTTCTTTCCTAGTCACTACCAAATAATGATAGTGCACATATATTGACCATTTAAACCTCACAAGGGCAATACAGTCATTTCACAACTCCAACTTGAAAAACCCATGGGCTTTACGCCGCGTATTTAATCCAAATCATGATTAGATGGAGTAGGTAATCGTATGGAACCCACCTCATTAGATAAACGTAACAATCATTAATTTCAAGGGTCAGGATTAAGTCTCACTAATCCATCCAAGCTGTCAAGTAGGCCCACGTGCGTTGCACATGTTGCATGCGACAAACTGCAGTCGACAGATGGGAATATAAGATAGATACCACCTCCCATAAGATAGGATATACTTTCATAATAACTTATAAAAATGTTAACCAACAGTCCCTTTAGAATTTTACAATTTCTAAATGTAGCTACTTGTGTTTTCTTTTTTGGTCAATATATTGAAAGGTGAAAGTGTAAAGAGGGTTAAAGTGTTTATAAACTAAATAGTTGTTTATAAACATATCTTTTTATGGAGTCAAAATAGTAAAGAGGATTGAAGTGTTTAACATTCACTAAGAGGGTGCTACATATTACAAAAAACAAGTTATTACATACATATAATCGTTTAATTAAACAAAAACTATTCAATTGTGATCGCTCTAAGCTTTTGATTATTGACATGTTTTTGAGAATCCAGAGGTCTTAACATCCTTGATAATCTTGTTAATAGAGAGTGGTTTATTGGAAAACACATGTTTTCATTTCAGGCTCTCCATATGCGCGTTGCACAATCTTGTGATAAAAAAGCAAATCACGAACTATGAAAGGCATAATCAAGAGGTTGCTAGCACCACTGGGTGATGATAGCCCATACTGATTTAGCAATTCAGCATGATACAAAAATGTGTTCAATGGCTTTGTGTAGTTTTTCACATACGGATGGTTAGTATTACCTATAAAAAAATTCATTTGTTGTAGCAACCAAAAAGGATAACCTCTCCATTTTCCCTCTCCATTCAAGCATGTTAAAACAGAATCATTTGAAACGATAAATCAATAAGCTTGGTTTGTTTGAGATCTGTTTGGGTCGGTTCACATTTTAAAATATGAAAACATACATATAAACTAACTAGACCACTTACTTTGTTATTTTGTATTATAAGTGCATGAACTAATTCTTCTATTTTTAAAAACTTGATGTAAATTGATATCTTTTTAACAAATGCAATTTAAGCTACTCAAACACAAAATCAAAACGTTTTGGCGAGTTTGATCAATTGATTCGTCTTATGGCGAGTTTGATAAATTGATTCGTCTAGCCGACCCAACCAACCAATCAATAAAGTTTTTTTGAATTTCAAAATCGTATTTGGTCATTCGACCTAGATACGTCAAAATGGTCTATCCAGGCCGAAAAAAGTATTGATTAAAAAAAGTGGTAAGGGTTGAATAAACCAAAACTCAAGGGGCTCCTTTGTACTTTTAAAAAAATATCATACAAAAATCTTGAATTTCTGAAGCATATCTACAGCACTCTGTACCTTGACTCAAACCTACGTGGATCCAACCCATCATATTTGGCCCACACATTACCACCATCAAATCACAACACGCCACGTGGATATCATCACCCTATAAAAACAACCTCCCCAAAATTAATCTCACTGCAAAAAAAAATATCAAAAAACCCTTTTTCTATAACGGTTGTGAGGTTGCTCAATGGGCAGAACCACCACCCAAATTCCGATGAGCCACCGTGTGCTGTCGCCGAACCACCAATACGCCGCCGTAGACCACCCACACGATCAACCACCGGTTCAATTGTCCGGTTCAATCTTCGGGTTTCTAGAGGAAGAAGCCACCGTGTTATCATCGCCGGAAAATGATCAGTACGACATTCAACAAGAAATCGAAATCGAAAACGATGAAGATGAGTGTGAAAAACCTGAAGATTCCGACGATAAGATCAAATTCTGGGAGACCCAACTGCAGAATTTACATGTAAGAATCGTTTATTTGATCGGAATTTCGAGTTTTTAGAACTCCGGTTAACGTGCTCTGCTTTTTTTATTGATTTTCCGACAGACGACATTGTTTAGGACGACAAGTTTAGAATCGAGGATCCGAAGTATAACGAAAGAAGCACTCGAGGAAATCGAGGCGGCCGGAAATGCGTGTTCTTGCTCGAGACCGGTCTCGGGCGGTTGCCGGAGTTGCCGGATGAGGGAAATCTGCAGCCGGTTGCAAAGTTCAGGTTTTGATTCAGCTATTTGCAAGTCAAAATGGAAAAGTTCATCAGATATTCCATCAGGTAACTACAAATAAAAAATAACGGTGTTGCTAAACGTATCTCTCTCATAATAATGTTTAATGATACTTATGATAAAAGATCTTGGGATACGTACCCTCTCATAAAACTTTATGGGCCCACCCCTTATTATATATGTTTGTCGTAACGAAATTAATGGTATTGAATTATTGTGACGCAGGAGGACACACGTTTTTGGACGTGATCGATGACTCCAATCGGAAAAAAGGTGCGGTGAGGGTGATCATCGAGTTGGAGTTACGTGGTCAGTTTGAGATGAAGAAAGCGAGTGATGAGTATAACAGTTTGGTGTGTAAACTTCCCGACGTGTTTGTTGGAAAATCAGACCGCCTACAGACTGTTATTAAGATACTGAGTTTTGCCGCGAAAAAATGTATGAGAGAGAAGAAAATGCATTTGGGGCCGTGGAGGAAGCAACAATACATGCAAGCGAAGTGGCTTAGAGTGACTGAGAGAAGTACTGTCGCCGCCACTATGTCACCACCGTTAGCGGTGGATGTTTATTCTAGTCGACCGGCGAGGGTTAGAGCGTCGATGCTGACTATGGATCTTGTCGATGATTTGCCGATGGTGTCTTGTTTTTATGCTCATGCTGTTAAAGTTTTATAGAAAGTGTTGTGTAAATGAAACCTTAGTTACGTATTAATGAATATAATTCTTTACAAACCATAATAGTATTACCACCACCACATTGGCTAAGGAGAGCAATGTTTTTATTAACTAGCGAGAGGCTAGACAACACAAAGTACAAAATGTTGTAAATTTATTGATAATATTAATATGGTTATTAATATTTAATCAATAAATTAATATGTTGAATGAAAACTAATGTGGTTAATGACATTAGGAATTAATAGTGTAGGAAGTTATCCCACATTGGAGAAAAGAAAGTATATAAAATGGTTTATATTCTATAACCTTTTGTCTATATTATTTCCTAAGTGTCACACTAAGTGGATTCGTGAAGGACTCGCACTCGCACACGCGCGTGGCGTGGGCATGTGGGCGCAATGTGGCGCTTTGATGGCGCACTTTGCACTTCGCACGGGTTCTAGATCAATCCCGGCAGTACAAACTGCTTCGGCTGTTGTACCTTGGGAAACAAAACGAGTTCTCTTGGGAGGCTCGGGATTTGTTTTAAGGACCCCGTGTTGAACACGATCCTCAGCTTTTACATTTTTATTTCTTCTATTTCTGTAAATGTATCATTGTAAAGTGATTGATAATCAATTATTTATATTCATTTGTATTGAGTATATTAATAAAATTATTTGAATCTTTTATTTTATATGAACGGTTCCTACACAAAATACAAATTACCAAAAATAAGTTGGAGCCAAGAAAAGTTACATAACTTAGCTCTATTATGAATCCGATTATATGAAAGAAGCATTACGTCATACGTCATTTTCATGGGCACACAAACCTAGGATGTTCAAAAAAATGTAAATTGGAAAAGAAAGTAATTTGAAACCGATACAACTGATACTAAACCTTATTCAAATCGGGTCTCATCAAAATCTGAAACTCATTATTCGAATTTCTGTTCGGGTTTTGAATATCAAAGGTTTTATAACCGGTTTATTTGAACTAGTCAAATATTCGATTAAACCAAATAATAAACTTATTGTGTTTTTAGCCCAATACCTAGTGTTCCCAGTCAAATACCCAAAGACACTTTGACATCTTTGCCTAGACAACTAAACAATATTACAAGAATCGATTCAGTTTATGTTAGGAACCAAAAATTAGGGGAAAAAAGAAACCAAAAAATCAGAAACAATACTATTTGGTTTAATTCGGATTATTAAAATTTATACGCATGGTCCAACATTGAATTCAGATAGATTCTGATCGCATCGAATTTTTGACAAGATCGTAAAATTTTCAAATCCAAATACAACATTATCCACTCGGATGAACTTCCCTCCCGACAAACCTTCTTCCAAAAACGTCAAGAGTTTCTAGATTTCTAAATATGTCAAATGGTGTATAAATCAATGCAACCTTAAGCTTGATTTAATTCTTCGACCTCAATGCGTTTTGAAAAAGATTAACAAGCTTCGTCTTTTTTATTAAAGCTACCATCACCCTAGATTAATTCAAACCCAAAAAAACACACCAAGAAAATCGTAATGAGAATTGGAGGTAAGAAGTAACAAGAATCATGGTATGACGATAACATCGTTGGTGATGTTGATTGTTGAGGTGACTGAAAATGAGATAACGGTGGTAATAAGAGCGATAATGAGAAAAGTAACATGATAGGGGAAGGGCGTGGATGATTAAAGACGGTTAAATCTTCTTGAAGGCTTAAAGTGTAATATTCAACCAAGAAGTAATGAAATGTTGTTATTATGGATATCATATCAAAACATAAGTCTATAACATTTAAAAGAAACTAGTATTACGCCCGCGCTTCGCGGCGGTATCGTGTTCGTGGTTTATATTTTGAAATATTTATACAACATAAATGTTAAAAATAAAATAAAATTCCTTACATACAAAAAACAGTTAGACAAATAAAAAAACATGTACAATAGTATTCATTCTACGGCTTCAAAGAAAATTATCGCAGACAGCTCAGTTTTGTAATAAACTCAAGCTGAAATAGTGAAAAGAAATAAACATGACTCAACAAATCTTGTACTATATAATATTTTAGAAGTTATATAGGAAAAAAGCCAAAAAAATAAAATTTTAAAATAGTTTTGATGATTGTACGTTTGGGCTTCAGTAACTTATATATTATAACACATGAATCCGTTATGAATGAAATTTATTACGACACATAGATAAAATAGTCACGTCACAACCGTATATTCAAGAAGAAAACATTATCCATCAAAATTTATAAGAGAAAAATAAAATACGGCCGGAAATAATTATAACAACTAATATATTATTTTTTATGAAATAAAAAGAAGAAGTATTAGATTTTAATATAATATATTGTTTATATTTTTTATACAACAGATTAAGATAAATAAAAATAAAAATAATTGATCATAATCGAAACATGTGTGAGAGAATAGAAATGGGAAGGTGGACTGTCAGAAAATGTAAGAGCAAAAAAGTCAAAAAGATGACTAGCAATTTGTACTTTGCGTAGAAGAGTTGTTCATGTTGAGTATATGAATTGAAATGTTGTACACGATGTATTAACACTTTGCAGTTTGGTTTTTAAAAGTATAGTAATGTTCATCCAAATATACTCAAGAAATTCAAAATAACTTAATTAAGTATTTATTGCATCAATTTAAACGAAAGAGTTTTATTCTGAGTGCTCTCCTCATAGGTGCTGTTTGTTTTTTCTGCAGGAAAACGTCTGCAGTCTGCGAACCACATCTGCAGACATCTGCAACAGAAGAGGTGGACCAAATGTCTGCAGTCTGCAAGAAAAAGACTGTTTGTTTTTAACATCTGCAGAATGCTAAAATATTCTGTAATTAAACTAAATTAATTTTTTAAACTCTAAAAACAACTAATACATTAATATATAAATAAAAGTCATACTAAAACAAATTATATTTCACTCGGGTTATTTCCAAACTAATTTTACGTCGAAACATATGTATACAATTGAATAAAACGTATGTCGCCATCGCCGGAGACTCCTCACCACCGCCGCCGTGGTACGGCGTCTTCGCCCGTCGCCGACGCTTCTTCCTCACAGCATTCCGGCACAACCCCGCCGGAACCCTATACATCGTCAACACCACGAAGTCCACGACGGAGAAGGGGAAGCAGCAGCACACCGCCGCGACCTCCGCCGTGGTGGCGCCGACGACCTCCCCCATCCGCCGCGGCGGAACCGACCGCAGTTGACGACGGTCGGCGCGTGATCGGCGAGTGGCGAATTGGGGCTTCGTCATAACAATCTGTTGATCGGCGATTGAAGGGGACAAATTGTTGAGGCGTGAGTTAGGGTTTGGGGGATGTGGTCGCCGGAGATTGAGTGAATTGACGACGGAATTGGATGGGGATGGTGGTGGTGGTGGTGTTATGGGGGTGGGTGGAGGTGGTGGTGGTGTACAGGTGGGGAGAAGAGGTTTTTGTGAAGGGAGAAGAGGTTTGATGAAATGTCTTCCCGCCTGAAGACACTAGTCCATGTCTGCACCAAGAAGACCTTGCGCAGACCTTTTTTAATGAAACGTCTTCCGAAAAACAAACAGTCTGTGCACTCAAAACATCTTCCCGCGTCTGCGTGCGCGCAGATGAAGAGATGGGGAAGATGTTTTCTTAAAAAACAAACACCACCATAGTCTTCTTCCTTGACTTCCATGATAACGTGATATGCATAAAAGCACGTTTGAGCTAATTGTCTAGTTAGCATTATAAACAGATAACCAATAATAATTTAATTTAAAGCAACAAAAGGTAACTGGACACAATGCAACTAATAACCAATCAGGAATTGTGACTAATCATACAGAAATACTTAAATCTGGTAGTATTGGTATTGAACTGAACTGATCACGTAATATTGAAACCTGATGCTAAGCTAATTAAACAATAATACTGCACTGATAAAACAATATTGAATTTTAATAATTATTAATTTGCAAAATAATGGTAATCAATATTGAAATTTAGTAATCAATAATTTACAAAATAATAGTAGTCAATAAAACAAAGTCGTGTGGCCTAAGAAGGTACCTGTAACTATAGCCAAAACTAAGAAACAGTTTGTTTCTTATTTTTATGTAAGTGATTGCCTATATTATAGATGATGGTTGTGAGTGGTTGAAAGTGAAAGGTAAAGAAAAATTATCAGGGTTGTATTGTGTTTTTCATATTTAGGAGAACACGGTAGAAGACCCATAATTTTTTTAATATTTTTGGAAACGATGATGAGTGGATTAAAGAGTAAAATGAATGATGAAGATGAAAAATATTATTTAATTGAAGAGAAGAGAGAAAAAACGTAATGTTTAGTGTAATTATAAGTATGAGAATGTGGGATGGATTGTGAATTATAAAAGATCACAATATGAGATGGTGTGTGTATTCCTTGAGTACTAAACAAATACACCATGATCTTAAAAAAACCATCGTCATGGATAGTATCACATCATTGATGTCATGTTAACCTGTTAATTTGAAATGTTCGGGTAATAGAATATTAAATCTAAATGGTAGTGACACAAATTCAAATTATCATCATCTACGTGAACATAAAATAACAAGTACAAGCTCGATGAAGCTTGTTATATGATACGAAATTTGAAGTATGAATAATCAAAGCAACGTATAACAATATGTCAAAGTAAAAGCATAAATTTCATTTTTGTTCCCTGTGATTTGCTTCAAATAACAGTTTATCTCTAACATTTTCACAACTGTTTTACTTAGTATAGTTTGCAATACGTCCCAATTAAATCCAACTCGCTATTTGTGTTAAATAACTCTATTAAAAGTAAGGGTATTTAAGTTTTCTTTTACATGTAACAGCTAGTTGTGTTATTATTCAATATAAAATAGGGGACTAATTATATATTTTACTTAAGTTAATAAATCTAATAAAATCACATTTTTTTTTATCATGAACCACTGCTCTTCGCTTCACTAGTACCACCACCACATATTCTTCCAGCCACCCCTACACCTATCGCATTGCACCAGCATCGACTAATCAGGGGAACCACCATCAACAGTAGAAAACCCGAGCCCCCCGTCCCAACCCATCTACAGACCAGACCTAAATCCAGATCGGCTTCGCCGTAGCTACACCACCATGGCCACCACGCCACCACCACCTCTTTTCTTTTCTATTTGACTTCACCATCACTACATAAATTTAATAATGAATCTGGTTCGTAACCCGATAGGGCTACATTTTTAGGGCTCGGTTCATCACATAGCACTCGATTCCATGTTATATATACATACATATATATATATATATATATATATATATATATATATATATATATATATATATATATATATCTATAAACTCTAATAAAACAAAATATTTTAAGCCACATGGCATTCATTTAAACCACCTATTTGACACGTGGCATATTCTTACACCACCTCTCTTTTCAAATCCCGCCTAAATCTTGACCCGTTTATCTCTTTCACGCGGACCTTTTTACCCATCATAATACCCGGCCTCTTCTTCTTTCACACAAAAAACCCTAGATCCAAACACATCTTCCATCTTCACTGCTACGCAATCGTTCTTCCAGGTATGTGTCCAAAACACCACAAATCTCTAACTGAATCGATGTGGCAGGGCTTTGATTTCTTTTTCATTATCTACGTAAACCCTTGCTGACCATTTATCTAAACAAGGTATACGAATCTACTTCCTCACATTGCTTCTTCATCTGGCGCTCGTCAAGGTATGTGTCTAGAATGATATTAGTAGGATTAGGGTTCATCGATTTGTGTGTGATTATTCTTATTTTAATTTTTATACATTGATTTTTACTACGATTTCAATCTGCAAGTTTGAACATGGATTTCACGGAATTGAGTATTCATAAATGATTTGATTGAATTAGATTATCTTTGTTTTGTTTTGATTTAGTAAGTTTTTATGTGTTGATTTAGTGATTCAGCGTGGTATTTAGTGAGGTATATTAGCGTTCATGATCAGGCAAGACCGGAGCTGATCTAATCCCTTATAATCATCCCAAACATGTTTTATAATTACATACGTGAGAGTACAATAAAGGTAGATTGATACATGCAGAATTATTGACAGAACTTACAGTAAGAGGCCATCCTTTTAGTGTCAAATTATTACCACCTTGATTTGATCCTAAATAAACATGTTGTTTGCAGCAGGTAAGTTACATGAAACAATATAACTAAGTGGTCAATGATCTATTTTAATTCTTGATGTTGGATGTATGCTAAAGTTTTTGATTTTTTTGTAGGTTGTTGATATTCAACATCATGTTAGTGCTACAAAATGGTAAATTTATATGTTTGTATTGCTTACTTGGACTACGCATACTGGCCTAAAATTTGAACACAATGAATCTAAAACTCTCTGTTTAAGTTTTAATCAGAACCCATGTAATTTTTGCAATAGAAAGCATTGGTTTTGTTGAAATTTTGATACGTATATTTTTAAAAATAAACTAATTTATACAATTGACTAATGCTATATATGGGAGACTCTTTGTATGTTCTTTACTTTGTATTTGAACAAATTGTTGTATGGAGGAATTATAAGTTGTAAGTTTTACTTTTTAAAGTTCATGGAGTGTGTAGTAACGAGACTTTGAGAAATTGAAGTTTATGATATGTGTCATCAAACTTATTCAACGTCGTCGACACCTCCAACCCTTACTACGACAGGTAATCTCATATTCTCATTACCAACCCATAAAATTATCCTTTATTTTACATTTTAAATTTTTACTTCTCACTATATTTTTATTGTTCTTATTATTTCCGGTGTCCATGTTCTTAATGGGTTCTGTTAATTTAAAATTTGTGGTAGGACAACAACCGTAGGTAGATTCTTAGGTATTTTGTAAATATGTATCCCTTAAGCATGTTTTTTAGAAAACTTTAAGAGTTAGCTTATTCATCACATAGACTAACTAGGATACATGTTGACATTTTGAACTTCAAACCTAATGGTCTGCTACAAATTTACATGAATTTTTTCAATGATTTATTATTTACATTGTGCAGTTGATGTTGCTGATTGTAGACTTTAATGGGATTATTAGTTTCCAACAAAAGCTATATGTTTTAGAATAATTATTAAGTTTTTAAATAATTATTTTGACTAATAAAGTCAAAATGTGTACATGTTTTTCATGTTGTAGAACAATTATGCATGATGTGCTTCACTAAAGTTAAGTTGGGTTCCTGTAGCAACATTTTTATGGGTTACTAGAAGTTTTTGCAATGATTGTTCCTCAATCAAGTGGATTTGATGAATACTTGTTGCTGAATATTTTCTTTGCAATTGGTGTTATTAAGAGACTATGGTGTTTAAAAAAGTTGCTTTCTTCTTCATTTTGTATGTGGTAAGTTTGATCCAGCATCCCAGGTTGCCATACATTTTTACTCTTCATTGACGATTAAGATTTTAGATTATCTGTTATTTCAATTAACACATAAGCTTGGTTTGCAAGAATTCTTCTTAAAATGATCTATAATTGATTATCTCTCTCATTCATGGCCTTTTACATATTCACTTAGAAGAAAATGATCAAATCATCATATAGATTTGCTTACATTTTTCAAATTACTGATTAATGGGCTACATTTACTGGAAGGGAAGATTAATGGGCTAAATTTAGCTTTAGAAGGTATAGAGAATGATCTAAAAACATTAGCAAGGAGGTAATTTGACTACTACAATCTAATAATTCGTATTTAACTTGTATGTTTGTTGACTACTTTTGAGTAATTATGGTTATAATGTTTCTTTTCTTTAGTTTTGTGTGTGCAAGGAGCTGTTGGAGAAAGTAGTATCATTGAAAATGAAGCTTTGGAGCAAACAAATACATGTATATGCAACCGCCTATTTAAATTGAAAATGCAAGTAAGTTTGGAGCCAACTGTTAATGCTAGAAGTTGAATATTTAGTCTCATCAATGGTAAATACTACAGACGAAGTATACTTACTTATTTTAGATCAAAACGATAATGTTACCAATGAGACATAAAACATTGTGTACCAAAAGGTGTTTAGAGATCTATGAAAAACTTTTTTGACTATGAATTTACTTGTATTTGTATGTGTAAACATCTAATTAATATTTTTTAAAATTTTTATGATGTTTATTCTTTAATTAATGATTTAATGACGACTGATTGTTTAAATCAACCGTGTGACACACGGGCTCTAACCTAGTATATATATATATATAGAGAGGAAGGATCATAAGAAAACCAAGTAGTTTTGAGAAAACCAAGAAAACCAACTTTAGCCAATAAAAAATTTTCATTATTTATTTATATTTAATATTTTCAAAGGGTGTTTTAGTAATTTGATATTTAACATATTTTTAGTAAATATTTAATGTTGACTATATTTCCTCCTTTTTCTCCATGCCTCAACATATTCGTTTATAGAGTTATTGAAGTGAACAAACTCATCCAGCAATTTCATATTTGACCAATTTAAATTTTCACAAATTGATATTCATTCGTTTTCACATAATCAGCTTCACGAAAACTTTAATCCATTAAAACATCGATATATTCATTTGATCAATAAGGTAATAGCTTCTTTATTATTTTCAACTAATTATCAATTCCAACAAAACTTTTTTTTTTAATTTTCTGATTTTGTATATCGCTTAGCATGAATAACTATAATATTTCCACAATGATCACTACAAATGATATGGAAATCAATCAATTTGTTGACCTAAGTCCTAAAACAGAGATCAATCAGGTTATAGTTGTTGACATCGGAGATCAATTGCAAATAGAAAATTCCACAATAATGATCCCATCCGATATGAATCAAGCAAATCAAGTGATATATAATAACTTGTATGAAATTTTGATAATGTATTTTTAGTAATTTATTCTGAACTTGTATAAAATTTTCCTTTCAAATGAGTAATTACGTGTATGTAATTTTCATCATTTTAATATAACAACAATAATGTCTTCTCTCTTGTTTGACTTTTGAATGCTTACATATATGTAAATTTTACCATTTTAACTTAAGAGTATACATGTTATCTATTTTTACTGTGTATTTTGATTGTTTACATATATGTAGCTTGTTAAAATTCTATAATAATAATTTACTTCTTACACTTAATATTAATGTTATCCTAAAATTCTCATAATTTCTTGATACATGTAATTTACATCATGTGGTGCATGTCTTACATATATATTACCAACTACATATATGTAAGCAAACATCGCCAGCTACATATACGAAAGCAACAACCATAGAACATATTTAACAATAATCTATCGTAATGAACTTTCAATTCCCATAATAAACATTAACACTGAAATTCCATATAAGTTAATGCTACCCAAAAATAAAAAGTATTTTTAACTAAAGACATAATGAGTTTCAAAATATAACAACATAGAATTTATACAAACAAACCCCAAAATTCCAGCTTACGTCATACTTTCTTTCCACAAGTCATGAACTTCCAACATAATTTTGTCCCAATAGATGTTAACAGGTGATGTAAGAATTTAAATTCATACTTTGTCCTCAAAGCAGTGATTTTTAACTTCTTTAAACTTTTAGAAACTCACAATCCTAGTTCTTCACATGATTCCCCATGTACATCTCCATGTGGCGCATTAGAAACACGCCACAATCTACGTAGATCTTTGATGTTGCCCACCAAAATTTGAGCTTCTTACGGGGAGTTGATTTTATTTGACTCCAATTTAGATGTTCCATGTATTGAAAATAAGACACGAAGATTTCTTTCTACAAAACATAATCATGATTTATTTAACTCCATTTAAAACACTAACTTGAATAACAATCTCACAAGTTACAACTTGCTTACATATACGTATCTAGTTGATTAACATATTTCTACCAACTAAATTTGCAAATCTAAGCAACATACATGAAACCACCTGCTTATTTACATCATGAACACCTCCCCACCACACAATAGAAACATATTTACTTATATATTGATTGTTTCAAACTTACACATATAAAATTCAAAAATGGGGAATCGCTGCGTATACGGAATTGCATAAAATTTGACCTAAATCAACAGACCCCTAAAACTGTATACTGTGTAATATCATTTCAGACTAAAAACCCCTAAAATTTCGTGTTCATGAGTACATTCATGCTACTCAACCCTTAATTGACCCCAACCATACATTTCGCTCTGAAAAAAGATTCTGACATATTTTAAAATATTAACAACCGATTGATACACAAACATAGGACTACACATACCTTGTTTTATTTATTCTTTGACAATCATTTTCAACTCCAAAACTCAACATTGTAAAAGAATCGATTCATAGAAAATGAATCAAATTGTATTTTTTTGTAGAATATTTTCTCCAAGTTAAGAGTGATAGAAGAGATTTTGGTGGGATTTTGTTATAATCATTGACTACACATGACGGTTACCATTTAAAGGTTGGTTTGTGTTTTTCCTAAATTGCCCCTATTGTATTTAAATCAGTAAAAAATAATTTCACATAATTACAATTATGCCATTTTCATTCTTAACCATTGATCTAAACTAATCAATGGCTTAAAAGTGGTTTTTTTAGTTTTCTTATAACTAATGGTTTTCTTAAGAACCACCCCCTATATATATATATATATATATATATATATATATATATATATATATATATATATATATATATATATATATATATATATGTATATGTGTGTGTGTGTGTGAAAATCACGATTGCTCCCCATAAAATTTTACAATTGCCCCTCCAACTTTTGAAACTGAAGAAAGAAAATATCGTCGCAAACACATTGTCGGAGGTGAAACTATAATGAGGTCACTCGACTTGATTACATTTTCTCACTAACCGAGGTCTATAACCAAGTAGATTTTTAATATTTTCAAACTCAAATAATGAAATAGTTAATTGGAAGAAAACACATTTTATAACGTGATAAATACTTTTGACTATTAAAAAGCTAAATATATTTTGGTTTCAAGCTATGAGAAATCAAATGTTATATTTACTGGCCGATATTATTCTCAAACATGTTGAACATCATTGTTATTAAAGGGTTTGGGAACCGTTTTAAAATAAGTATAATTGTTTCAGATATATTATATATCAATATATCATCACTTTTATGAGTATATTTGTTTCATACATTACATATAACCGCTTTTATGAGTATAATTGCTTTAATACGGTTTTTGATATATATGCAAATACAAGAATTTGGGGACCATTTTGACGATGTTTATAGGCAATAATCCAACTCGTTCTAACCTGAACCACGAAAAATATATTTTTATTATTATGATAGCAAATTATCCTTAAAAATTTTTCACCCCACATGGAAAACAAATTTGGATCCATTACTACATACAGACCACACTGCCAGCCACCCTTTCATATTCTTCGTCTAAATTTAAAACTAAATCTGCTTCACATGCAACTACATCTGCAAGTGAATATGATTCATAACACTATAACAATTAGGGCTATGGTTTGGAACTAGCGGCTGATAGTAGTGTTTGTGATTTCAGTGTTTCGATTCTAGTTTGCAACAACGAGGAGGTGATCTGGTTCGCTACATGTGGTGATTGCGGTGGGTGGTGGTGGTTGGTTTTGGTTCGGGATTTAGGGGGTTCAAAAATATCCGAATCTGAATCCGAAATTCAATCCGAAATTTCGGATTCGAATAGTTATTTTAAGAACTTTTTGGATATTTGGATATCCAAATTATCAGAAATATCCAAAATATTAGTATAAAAAGTAATAAATAATATATGGTTATTAGAAACTTCAGATAATTTCAAATATTTCGGATATTTTGTATAAAAACTTCGGATATCCGAAAACTTTTTCAATAAACATTATTATTTTTTATAAAATTTATTAAAAAATACAATTGTTAAAGTCGGATCTGAATCCGGAATTTCGGATACCCGAAATTCGGTATCCAAAATTTCGTATTCGAATAGTGAAATCTACTATCCGAATTTGAACACCCCTATATATGTGAAGGTGAAGGTGAAGCTGAGATGATGATGATGGATGATGATGAAGATGGATGATGTGGGCGATGGATAGATGTTGATGATAATTTAATTATTTCGTTAAATTACATAATTGGTCCTCCATAATAATATATACTTTTGATAAATTAAATAATTAGTGTTTATATGTATAAAGACCTAAATGCACTTGTTTTTAACACAAATATTTTATGATGTTAATAGAGTGAAGTTAATTAAGACAAATTTAAAATCATAATGAATAAAATCAAGAATACATTAGATATAAACCATTATTTGAAATAAACCATATGAAGGCGAAGTGAAGTTTACTGAAACTAAAACTAATGAAATGACGTTAAATTATCAAAGACGCATCACACATAGATCAAAAAATTTCATGTAACCTTTAAATGCTAGGGTCAAACAAGATGATACCTTCATTGTCCGCTGTTGGAAACAAATTTATTAACGAAAATCTGTAGTACTCTTAAGTTACACCGTCATTCACTTTCTTGAATCAGAGATTTAAGTTAACATGAATTAGTGTTTGCATTAGAGTTGATTTGATCCTTCCAATAAATGATATTTTTATAATTTATTATTCATTTTAAACGTGCATTATATTGTGGACAACATGATTGATAGGTTTAAATTTATGTATCATTATATTTATGACTTTTATATAAACGACATAGACCATTATGAATTTTATTCTATACTAGAATAAAATGTGGTGATGAACAAGAAATGTACATGTGCACCACATTAATTTCCCACTCACCATAAATAGCTAAAATATCCTTTTCTATATTTACATAAACAAACTGAAAAATAAAAATATTAATAACGAATGATCGAATGCACATACATCGTTTTCATATATTTTGTTCTTTTATATTCGGAACATCCAAATTTTTATTTTTAATTAATATTAACAAAGCTAATCCCAGCCAAAATTATTATATATTTCAAGTTGTGGTTTTGGTTACGATGTTATATTCTTTCTCATTTTCTCAAACCACAAAGTTGAGACATGTGAATATAATTTGTTAGAGGTTCACATATCAACGTTACATACACTCTGATGATCAATTCATTATGTGAATGTTTGAAACGTCTTTCAAACAATTAACTAACCATAAAATACGTAGAATTACCCTCGATCTACAGATCAAAATGAAATATAGATTCATTTCACTAGTTGTCAATTCATATTTGAAGCTACGTAGAATAAGATCAAGTGATCCATCAATAGACTAATAAAATTATAAGAAGCCGAGGCTGTTTATCTGACTCTTAAACCTAAAATTCATAGTTTAAGTCTATGATTTATCCATCTGTACATTAATAAATTATTGAAAGATTGTATTGTAATAATCCAAACTATTGATTATTGGTCAAAATTAATCCTTAACTAACAATTTGATCAATATTAGTCCCAACTTTTGATTTTGTTATCAATAACAGTCTCAGTCTAATTGCTCGTTAACTTCATTAGTTTTTGATGAAGTTGCCTGAGGTGGCATTTGACATGACGTATTACATAATTAAAATAAAACATATATATCACTTTGTTTTTACGCCTTTTTTTCTAAGCTAATCAATCAGCGACAAAAACGTTACGTTGAATAATTTCAAAAGATTATCTTTTATAAAAAAGAATTGAGTAATATATTTATATTTTTATACGTCACGTCATGAGTAACATCATGTGATACGTCGTTTAAAACTAAAGGAATTAACGAACAGTTGAACATGTACTGTTATTAGTAATAAAATTGAATGTTAAAATTAAGAGTTAATTACATAGATAGTGTTGGATCATAAGAGGCTGTTGCAACCAAAACAATATCACTTAGAAGATTTTGAGTACTACATGCAAAGGACTTCCGAAGCCAAGTGTGGGACTTCCGAAGGAAGAAAGAGTTCTTCCGAAGTCTAAGTGTAAAATACACTTCCGAAGGAGAACTCCCACTTCCGAAGGTAAAGAAGCTACTTCCGAAGGTTCAAGACTTGAAGACAAAGATCTGAAGTCAACTTCCGAAGAATAAAGAAGTCCTTAAAGCCTCGGAAGCATAGAAGCATCTTCCGAAGTATAAGTGGCTTCGGAAGAACTTGTTCTTCCGAAGCCAGTTAACCTTCGGAAGACACTTCTATTATCCAGTAGACATAAGTATGGTCTGTCTGACAGTCCGCTGCAAATCTCTGAGATGCTGCATGGCGTTTTCTCAAAAGCCATGTAGTTGACCATACTTTAATCTACTGTTTACCTTTTCATGTTAAGTACAGTTGCCATCTTTAGTTGGTGACAAAAGGTAAGTCATGGACATGTCATGACTACCATATCTTAGATAATACTTTATCTAAGATACCTTAACTATAGCATTGTAGTATATGCTTTAGTCTTAGGTTTCCAGCTGGTATCAAGTATAACCGGCTGTAGGATCTAGTATATATAGTTTCTCATTGTAACTCTTGTAGTATGCTTGTAAGTGTCTTGTAATCTTGAGTTGAGAAATAATATATACAAGTGCCTTGAAAATATTTCTGCTTGTTGCTTTGATTACTTATTATATTACTATCAACTCTTGTCAAAGACATTGCTTCATCTTGTTTGAGTGACTATTATAAGTGAGTTTGAGAGAAAAACAAGTGTTAAGTGACAAAACCCGATCCTGCAATTGGTATCAGAGCTTTTTAGGCTCTTGATTGTAAGATCTTACCATCCCAATCAACCAAGTTTTTCACTCCTCCTTATACCTCACTCAAAATGGCCCTCAACAAATCTGAAGTCGAAATGGGAACGATGACCAAAGCTCCTATCATCGATCCTGAAAACTTCAGGTCTTGGAGCAGAAGAATGGAAGGCTTCATCAGATACCAGGATAGCAAGATGTGGCAGTCCATCGTGAATGGCCCGTACAAGCCAAAAGTTGCTGGTGGAAACGGTGCCATGATCGAAAAGGATGTCGAAGACTATTCCGATGAAGATAGGAAGAGGCTCGACATTGACAGCAATGCTATGACTGTTCTCATGACTGCAATCCCAAACTCCATCATGGTGGGGTTTGAGCATTGCAAGTCAGCCAAAGAACTCTTTGATGCACTTGCTCAGATGTACTCGAGCTCTAATGATTCAAAGAAGGACTCACTGAAGCAGCAGTTCGAGAACTTCACCTATGTTGCTGGAGAAACTTTTAGCCAGCAATACTTCAGGTATATGGATCTTATCTCCTCCCTCCAATCTGTGGGAATCACTCAAGAACTAAGAGACCTTACCAGAAAGTTCATGAGTGCTCTACCCAATGAGTGGACTTTCTACTGTGTCTCCATTAAGAGAACAGAGAATTTAAACACTCTCACCATGACCGAACTCTATGGGATCCTAGATGGATACCGTTTGGAAATGGAAAGCAAGAAGGGTCACCAAGCAAGCAGACCCTTGAGCCTTCCTGCTAGCAACGCTTTAATGGTTGCTGAAGGCTCAGGTATCCCACAGTCTCAGCAGTACCTGTCATACACCCAGCAGCCATCTTGTTCATCTGGGCCTTACATCACATTCCCTGAGACTCCAAGGTCTCATCAAGCTCAGCAAAGCTCCTTTCAGGAGGGCTGTGCGTTTGTTTCAGGGAGTGGACACTCCAATGATCATCAGTTCTGCTTTGATGATCTTGAGTGCTTTAGTCCAGATGACATAGAGTATGTGGACATTGTCCAGCAAATGGCTCTCCTTACCTACAGAGCGAAGAAGTTCTTTAAGAGAACTGGAAGGCAATTCCCTCAAAACCCAATCACTAGCAAGTTTGGGTTTGACAAAAGCAAGGCTAAGTGTTACAACTGTAACCAGCTTGGCCACTTTGCAAGGGAATGCAAGGCTCCCAAGTCCAACCCGGGAACCTCACAGGCCTCCACACATCCTTCTACACCAAAGCCCAATGGGAAGTCAACTGAAACTGCAGCTATGGCTCAAGAAGTTGACTGGAGCTTTATGGTTCAAGATGTGACTCCTGCTCAAGCACTCATGGCAGGAACAGATGAAAATAAGGTATATGAACATCTCTGTACCCCTGCTTGCATTGCTAAGGTTAAGTTGTACCAGGACTACAATATGGAAATTAAATCCGATATTGAGTCTTTAAATGTGCTAAAATCTGATTTTAAGAGAGCTGAATCTGACTACCAAAAGAAAATTGAGGAGTTAGAGAAAACTGTATCTCTTTTAAAACATGAACACACCAACTACAAGACTCAAATCAAGGATTTAATATCCAAATTGACTGAGGCTCAAGCCCAGCTTGTCACAGCTGAGGCTCAAGCCAGGAAGTATGCTATTGCTGAGCAAAACTTCCAAGCCATACTTGCATCATCCTCTCACTCCAAACTTTGTTATCAAAACAAAAGTGGGTTGGGAACCAATGAAATTGCTCCACCACACTCTTATGAGTCTGTAAGACAACCAAGATGTGGTACTGAAGAGCAAGAGGTTCCATCTGTTGACCCACCTTGTAAAGAGTCAAAGAGTGATGCAACTGTGGAGACCATGACCATCACAGGGAAGGAACAGGTAATTGAGCCCTCCCAGACCAATGATGATCAATCTCTGACCACCAAAGCCAGAAGAAGCAGGGC
The DNA here is from genome assembly GCA_025215565.1 of Flaveria ramosissima. Lineage (NCBI taxonomy): Eukaryota > Viridiplantae > Streptophyta > Magnoliopsida > Asterales > Asteraceae > Flaveria > Flaveria ramosissima. Next base: position 66,225,533 of record CM046035.1, read on the forward strand.
TAAAGCAGCCAGAAAAACTGCCAAGAAGGTGGCTGAATCCAAGCTGAAGATAGACCCAAAGCAAAAGGGTGTATTCATATCAGCAGGATTCCAGGTGGTTGGACCTTCTGATTCAGGAAAGGAGTATAATACCAGTACTCCTGTCCTACCAAAGGATCAGAAGTTAAAGGGAAAGGTTGCTGATGAGGAGAAAAAGAACAAGAAACAGCAACCCTCCAATTCCCAGAAAATTAACATTGCATGCATAATGTGTGGTTTGCAAAATCACATGGCTAAAGATTGTTATTACAATCCTGCTAGCACACATTATGCAAATAATGTTAAAAGAGAAGGAGTCAGGGAAGGTTTCACATTTGGACCATATCAGATGGTTCAAGTGTTGAAAAAGGGAAAGCTTGTTTCCGAAGCAAGGCTTGTCTCGGAAGAAAACTCTTCTTCCGAGAGGAAAAAGGCTTCGGAAGTAAAAGCTGCAAAGACTCACAAAAGAGTTCCCTTGAAACCATCCCAGAAGAAGACTGCTTCGGAAGAAAAGGTGGTGAAGGTCTCTTCCGAAAAGAAAGAAGCTTCGGAAGAATGCCAAGCTGCAAAAGCTTCATCAAGCTCATCTTCTATGATCAACCAAGGGATGGAATGGAAGATCAAGGAAGATGCTGTAGCCCAAACCTCTTCTTCAAAGACATCCATTGAACCCCCATGCATAAATTTTGGTTCAATCATGTCACTTTCATTGGAAGAACCCAAGACCAAAAAGGCTTGGGTTTCCAATCAAAACTAATTTTCTCACCTTATGTGCAGGGACATCCATATGACAAGAATAACAACATTTGGATAGTAGATAGTGGATGCTCCAGGCACATGACAGGAAACAGATCTCTCCTTCAACAATTTCAACATTATGATGGAGGTCCTGTCCAGTTTGGAGGTGAGGCCGGAGGATATATTTCTGGCAGAGGAAGTATATCCAACGGAAAACTAAAAGTTGACAAAGTTAATTTTGTCAAACAGCTTGAACACAACCTGTTAAGTGTTTCTCAGTTTTGTGATCAAAAGCATCAAATGCTTTTCACAGAACATGAGTGCATCATCCTCAAACCTGGGATGACAATTCCTCAGGAATTGGTGCTTCTTAGATCTCCCAGGAGAGGGGATATGTACAAGCTTGATATGAACAATGCTTCCCCAATGGGAGAAGTATCATGCTTTCTTTCCAAAGCTGATAGTGATGAGTCAACACTGTGGCATAAACGAATGTGTCATGTCAATTTTAAGACAATGAATAAATTGGCTAAAAATAACTTGGTACATGGTTTGCCTAAAAAGGAATTTTTCTGCAAAGATAACTGTGTTGCTTGCCTGAAAGGGAAACAACACAGGTCTTCTCATAAATCCAAAGTTGTTAACTCTATCACTACTCCATTACACTTATTGCACATGGATCTATTTGGTCCCACAAGTATAATGAGCATTGGAAGGAAATCATATTGCCTTGTGATAGTTGATGATTTTACTAGATTTACATGGGTATTCTTTTTAAGAACTAAAGATGAAACTGCTGAAACTTTAAAATCTTTTATTCTTAAAATAGAAAATCAAGTTGATCACAAGGTTAAAATAATCAGAAGTGATCAAGGGACTGAGTTTAAGAACTTTGTTCTTGACTCATTCTGTAACTCAAAAGGGATTGCCAGACAATACAGTGCTCCTAGAACTCCTCAACAAAATGGTGTTGCTGAGAGGAGAAATAGGACACTTATTGAGGCTGCTCGGACTATGTTAGCTGATTCAAAGCTGCCTCTAACATTCTGGGCAGAGGCAGTCAGCACTGCATGCTATGTGCAGAACAGAGTTCTTGTAGTAAAGCCACATGGAAAGACCCCTTATGAGCTATGGAACAAGAGGCCACCGTTCATTGGCTTTCTAAGGTCCTTTGGCAGCAGGTGTACCATACTTAACACAAAAGACAATTTAGCAAAATTTGCTGAAAAGTCAGATGATGCCATCTTTGTTGGATATTCCTCCCACTCTAAAGCTTACAGGGTTTATAACATTAAAAACCAACAATTTGAGGAATCCTCCAACATTGTAGTTAATGAGCACACTCCTTGTGTTAGGGGGAATGGCCCTGATCATATTTTTGATTTAGAATTGTTTCCAAACTATTCTAAACCATCTTGTGAGAATGTTTCAGCTGGAACAGGTGCTCAAGGCAATTCTGATGAAGATCAACTATTTGAGCTTCCCAGACCTGCTCCAAGTTCTCCAAGAACAACAAATCAAGTTCCTACTATTGAAAGATCTGACAGTATAACCATTTCAAGAAATAGTGGAACTTCAACAAGGGACTCACCTGATGATCTTCAAGTCTCCTCAGGTGATCCTACACAACACCAAGCTGATGGAAGCAGCATTTTGAAGGAACAGGCAACTGTTAATGATGCTTCACAGCAAAGAAATGATGATGTTTCTCTTTCATTCAATCAGTCCTCATTGAATGAGATTGAAACAGCAGCTGGACCAAGTATTCAAGCTCCAGAGCAAAATATGTCCAACTTGGACCTATCTTTGCAGCTGGAGGTGATTCCAAGACTTAGAATTCACAATACTCATCCAGCTGAAAACATCATAGGGGAAGTCTCTGAGGGTGTGAGAACAAGGGGACAAACTCACAATGGGAATGTCTGCCTGTACTCATGCTTCTTATCCCAAATGGAACCCAAGAAGGTGGAAGATGCCTTAAAGGATAGTAGCTGGGTTGAATCAATGCAAGAGGAGCTGCTTCAATTCAAAAGACAGAAGGTTTGGAACCTATGTCCGCTACCATCTGGTCAAGTACCTATAGGCACCAAGTGGGTTTTCAGAAATAAAAGAGATGACAGAGGCTTGATTATCAAGAACAAGGCAAGACTAGTGGTTCAAGGATACACTCAAGAGGAAGGAATTGATTATACTGATGTCTTTGCACCTGTTGCAAGACTTGAGGCAGTTAGGATCTTCCTTGCTTATGCTGCATCCAAGAATTTCACTGTCTACCAGCTTGATGTCAAGTGTGCCTTTCTATATGGGGATATAGATAGGGAAGTCTATGTATGCCAGCCTCCAGGATTTGAAGACCCACAGCATCCAAACTATGTGTGCAAATTGGATAAAGCTCTATATGGGCTGCACCAAGCACCTAGGCTGTGGTATGAGACATTGTCTCAATTTCTTCTGAAGAACGGCTACACTAGAGGAACCATTGACAAGACTCTCTTTATCAGAAAGTCTGGGAAAGACATTTTGCTAGTTCAAGTCTATGTCGATGACATCATATTTGGTTCTTCAAATGACCAAATGTGCAAAGACTTTGAGAGCATTATGAAGAAGAAGTTCGAAATGAGTTCTATGGGAAAAATGGACTTTTTCCTTGGAATTCAGGTAAAGCAACTGAAGGAAGGGTTTTTCATCAATCAATCTAAGTATGTCAATGACATCTTAGAGAGATTTGATATGAAGGATTGTAAAGCAGCAAAGACACCCATACCCAGAAACCATGATTTATGCCCTGACTCTGAGGGGGAGGATACTGATCAACATCAGTATAGAGCAATCATTGGTTCTCTGATGTATCTTACAGCAAGTAGACCTGATATCATGTTTGCAACTTGCATTTGTGCAAGATATCAGGCTGCTCCGAAGGTGTCTCACCTAATTGCTGTCAAGAGAATCCTCAGATACCTCAAAGGAGCACCTAAGTTAGGTCTCTGGTATCCAAGAAATAGTGATTTTAATCTCTATGGATACTCTGACAGTGATTATGGTGGCTGCAACATCAACAAGAAATCAACATCAGGAGGATGTCAATTTCTTGGTGGAAGGATCATCTCATGGCAATGCAAAAAGCAATCCTGTGTCTCTACATCAACTGCTGAAGCTGAATACATTGCTGCTGCAAGTTGCTGTGCTCAGCTGCTGTGGATTCAAAACCAGATGATTGACTATGGATTCAACTTCATGAGCACTCCTATCCACATTGACAACAACAGTGCTATATCCATCACAGAAAATCCAGTAAAGCACTCAAAGACAAAGCATATTGACATCAGGTATCATTTCATTAGAGATATTCATGAGAAAAATCTTATCAAACTAGTCAAAGTCAATTCAAATGAACAATATGCTGATCTGTTCACCAAAGCATTTGATGAACAAAGATTTAAGTATCTTATTACAGCTATTGGGATGATAAACATTGACTAGTCAATCTCATTTGAAAACCTTTTCAATATGTAAAGTCTTATGTCAATACAATCTAAGCCCTGTTACAAAAGATCCTTTCTTATTTAACTAAGTATAAGTTCTTCCGAAGAGAAACTTGCCTTCGGAAGATATCTAGCATAACTTCCGAAGCAAATTTCTCATAGGATAATTTTCTTCTCGGAAGTATACTAAGTCTCGGAAGAAGCGATTGAGGTAATCTCAGATCTACTTCCGAAGCACTTAATACTTTCCACTTGAAAGCAACATGTATCTTCGGAAGCAATTTATTTACCTTCGGAAATACATTTGCCTTCGGAAGAACTTTACCTTCGGAAATACCTTATACTCGGAAGAAGGATTTTACTGTGTAACGGAAATCTTTTGGGCCCCACTCTGTAAAAAGTAAAGATTTTGTTAATGATGTCGGATTATTTAAATGGCTTAACCTTACCGCCCCTGTCACATCATCCTCTGAACCCTCACATCATCTTATCCAAACCACCCTTTAAACCGCCATTTCACCCATTTAAATACTTCCGGTTAATCACTTACACTCTTTTTACCAAATTCACTGCCCTAAAAGCTTTCTTCTTCACCAATTTACCTCTCTCTCAAGAACTTTTCCTCTGCTACCTTTCCAAATGGCTCTAAACCCTCAGCACAACCAAGTCGCACTCCTTGACTCCTCAAGGGATGCCGACTTCTCTGATATTATCTCTTTCTTAGCCCAATCTTCATATTACACAGCACTGACTGTAAACCCTACCATTTACACCAACCAAATGTCCGAATTCTGGGCAAATAGTCGGGTTGAAACCCTAAATGGGGTTCGTGCTATCAGGTCAAGTGTATGTGGCCAAGAGTTGGTCGTTACTGAACAAATCATCAGGGAGCATCTTGAGCTCCATGATGAAGGCGCACCGACGGAATTCCCCAAGTCTGAGTTAGATAACTCTTATCTCCAAATGGGATACGGTGGAGATGTAAGCAGGTCTACAGTCTACAAATTCAACTTCTCCTACAAGTGGAAGTTCCTGCTACATGTGGTTCTCCACTGCTTATCTAACAAATCAGGGGGATGGGATCAAATTCCCTATGAACTCGGGTGCCTAGTTCATGGGTTGGTACAAGGCTTGCGCTTCAACTACTCCAGGTTTGTGCTGACTAACCTCATGGGAAATCTGCAAAGGGACACATTCTTTATGTATCCCAGATTTCTACAGCACATAATCAACTGCGAGCTAGATCAGAGTAAGCTTGTCTGTTCAGCTGCTCTATCTGCTCCTCAAATGAGGCCGACTATCTTCAAAGTACTGAAGAGAGTGTCTACCAACTACACTGGAAGGGATACCGCACTACTTCCAGGTATGATTGAGCCAATGGCTCCTGGTGACATCCCTGTTATCCCCACAGGTGATGAACCCACACCAGCAACAACCCTCACCATTCCAAATCTACCTTCTCCACCAATAAAAGTCACCTATCAGAGACGAACCAAACGAACCCTTGTTCAATCTACTCTGATTGAACAAGCCCCTCCTCTTCAAACCAAAAAGGCTAGAGTGGAACAAGGGGCTCCCACTCAGCCAGAGGTCCCCCAATCCTTCACTATTGACCTCAATATGGGTCTTGAGTCTCCTCAGTCTCAGACCCATGAGCCCATAACCCCAGCTGATAGCCCTCAGGGTGAGTCTCTATACTCCCCTGAGCAGCCACCAAGGGACAGCTCAATGCCTTTTGACATTGATCAAAGTCCCGGGTCTTTAGGTCTTCATTCCTTCTCTTTTACTGACCTATTGACCGGAGCTGGTGAAGAGACTATGTCTCTCCAAGGCAATGAAGTTGATCCACAACACCCCATTAAGGATCAACAGAGCCTAGAGAAACCTCTTGTCTCTAGCCCACACCAGCAAAGCCCTACTGAGGTGAGTCCCACTGATGTGGAGGGGACTCATGTAGATTCAGCTGCCACTACTGAAGGAGCCTCATTGGATCCTCAGGACAGTGGTAACAATAGTCAGACTGAATCTACGGCAACCATGCCCTATGATGCCTCTGAAAGAGACATCATTGTGCAAGGGAAACCAGGGTGCCAAGAAACCACATCTGGTGGTGAGGATGAACATACTAGGTATGTTACCTCATCTCCCCGTGATTCTTCCAAAGAAGATGAGGGAAGACTGCAACTCACAATAAGAGACCTACTTTCTAAAGTCTCAAACCTTGAATCAAAGGTTAAGACTTTAGAGGATAGGTCTGCCACTCAGCAACTTGAGATTGAAAGTCTCAAGGTAAAACTAGCTGAGAAACAGATTGAGAGATCTGTTAGGCATGTACCCGTTCAAGTCTCCTTGACCTCTTCCTCTAGCTCATCTACCTCTCAAGATGATGCTACCAAAAAGGGGGAGAATGTTGAGGAACTAAGTCAAAGACAGGATTCCACCAGTCAAGCTCTCACTTCTTTGAGCTCAAAACAACAAACCACCATCTTCCCTGAGCCTCCTCCAGTTGTGATTCAAGTGGATCAAAGGATGCTTCAGGATCTAAATAGGATCTTCAACAAGTTCCTTTTAGAGTCCCTCATTGATCAACCCAGTCCAGATATGTCTGTGATATACTTTGGAGCTCAAGAGCTTCAAAGGTTGAATGCACCTCCTACCACTGTTGAGGAAGTTGGTCAACCTAAGGCCCAAGTGGAACCTGAGATTGATTTCGAAGGGGAAACTAGGACTGATGGCCCAGCAACTGAAATAGTTGGGACAGAAGGTGTGTTTTCACAGGCTTCCGAAGCACAATTTGAAGCCTCGGAAGAACCAACTCAAACTTCCGAAGCTGAAATTGCTGCTGCGGAAGGACTGTTCTCTCTTTCCGATGATCTAATAGTCACAGATGCAATTCTGGAACTTGCATCTGAGGTTAATAGGGAGGATTTTCTCAGCCAACCACTAGCCATTACATCTGCATTGACCTCAGCTCCTACCTCCACCACCCAACCTGAGTCTTCTACCCAAGAACCACCAAAGTCTAGCACTTCCGAAGACATTAAAGGTAAAAGGAAGATGACTTCGGAAGAGCTTCTGGAAGAAGAAAGGCTGGAGAAACTTAAAAGGAAAGGAAGACTGCCAACTGGGAAACTGTTAGCTGCAAGTTCAAAAGCAGCTGCAGCCAACCAAGAGGCAATCAACAATAGAAGAAGGGTGGAGGTAATTGATAGACTAGTCAGTCTAGGGGCTGCCTCGGAAGATGTACTCCTGCTACCATTAGAGGAGCTGATAGAGCTAGAAAAGGCAACCTTGCTGCAAAAACAGCAAAAAGAAGAAGCTGCAAGGTTGGCCTTGGAAGAAGAAAGGCTGAGAAAAGAAAGAGAAGCTGATCTGCAGCTCAGGAGAGAAAGGATCACTTTCCTACTCTCCAGAGGATTCTCTCAAGATGAGTTATCTCCACACAACAGTGACACGATCTTGTGGCTCTTTAACAAAGAGCAAGATCAAATGGAGAAGGAGAGAAAGAGAGCTGCAAGGGAGAAGCTGGTAGTGAAGAAGAAGAAGGAAGAAGAGGCTGGACTGTCTGCCGCCAAGAAGATAGGTGACAAAGCTTGGATGAAGAACTATCTTAAAGCTCACGGCTTCTCTGGCAGGCAAGTGGGTCCAATGTCTGAGAAGACTCTGCAACGACATGTCAGTGACATCAAGGCTGACATTCGTGCAGGGAGAAGAAAGGAGATGTATAGAAGGGGACAGGGGATGACCTTCAAAGCCACCTCTCAGCCAAATATCCAAACCCAACATCAACCTGAACCAATACCCTTTCCCTTCCCAATCAAAACTGAACCTGAACCTTTCACCCCTGAACCTACACCTTCCCATCTACCAACTCCCTCACCTCAACCACCTAAACTACCCATCATCCAACCTAAAGCCTTACCCAGAACCCAACCTCCTAAACCTACCCAACAACCAATCAAACCATCCCCTCAGCCTTCTAAACATCTCTCAATGGAGGAATTCAAGGAGATCAAAACCAAGCTCATCAACTGCACTACTCTGAGCGACATCTCTTGTGAGGAGGATACAGTCAACCTGACTTATGTTGATGGATCCTCAAGTTCCCTCACAAGAGATGAGTTTCTTGATCTACCAAGAGGAACTTTGGACCAAGCCGCAAGACTCTTTGGCCTCAATTCAGATACATTAATGAGGAAGAAAAGAGGCTGAGGAGAAGGCTGGTGACTCTGCTGGACACAAAGAAAGGAGATAGGGTACCAAGACAATCTCTTGTACCCAGAAAGAAGATAGTCCAGTGGAGGTTCGAAGACTCTTCTCACAACTTTGTTGTTGAGAGAGAGAATGGTGAGATTAACAGGCTGAATGCCTCATCTCTGCTACACTTAAGCAGATTCGATATTGCTGAGTTAGCAGAGAAACCATTCTCCAACCCCTCAAACTCCGAAGTAGCTGCTCACATCAGAAATCATCTAGGCAGCCTTCACATGGCCGAGCTCACTGCAAGAAGCAAGGTTGAAGAGGAGTCAAAACTGAGAGAGGAGGAGCAAAGGAAAGGATCAGCAACCAAAGGCAAAGCCTTTCTTCAAATGGTTGAAGGTCCTGAACTTGAGTCCATAGTTAGATGGGAGTATGACTACAACTCCCGTCAACTAACTCTCTTCAGGGGGTCACAACAAAGGGTACACGTCATTCAAAGTGATAGACTGGATCTCCTATCCACGAATGACTTGTACAAGCTTCTCAGCACCACTTCCGGGAAGAACAGAGAGACAGACAAATATCTTCTATCCCTGGTGCTGAAAACTTTGAGAAGTAGAGATAAGTGAAGTTTTGGTAGCATCAGCCTAGGGGGAGTTTGTTGGATCATAAGAGGCTGTTGCAACCAAAACAATATCACTTAGAAGATTTTGAGTACTACATGCAAAGGACTTCCGAAGCCAAGTGTGGGACTTCCGAAGGAAGAAAGAGTTCTTCCGAAGTCTAAGTGTAAAATACACTTCCGAAGGAGAACTCCACTTCCGAAGGTAAAGAAGCTACTTCCGAAGGTTCAAGACTTGAAGACAAAGATCTGAAGTCAACTTCCGAAGAATAAAGAAGTCCTTAAAGCCTCGGAAGCATAGAAGCATCTTCCGAAGTATAAGTGGCTTCGGAAGAACTTGTTCTTCCGAAGCCAGTTAACCTTCGGAAGACACTTCTATTATCCAGTAGACATAAGTATGGTCTGTCTGACAGTCCGCTGCAAATCTCTGAGATACTGCATGGCGTTTTCTCAAAAGCCATGTAGTTGACCATACTTTAATCTACTGTTTACCTTTTCATGTTAAGTACAGTTGCCATCTTTAGTTGGTGACAAAAGGTAAGTCATGGACATGTCATGACTACCATATCTTAGATAATACTTTATCTAAGATACCTTAACTATAGCATTGTAGTATATGCTTTAGTCTTAGGTTTTCAGCTGGTATCAAGTATAACCGGCTGTAGGATCTAGTATATATAGTTTCTCATTGTAACTCTTGTAGTATGCTTGTAAGTGTCTTGTAATCTTGAGTTGAGAAATAATATATACAAGTGCCTTGAAAATATTTCTGCTTGTTGCTTTGATTACTTATTATATTACTATCAACTCTTGTCAAAGACATTGCTTCATCTTGTTTGAGTGACTATTATAAGTGAGTTTGAGAGAAAAACAAGTGTTAAGTGACAAAACCCGATCCTGCAGATAGTCCCTGTGGTTTATCCAAAGTAACAGGTTTGGGTACTAAGCAAAAAAAGTAACAAGTTTGAGTTATCATTTTTAATTTTGTAACAAGTTTGGGTATTAACACTAACTTCAGTTAATTTTTCTGTTAGGTTCAAGGGTATTTTGGTCATTTCACATTTAAGGGTCTGATTATATAACTTAAGTGAGGGGCTACTTCTGTAACTTACCTAAATGTTATATGTGTATATATAATATTATAATATCCCACTCAAAAACAAACACCCACCTACCACCATGGCCATCACCGACGTCGGCCGTCACCGACGTCGGGCGCCACCGACGTCGGGCGCCACCAACGCAGGCCGCCACCAACGTCGCCCCCACCCAGCATCCACCTCTTGAACATCATCTCACCACCACCACCGCTAACCCCCACCACCACCGGCGACTCCCACCACCAATGACGACCATGAGCCGCCGCCACCATCACTGTCGCATGAACATCATCTCATCACCACCATCGCTAACCCTCACCACCATCGCCAACCCCCACTACCACTAACGACCCCCACCATTGCCAACCCCACTACCACTGACGACCCCCACCACCAACAACTATCGACGACCACCAGCCGCCACCACCATCACTGCCGCCTGATCACCACCGACGACTCTCACCACTACCGGCGATTCAATTAGGGTTCAGACGGTAGGTGTTTGATAGTGTTGTTTTAGATCTATGTTTAGGTTCACCGGTACAGATCTTGTGACCATTCAATTAGGGTTTAGATATAGGTTTGGGTGCTTGTGGGTGTTGGGTGGTGGCTAGTAGACAGGAGGGTCAACATGCTTCTTGTGACCATTGCGTAGATGGTGGTAATGGTAGTGTCCGTGGGTGTTCGGTGGAAGCTGGTGGGTAGTAATCCAGACGAGCACGCTTCAACAATATGTACATCATGCTTCAACATTTGTACATCACTTTTGACAGGGATATATGGTGGTGATGGTGGGTCAATGATAGTAGTTACACAAATGGTCCCTGATAAAAGAAAAATATATAATTGTAGGAATAATAAATTCAAGGGTACTTTAGTTATTTCATTTAAATTTAACAGAAAACTTAACGTCCGTTAGTCTTGATACCCATTTTTGTTACAAAATAAAAATATAATACCCAAACATGTTAAAAAAAACCCTTAGTACCCAAACCTGTTACTTTGGATAAACCACATGGACTATCTATGTAATTAACGCTAAAATTAATATACCAATCAAATTGTCAGTTGTAATTAATATTTACTTATTTAACAATTTGACTTATTAAAATATTATTTACAGGTGGTTACCGAAATCTAGAACCCAAAATTTATTATTTAACTTCATGATTTTAACTTTCCTATATTTAGGGGCTGTTTGTTTGGTCTGACCCGGCTGACCTGGCTGACTCGGTCAGCCGGTCAGCCGGTCAGCCCGTTTGATACGACACGAAATCAGTGCTGATCGGGTCTTTTTGGTCTGACCCGGACCTGAATTTTAAACGTGCTGACCGGGTCCTTTTCGTTTGACCAAGACCGCGGTGATGCTGGAGGTGGTGGCGGTGATGCTGGAGGTGGTGGCGGTGATGCTGCAGGTGGTGGCGGTGATGCTGCAGGTGGTGGCGGTGATGCTGGAGGTGGTGGCGGTGATGCTGGAGGTGGTGGCGGTGATGCTGGAGGTGGTGGCGGTGATGCTGGAGGTGGTGGCGGTGATGCTGGTGGTGGTGGCGGTGATGCTGGTGGTGGTGGCGGTGATTTGCAGAGACGGTTTTTGAGTCAGTCAGATACCGAATCAAACAACCATGTTTCAGTCAGATGCATACCCAGTCAGAACATATTACTGGGTCAGCTTCTGACTCAGTCAGATCTTACTGAGTCAGTTTGATCAAACAGCCCCTTAGTCAATTGATTTATTTCAGTTTCTTTGTATAAAGTGAGAACAGCGAGTGTAATAATTCATGTGTTTATTTAGTTAATTATAACTTTTTTTTAACGACAAATATATGACCCTGTTTTGTAGGATAGATGTTATTTTAATCGGACTCAAATATCCGTTTTACAGTCAGGACCACACCTCCAACCCTCTCAGAAAACAACTCATTGCTAAAAAACCTTCTGATTTAATTCTGAACATTTTGCCCTGTGTAAGACTTAAACCATGACATCTCATTACATGTCATGGGTATTTCACATTAATCACTTCAACTAAAAATCATTAGTATTAACTAATTATAATTATGTAACGTCAACTTTAATTCTACTTATATTCATTCTCAAATTCACACATTCCCCTTAGTTTTTAGAGTCATCTATAATTACTTAAAAGTTATACAAATCAAACAAACACTTGTTACAAGACTTCTACGACAGGAACCAAATAGTTCGACATCTTTGGTACATTGTCAAGAAGATCCATAGTCAGCATCGACGCTCGAGCCCTGGCCCTGACCGCGTGCCTGGGCTCGCGATCAACCGCCAACGGGTCAACCATCGCCATCGAGGTTGCGCGTTCAACGACTCTAACCCACTTAGCTTCCATGTACGGTTGCTTCCTCCACGGTCCCAAATGCATCTTCTTCTCCTTCATGCATCTTTTTGCTGCATTACTCAATATCTTAATCACACTTTGCAACCGCTCGATTTTTCCCACGAACACCTCGGGCAGCTTCGATACGAGCCCGTTGTACTCTTCACTTCCTTTCTTCATTTCGAATTGACCACGAAACTCTAATTCGATGATCACTCGAGTTTCCCCTTTCTTCCTATTCGAGTTGTCGATCACGTCAATGTACGTGTGTTCACCTGTAAAAATAGCAACAGTCTATAAGGTTGTTGTTTTATAACCTTAGGATAACGAATACAAGTCTTATAAATGTAGTGTGCGCGCAATAAGTGAGCTAAGTCAGGCACCAGATACGCAGATACGCGCTTTATTAAGAGATAATAATAATAATAATGAATGGAGATCGGGTGTTTAATGTTTGATTAATTACCTGATGGAATATCCGACGAGCTCTTCCATTTAGACTTGCAGATGCCGGAATTGTGACCGGAGTTTTGTAATCTCCGGCAGATTTCTTTCATCCGGCAGCTCCGGCAGCCACCGGAAACACGTGTCGAGCAACAACATACATTATCGTCCACCTCTAGCTCTGCAAGTACTTCCTTCGTTGTACTTCTGATTTTCGACTCTAACGACGTCGTTCTGTACAACGTCGCCTGTGAAAAACCGATCAAACAACGTAAATCATCGGAGCTCGAAAATCATACAATATTAATCAAATTAAACTTCAAATTTTAGTTAAATTGATGGAACTTACATGTAGATTTTGATGTTGTGTTTCCCAAAACTTCATCTTATCTTCGATTCTCTCTGCTTTTTCATTCTCATCGTCTTCCTCTTCGATTTCATGATAGCGGTCGTTTTCCGGCGATGATAACGCCGTCGTGTCTTCCTCTAGAAAGCCGAAGATCGAACCGGATAATTGCACCACCGGTTGATCACCGGCGTCATCTCCGCCGCTGTAGTTGTAACTCGGTGATAAGACACGGTGGCTCATCGGAATTCTGGTGGTGGCTCCGCCCATGGTTGACCGTCGACGAACCCTTGTGTGTTTGTTTTGAGTTTTGAAGGTGTTTTTGGTTGTTGTGGTGAAAGTGATGATGAAACACGGTGGTTATATAGGGTGGTGAAGGTGAGGGCGATTGAGTGCCACGTGGATATGTTGCTATTTGATTGTTCGGTCTATGATGGTGGGCCCAACAGCTTGGATACACGTCAGTGTTGAGTCAGTAATTTCTGTAGGATATATTCGAATATTCGGAAATTGGTTTTTTATTTGTTAAGTTACTTAAAAGACCTTTATGTTTTGTTTTTTTGGTTTAAGAGGTTTATGGTGTAAGGATATTGTAAAAATGCCCCCTTGATGAACTGAAATAACAGGTTATGTTTGTGTTGGATTAATTTTTAATCAAACTGATAAACGAGGTTTTGATTGGCATTAGAGAATTACTTTGCTTCATACCCTCTTGTCTTGAAACCTTGCCAATTGTCTATCGTCATAGTATTTTGACCATTGGCTAGATCATTGGACTAGTTTGGTAACCGTATGATAACCTACTTCAAACTTGTGTCATCGGTTTCATCTATAAAAATAATCTCTCTCTTTATGGAGACAACTCCGCTTCTAGTTAAGCCAATACGAACAGACAAACGAATTTGTGTTAGTGTGCATTTTTGTGTTGTTAAGAAAATAAACATGTTTGTTGTGCTCGGTTGTTACTATTGTAAACAAACACAAATAAACAATAACAAACTTGAAATTGAAAACTAAGGAAAAGGAAGAGAACCAAGCGTGAGACGTTGCTATGCACCTTTGAAGAAAAAAAACGATTAAGCAATTGCCGACATATTTTAAGCAAAAAGACTGAAAAGAGTTAATAGGTCGAGGGATCTCAAATCTAAAGGGGATTGAGTGGGCGATGACTTTAAAATCTTATAGGGATTTGCATGTCGATAGCTCTAAAATCATAAATAGATTGTTTCTAATATATGAAATGGATTTGTGGATTCATGACTCTAAAAATATGTTGACCTCGACTTATATGTAAACGAACATAAAGGACTTTAACAAACAAATACACACGCACGTTTACTTTCGGTCACTAGGTTAAACAGAAAAAAAAACATAGTAAAATGATGGTTGTATAGCACCTAGAGTTTGCATACAACTAACAAAAGTTGAAGGATACATCTGTTAAAACGATGTAAACATCAGGGGGCCTTTATTAACTTCCCAAATTATTATTTTACCAACGTAGCTTCTACTTTCTCCAGAGACAAACTCGCTACCACCAAACCAAAAGCACTCTAAAACAATACCCTCTGCATGAAAACTCGTACACTTTTCTAAAATTAGTAAACACCATCTTAACAAAAGCAATTAGAATGGTATAGAAGTATATTCCCCTTGGTAGTATTTATCCGGTGCGACCCCTCGTGGCGTGGGACCGCAATGACAGCCTAGATGAAACTCACCGCGTGATCGTGACCGTTGGATCAACGATGCTTATCTGATGAGGTGGGTCCCGTGGTAGTTCAGTGTCCAATAATGTGTTGCATCATGTCTGGTAGTTTCACGAACCTGGTATGGATTTAATACGCGGCGTCAAGCCCATGGAGGAAACTAAAGAAGGGGGGATTTGACGATTTTGCCCCTGATCATGGTCGGATTTACAACACTTAAAGGCTGTTTAGTAGCATCTGAATCAGACTTTTAATGGTTCAGATGTCTGAATGATTCATCACTTAGTAGTTTAGAGTGCTTGTTTCGCGAGCAAATGTCTGAATGGTTCAGACATCTGCCTTTGAATTGTTAAGCATTATACTAATGTTGACTGGTTAAAATGTCTAGTGTTGAATGATTAATACCTCTTATATGAATTAGTCAGACATTTGCTTTTAAATAGTTAAACGATATACAAGATATTAATGGTTCAGACCTCTTAATGATTTAGACCTATTATTAATTCAACACTTAATTATTCAGAGGTTGCCAAACAAACTCTTAATTGAATAGAATAGTTTTGTCATTTATTTTTTAGTTTGGACTCTTTCAATAATTGGGTTACTGATGAGAGAGGAAAATATTGTCATGTTTTTCACGTTCTTTAGACTGCACCTTAATTGAATATTTTCTTTTACAGCAACACACTCATTATCTAAATCTACATTACATTTAACTTATAACAATCTATCATATATACGGTGTAACATCACCACTCTGATCGTAATGGTTTTACCATTGTATCCAATCTTCGATCCTATTTTGATTGAACAACGAGAGTATAAACTGAGGTTGAGCCATTCATGTCACCCTAATCTAACCTCGCACAATCTGAAAGTGAAGTTTGGACATTGGTTTTACAGGTTATGTTAAATCTCATGACCTGAGTTTTAAATGGTCTGTTGAGTTTGTAGTCGAACAGTCGTTTCTTGTTATCATCGGACATGCGATTGAGTTTGGAGTTACATATATATTTAAGTTTGGGGTGGTGTATATAAAATAGAACCTGTAAACTATATTATAGTGAAATTAGTGTAACGCTCTACACAACAAACTTTCACTCCGAAGTAGTGTTTGCATATATTGAAATGAATGCAAACCTTAATTTTATATTATAATTAGACAATTCCTAAGTAGAACCTCTTTTAAGAAAAAAGTTTTTTTTTCATTTTTTATTTCTTTTTAAGAAAGACAAAACAATCGAGAAAAAAACTAGTATCACAAACAAAATTTTTAATAGGAAAAAGTGAAATAACATAAACTTATTAATACTTTTATATATATAAATAATAGACTCATAAGCCTACTCAAAGTTAGTATATAACGTTGGTCAAATTTAGGTTAAGTTTCACAGTGAGTCGTTCAAGAATAGCTAACAATATATATCGCTTGTTTATTACTCTATACCTTAAACGAAGTAATTACAATAACTACTACTTCTTAACAAGAATACAAATATTAGTTATTATAACGACAAAAGAAGAAGGGCTCCATGTGTATATATTTGAAGCAATGATTATTTATCATATATCGTCTTATTATTTTGTTTATTAGTTATGGAGGTGTTGATTGGATCTGATAACGGTTTATTTATTTAATTTGGATCCAATCAAAATTGAGCATATTCCTATCTGATACGAATATATCCAAATTCTATTCGGATCAGATTCTGGTGAATATACCCGAATAATCCAAATAGAATCGAATAACAATTGTAGAATTTTTTATTTGTGTTTATTTTTTTCCTAATATTTGGTTTGTAACATGATCGTATCTCTTTGAGACTGTGACTCTCACCTCTATGCTCTCATTCATAATTTGAATAGGTTTACGAAGTGTCGAAGATGACTGAATCGAAGAATCGATTATTGAATATTATTTCCATTTACTTGATCAAATGATCATCTAGGCAAACCATTAGGATTTTAGATTTTGGTTGGATAAAAGTAAATGCACACTACACATCCGTTGAACAAATCTTATTTACATATTGTTTTCAATCTTGTTGGTCGAAGGGGGTGTTTGTTTTTAAAAAAAACCTTTTCCCCACCTCTTCTCTGCATGCTCGCAGACGCGGGAAGAGGTTTTTACTTCGCAGACTGTTTGTTTTCTGGAAGACGTTTCATTAAAAAACGTCTTCCTCACCTCTGCACGGAGAAGAGGTGGAACAATGTCTTCACACCTCTTCTAACCTCTTCTCTTCCTCACCCATCTTCCCCACCCATCTTCCCCACACAAACCCCCCTCCTCCTCTGCACTCGCCGCCACTGCTGCTCACCGGCCGGAATTTCCCACCACCGCCGTTGATTCCGCCGATCGAAGCCGTCACCCCCTATCCTCTCTCTCTGTCATGTTGTCTTCTTCTATCTGTCTATCTGAACCCCATGTCCATTGTTGTCCCTGAAACTTCAATCAACTACTTTCTTTTTATCTATACATACACACATATGCGTGTGTATACGTTCAGATCTTTAAGACCCACCTGCTTCTTTTTATCTATACATACACACATATGCGTGTGTATACGTTCAGATCTGAACCCCATGTCCATTGTTGGGGTTTCTTCCATTCTTGTTTTTTAATCCTGTGTGATGATTTGCAGATCTTTATGTGGGTTACAGATCTGGATCTATCCTTCTTAGATCCCTTTTTAAAACTCTATGAAAATTGAAGATGCATGGTATTATAGAATTTGCTTGTGATTTGTAGCTTTAATTTCAGTTTGAGGGAATAGTTGTTGGCTTTTCTTGAAAATTTGTTCAGTATTTTCTTGAAAAGTTTCAATCTTTTATACCCATTTTGATGTTAGATCATTATGAGATTTTTTGTTTGATGAGGTTTTTGTTGTGTTAAGTGATTTACTGAATGTGTTTCCGCCCTCCGCCGTCGTACACCGCCGACCCTTTCAGATCTCCGGCGAACCTCCGGCAGCAGATCGACGCGTAGATTTGATCGGAAACATGTTTTCAGATTGTGTTTAATCATGAACTTTGTTGGTATTGTTGATTTTTATTTTTAAAAAATAGGTTTAATTTAATTACAGAATATTTTAGCATTTTGCAGATGTTAAAAAAACAAACAGTCTTTTTTTTGCAGACTGCAGACGTTTGGTCCACCTCTTCTGCTGCAGATGTCTGCAGATGTGGTCCGCAGACTGCAGACGTTTTCCTGCAGAAAAAACAAACAGCACCGAAGTTTTATTACCTTTATTCATTGTCACGTCTTCTTAGGGCTTCTTAAAATAACTTAAGTGTTTAGTGCCATAATGGTGAAAAGTAGTTTTAAATATTGTATTGAAACAAAAAACCTATAGTCTATGAGGTTTTCTGCAAAATTTTAGAAATTACGTCTCTTAGTGACATTTGTATTTTATTATGTGGCTTGACGACTAAAATTTTTTTACATTATCTTGATTGATATACAAGCATCAAAGAAAACCGGCACCGCTGACCAAATCCTTCGGTTCGTACCAACTGTCAGCTACAATTTATTTTAGTTCTTCACGAGTTTACTAAATGAAAAAGAAAAAAGAAATTTATAATAGAAGAAAAGGAGAGAAATAGAAAAACATACTTTTATTTTATGTTCCAAAGTTTGAAGAAAATAAAGTTTGAATATAATTAAAAGAAAAAATGTTATGTGTCATCGAGTTGAAATGAAAAGATAATAAAGTTATAGTTTTACTATTATACATTTTTTATTTTATAATTAAGCTAGATTGAAATTGTTAAATTGTAAAAATAAGAGAAAATTACACCCTGTGATTTGATCATATTGGAAGTTTGGCTCCCAGACTTTCAAAATTGCAAAGCGAGTTCAAAATTTTGTTTAGTCATTGCACGTTTGGTTCTCAAATTTTAAAAATTAGAAAGTTTGTTTAAACTTTTTTTGTGAGCATTACACTTTTGGTCCGTAAAACTATTTATGCAATTTTATCTAAAAATAAGTTTTCATCTCCTTCCGATTTGTGATCAAATCCTCAAAGAATTATTATCAAAAGTTCTTCCAATGTTGTCTTTCTATCGTTAAAAGAACTTTAAACGAAAAACATTTGTTCATTTCCAACTATCTTTATATTAAAAGCGACTGTAGTAACACAGAGTTAAGGATAAAATTAAATTGTACCGATCAAAAAACTCTACTAAAATGGTTCACCCTTGCTCATGGTTGGATTTGTATTTAGACGGTATTACCATTAATCATGGTTAGATTAATTCACTAATTCACTATAAACTATCATATTTTTCTAGTTCATAATCAAAGGTTTGTTTAACAAAGAATAAAGTGCAATATTGGTACACGTTACATCACTATTTGTTTTACTCTCTAGACAATAATAAATACGTGGAAAATCGTGTTTCGAATAATAGAGAGGCCCACAAGTCTCAATAAATTTAGGATAAGGAATTAAACAAATCATTGCGTTTCTGTTTCGCTACTTCATGTGAACAATAATGTGAATATTAAATTTTGAATTATATTTATACGAACAATAATGTTAATATAAAAGTTTTGAATATTATGTGAACAATAATGTTAATATTAAATTTGAATTATATTTATACTTTTCACATTAGTAAAGATAATATTAAAAAATTTAATGTATTTTTCTCAAGCACTTGGCATGAGTCATGATATTATGTATGTACATGGTGTTAGTAGGGCTGCAAACGAATTGAACGTTCAGCGAATAGTTTGTGAACCGTTCGGCGGGAAGTTTGTTTATGTTCGTTCGTTTAGTAAATGAACGAATACGAACTAGAAAATTCCGTTTGTCTAGTTAAACGAACGAACATGAACACAAGCCGCGTTCGTTCATTTATGTTCGTGAACGTTCGATAATGTATTCGTTTGTGTTCGTTAATGTCCGTTCGTGAATGTTCGATAATGTGTTCGTTTATGTTCGTTAATGTGTTTGTTTATATTCTTAATTTTTGTGTCAGTTATTTTTATGACTATTATATCAAGTATTATTTGATATTTATTTTAAGTACTTATTTAGTTTTTATTGATTTTGTGTAATGTTTGTAATACAAAATAATTTTTATTCTAAAAATAAATTTATAATTATTTGTATCGTTTGTGTTCATGAGCTTCTTTGTGTTCGTCATGTTCATAACAGTTGTTTGTATTCGTTTGCTTTTGTTTGTGTTCATTTGCGTTCATTTGCGTTCGGTAAGTGTTCGTGAACAGTTCATGAACATGTACATTTTCTTAATAAACGAACACGAACAAATAATCTCGTTCGGTAAGTGTTCGTGAACAATTTATGAACAAGTTTATTTTTTAACGAACGAACACGAACATTCAGAGTATGTTTTTTATTTTAACGTGAGTGTCAGTCTTATATTATAAGGGATGATTATGAGTGGTTATGAATAAAGCAAAAAGAAAATTTATGAGAATTATATCGTGATTCCCTAAACACGGTACAATCTTCATAATTTTTTATATTTTTTTAAAATGATTGTGAGTGAATGTAAAAGAAAAGGTAATGACAAAGATATAAAATAGTATTATTTAATTGAAAAATAAATTAAAAAATATTTTTTAATGTAAATATAAATATGAGAAAGCTAGTATAGCATATCATGGAGTTGCACTGTTCAATGAACAGTAAAATAGACAACTAGTTATTTCGCAACGGGCTCTAAATTTAATGGAAATCTTGAATATTTAACGTCTAAATGCAAGGAAAAAACAAGCACTATTTAAACCACAACTAAAAAGACTGAAGTACTCTGGAAGAGTATGTTCGAAATACACTAAGGAACATTAAAATTATTTTAAAACAACGATAACGATTTGTATTATAAAGTGTAAGAACTAAAACAAAATATGAAATAAAAATGGCACAATGATATATTCTGGTAGCATGAAAAGAGAAAAAAATCATAGAATAGTAACACATTTTCATTAGTGTTTCAATTTAGATAACTCTTAATTTTTTTCTCACTATAAAAACCACTCAATTTTTAAGTTTGTTCTAATCCTGTGAAAAATTTGAATTTTATGTTGATGTGTCAAAGTTTTTTTTATTTGTATTTATTAAGCCATATGACATAGCAATAAAATTTTTTACATTTGCTAAAATTAGTGACCTGTCAAATTTTTTTCTATTTTTGATTTTGTTAGGCATATGACAAGTGATTAGGTAATATTTAACTAAAATAAAATAAAATTTATAATTGAAACACATCCTCATCGATAAATAAAGGCTTGGGATTCCCGATTTCTTTCATAAACCCTCATATTGCTATTGCAATCGTCGTTCACTGCCGTCATTGCAGTTCATGCACAATCAAGCATAGCAGTAGGCTAGACGTGACTTCAGGTTTGATCTAGAATGAATAGATGTATCATGTGATTGTTAAACATGATATTAGCGTTTATGATAATACAATAGTTGCAAGTATAATCAAAAGTTGATTACTTTTCTATGATTTTTTCCCCACGAAAAATGTATATTTTTTTTTGTAAAAATGTACATTAAAAATACGAAGTGAACGTTAAGATATCATTGGTTAAGTATTAAAACGGTATAACCCGTCACCAGATCTCGCATTAAAAAGTTTAGTCCTTATTTATTTGTTGTAAATAATCAATTAAAATATTAAAACATCAAAAAAAATTGTAGTTAACTGTAAAAAAGTTAAACACTAAATAACTTATATTTAAAGTTAATCATAACCCATAGAAGGGTATTTTTGTCTTAGCCACAATCGTTGATTTCTTTTCAAGTTCTACTTTTTTAAAGTTCATAACTTTAATTTACGTAAAACATTATTTATTATAAACAATATAACAATGAGCATTTTTTATCTTATAAATGAGTAAAATATCGTTATTTATAAAAAATTTAAAAATCTACATGTTCTAGCTTGTTGTGATATCTGATAAGTCATTGTGTCTTTTGCAATCGTCATTAGTTTTTCAACAACACAGAGTTTCAAAAAACACAATGATAAAATAACACCAATAAGAATCAGTTTACCCAAAAGCAAAATATATTGTGTTAGGGTATCCATGACTTCCATTGGTCACATGGCAAACAATCTTCAGTGTCAAGCCGGGGGAATATCCGTAAACTTATATGGGGCTTTCGGTAGGCGAAAATATGAGGATGATCAAATATTGGAAACCAATGATAGATAAATTTAATGCCAAGCTTTCGGCATGGAAATCCAAGTGTTTATTATTTGCTTATTCAAAATTCCAATGGAAGTGGCAAAAAACATTAGAAGGAATACGAATGTGATTTATGTGTGTGAGCGTTGTGGATTGATCGCTATTGCATATCTTAAAAAGAATTCCTTCGAATCTAAAGGTTGCAAGAACAAAATTGATATCATTCAAGTGATTTGTCATTTCCTTTTCTTGCAATTCTTTGGAAATATTGGTAAATGTTTTCAGCCAACTTGACACAAGTACAAAACATGACCCGTTTTATGTGTTCATAGAAGTAACTGTTAGTCTGTTACTATATGTATACAGGTGCATATTCTATACGCGTGTAAACTGCTTATCCAAGAGCTCATGTCTATGGCGATTGCGGCTAGAATGCTTATGAAAATGTGAAACAGGCAGAAGGCAGCAAGAAGAAAGGTGCGTGATCCGTTTGTATGCGTACTCATTGCTTTTTAAAGAGCACAACAAAGTTTTGATAGCGATTACGTGATGGCGCATTTTCTACTACGTATAGAGAACTCTATTCTATAATTTATTTATTTTTGAGAAAAGGGGAAGGTACCCCAAGGTGTACACCAACCCAAATAGTAAAGTCTAACAAATGGATCATTAAAATCCAACCTTAGTACATCTAATGAACCAAATCAAAACTAGTCTAGACTTTGATCACATACTGATCAAAGCCAATAACATAAACATAAATCTATACATAAACCAAAACCATCCTAACTAAAGTATAACCAAACATTAAACAAACTATTAGAGCAACTAAACAAAATAATACTAATAAAAACAAAATTTTGAAATTATCAAATTAGCATCCAACATCTTCATCTTCATCTTCACTCTTCGCTTCCAATCCATGTATTCTCTCTCAAATATAGACCCTCTCTTCAACCCTCCCATGATTTTAGAACCATAAAGCCGGAATAAACCCTTATAACCAACATTGAAATATAAGAATCGAGCCATAGCTCTAAGATATATAGCTAGCTATATCGCATCACATCATTCAAACCATATACACTTATAACTACACAACAACTCTATTCTATAATGATCTAGTTATCGTGTAAAGCACGAACTCGTATCATACAATACGAAATTCTAGTTTTTGAATCTTATCATTCGGCTGGCAATCATGATCCATTTGTTTTAAGTATAAAAATATTGTAAATCGTCAATTTGAATTCAACTCAAATCATACATGTCAATTTGAGTCTACTCAAATTATACTTCATGTTACAACGGATTACTTTTATAAAACTTGCCAACTTAAAATGGTTCAAACGACTAAACATAACTCATGATCATTGTTTCCCTGTCACCTACATGTTGTTGGTGCCACCACCACAGTCAATGTCACAACTAACTACTTTTTTTTTCCTAGATAGATTCTTTTCAACCCTATTATTTTGACTGCAATCTGTTTTGACCCTAACCAATTAGATACTTTTTTAATACCTCAAAGCAGTGTGCGTTGAATACATTTTGACCCGTTACCCAGCCCAACATGTCTGTTTTGCATGGCTTACTTTCTCATAAAAAATATACAAATTGTTGTTCCACTAGTGTGCTAATTGTTACCAACCCGTTAATAATGATATGATGATTTTAATTCTTTTTACAATAAAAAAATATTGTGTGTTAATCATTTTTAGAGTTATATAAACGACATGACAATTCTTCCTGCTATTTCATTCACGATCATCTCATTCTTCGACTTCAAGTTTGGAACCTTTGTTGAAAAGCTGATCGTTTTGATGGTAATGATGATGGGGATGATAATGATGATGAGCCGTATGACCTTGATAATGAGTTTGAAGTTATCAAGAAGGTAAGGGAAAACTATAAGTTGATCCAGTAGTTAATAGATTCATACTTGAAGTAATTGTATAAAAAGCATGCAAACCTGTATATAAATTTAATTCCGGAAAATGATTCAACTTTTATCCGTTTAAAGTTATGAAACCCGTAAAACATAGATGAAATGGCTCCGCACACAAATGTTGATGAAACTATAATATGAATGCACTAGTCACTTGTTAGCCAGGTAGGAAATTCAAGTGTTCATAAAGGTATTTTGAGAGCTTATTAGTGCTAAACTAATTGATTCATTAAGATCTGTATTTATTAAAACACTAACTTTTTTTCTCCAACATATTTAGAAAGTTGAAATGTTCACCAAAATCATTATAATAAAGTTGACTTTATCAAGTTCGAGTTTGAAGTTCTAACTCGAATCCTTATCAAACTTTCACGCATTTATGACAAATATAATCTCTTTTTGATAACCGTGAGAATCTGTTACTCAAGAACTCATGGGCCTTACAACACTTTGTTAAGCAACAAGATCAGGTAAAATACAGTTTGTGTCCAACAAAAGTTTCAAAAGATTAAAAGCAGAAACCAGTGTAAGTTTGATTTAAAACACGATGAAACTTACCACAAGAAACATGATAACGATATATATTTTCAAGCTATTTGAGATTTCAAATAAAGCTTGTTCTATCAAGCACGTATACATATAACGATATTATCAAGCTATTCGTTTCAAGCTCTTGAACTGAGCTCAAGCCTGCATCAAAAAGACTTGTTGAGCAACCGAGTCGAGTTCGAGTTTAGCTTAAACCATGTAATCTTAGAAGAACAAATGTGAAATGAGAGGATCATGCTACTGAATGTAAAACTTCAAAAGCTAAGGCATAAGGAGTCAAAGGTTGTTGTTGAACCAACGTTGATGTTGAACCAAATAAACCTAAATATGTTCATATTAAACTTAAGTCATTACACTCATATATCCCGAAGAATCGATGCAATCTGAAACAGTTTTTACGGTTATGAAGTCTTGTTCTTGATGAAATCAAGGAGTCTTCCACATACCGTTGAAGAAACAATACCTTCCGCCACCAAAGACTTCATAAACCCCTCTATTTCTTCCACATCACGCTTTCTTTCCAAATACTCCAACACGATCACCAACTTATCCTTAACGGGTTTCTCATTAGGCCAGATCCGACTATTCAGTGTTGCATTCTTTAATGCCTCGACTCCTTTCAGGACTTGATCATCCTCAATATACCCGTTCATTAAACAATACCATGTACGAAAATTAGGAGTACCCCCTTTCTCAATGCCGGAGTTTAAAATAGCTTCTGCCTTCCCCAACTCGCCATTTTTAACATAAGCATCGATCAAGTCATCAGGTATTCGGAAATCATAAGTCAAACCCTCAGTTTCCCATTCTTTGAAAATCCTCTCGGCTCCTTCAACGTCATCTAGCTTCAACAACGAGCTAATCACGTTTCTATAACCAACATTATATATCTTATCTTTCTTTAAAATCTTCCAAATTCGATCTACGTCACCTTTCTTTCCTAACTTTGCATACGTTCTAAGCACGCCATTGAGTGTTTTGTATTTATCCTTTGAGGTTAATGCAATCTTTTCTACCTTTTTTAGTAACTCCAAACTTTTTTCAACCAAACCAGCTTTCAAATATGCATTTGCAGCGACAAGATATGTGTAACAATCCATACTAACACGAGGATCGGATTCCATAATCTCCATTATCTTATTTAGCCCCTCGATATCACCATTAGCAGCATAAGCACTTAACCGAGGGGTGAAGGAGTATTTGTCCGGGTAAAAACCGTTCTTTTCCATTTCTTTAGTTAATGCATCCATCTTCTCCCAGTTTCCAACATTGTAATAAAGATTCAACAAGATATTGAAGGGCAAAGGAGTCATTATACGACCTGTCTCACGTAACTTT
The DNA here is from genome assembly GCA_025215565.1 of Flaveria ramosissima. Taxonomy (NCBI): domain Eukaryota; kingdom Viridiplantae; phylum Streptophyta; class Magnoliopsida; order Asterales; family Asteraceae; genus Flaveria; species Flaveria ramosissima. The sequence continues at coordinate 66,251,542 of CM046035.1, forward strand.
TGCATCATAGCCTCTGCTTTATCCTCTAATTTTTCTAAAGAATAGATTTGAAGAAGGCAGATATCAACAAGAAATCCTTTGAATACCTGTGAAATGTTATTGTAGAATTCTTCGGCTTTCTCTACACCGTAAACTTTATAAATCAAATGCAGCCTGTCCCTCATATCGCCCTTTGTTGGGGGTATATACCGTTTATCAGTCATCCATTCTGATACCTGTGAGCGGAAATACAAAACATATTAGCATTGTAACATACCCACATGTAATTGCTCTCGCTACATTATAAATCTACGCTACATAGTGTGCCAAGACAAAACTAATACAAGTTAACCCAAAAGGCCAGAGGAAAGCGGATCAATGTGTTTTATACGTTTTAGGCAACTGATCAAACGAGTAAGACATAAAAAAATCAGCTAAAAAGGTAGCGGGTTGAATGATTTAAAGATTGTCTAAAGTATACTCAAGTTTATACAACCTCATAAATCAGTTTATTTGGATAAAACGGGTCACTATTTCATAAATAGTATCTCTAGTCGTAGTTAATACATTACTGATTATTGACATTCAACAGGATGGATAAAGAAGGATATGAACAAAAGAAGTTTTGGTGGGTCGACTCATTCATTTTAATGTGTCCTGACTCCTGATGTATACCCACTACGACTCAAACCTGTTTTTGATCCATTATCCGACCCGCCTTTTTTGGGTAAAGGGGACGATACCCCGACGAACTTTATTAAGGAAAAAAATAAATGAAAACAAGACAATCTTTGGGCCACCCCAGGATATACCCCAATGGCAGAAAACACCAAAGCAGGAACAAAACTACAAACTATGCTTACTACAGGCAATCAAATGGCAATATAAATCTGGCTGCTAGTAGCAAAAAGCCCAACACTGGCTAACAAAAGAATAAACTCAACGGCATGCAAGGCACACTACAATGTTTGTAATACAAACAAACATAAATGTAATAAAAAACAAACTATGGTTGTACAGACTGATTTCAACCCGCCCTTTGTCACCTGTAAAGAAAGCTCACTGCATCAACGATATCCAATCTGTATACTTTGGAAATCCAGGCTTACGTTGTAAAGGTCAATATCATAATAGCATCTTTAGAATTCGGACAAAAACTGTGAACTGAATATTAAGATTCAGCTGCATATCTAAATAGCTTAAGGCCTAGTTTCACATTGCATTTGTAAAGTTTTTGGGCATAAAATGTGTTAAGTCTAGCTTGAATCAAGAATTTTGTGGTGAACCCAATGGCAAAAGGCTAACCTTTTCACAGGCTCAAAACCCTAAAATCTGTGTTTTAGGCAAAATATCATTAAATGTGTGTTTAAGGCTCAGGCTGTTGGATACTATATGGAAGTCAGTGTTGAGATATGTAGAAATTTCAAGCTTCTAATTTTCAAAATTAGAAGCAATGAACAACTATACCAATATCTAACTCAAAATAACAAACATGTAATTATCATTTATACAAACACAATGAAGTGATGTCTTGACACTAATAAAACCTCACAAATCAAGATTAAATCTTTTAAATTTCTATGAATACAAATTGAAATGTAACAGATTAAGACTATAACCTGAAGGGCATGTGTGAATCTTCTGTATTTCATCAAAGATTTGATGATTCTATACAGACAATCTTTATCAACTTTCCTCCCTTCACTGACCCATTGATCAAGAATAGGTACAATCGAAATATCTGGATCACCCACCGGTGAGATTCTTCTGTAAAGCGATGAATCCGGTTCGATTTTGGTCGAAAACGTTGGTAACCCATGTGATTGTTTCTTGTTCTTCCTTTCAGTAGTCACTGATGATGCTGTTTCTGAGGGTAATTTGCTTGACAATGAGCTGCAGAAGTTCTTTGAGGCATTTCTACAAACACCTTCTGTGCGTGATATTAAACGAAAAAGCTTCATCTTGATGATGATGTTTAAAATTGTTTATGGTGTATATGCAGAGGAGAAAGGAAGAAATGTCTTGTTGGGCTCATGGGCCCAGCAGAAAGCCCAGTAATTAGACCATAAGTACCATTTTTTATGCGCAGAGTACAATTCTTTACTGCATTTGCAAAACCCTTACTTCAGTATTCTCCCATACACTCAAAACCCTACTCAAACAAACAACGAAATCACACCCCAAATTGAAGGGTTTTAACTTTCAAGATGTTGGCAATGGTGGGTCGATTGAGAAAACTGCAAATTCGATCATTTACTACTGGTACGATTGCTCGAAGTGAAGGTAGCAACAGTAGCAAGAAGAAGGTGTCACTGTATTCGAAAATTAGCCCCCTTGGAAACCCTAATTTAGCGATGACACCGGAGCTAGATGATTGGATTGAAGCAGGAAAGAAGGTGCGAGCATCTGAGGTGAAGCAGATTATCCATGATCTTCGCAGGCGCAGACGATTCCATCATGCATTAGAGGTTAACATATTTGATTCTGTTTATGTTGATTCAGTTTTAGGGATTGATTGTATGAAATCAGATTTCTTTATGGTCTGTGATCATGTTTTTGCTTGAATTTGGTTCGTTTGAGCTCAAATCACCTTATCAAATCATAGAAGTTTGACTTGACAGTTGTGTGGGTTGATCTACTTAACACATTTATCTTAAGGCTTAAGTTTTTACTGTAACTTAAATTGTTATAGTATAGTATTAGTATGAAAGAAAACTAAAATAGAAAGAAACTCGGATTAGATTGGTTGTGTTTGTATCAACTATCAAGTATCAACACATGAATAAGCATGTGATGATGTGGCTCATGTGCCTAACATGATATTCGGGTTCATTTCGTGTTTGGGTTAGACCTGCTAACCCAGGAAACAAACCGATTAACACCCCTATGCATAGTATATACACTTTTGAATAGTGTTATCTACATTTTCATGTAACGAGTAGTAGTGCACCAACTTATGCTTATAAATGGTATATCATGCTGCAGGTTTCAGAGTGGATGAACAAGAAAGGCATTTGTGCATTTACACCTACGGACCACGCTGTGCAGCTGGACCTAATTGGCAAGGTCCATGGGTTCCTCGAGGCCGAAAAGTACTTTAACGGTCTAACTGAAGAAGATAAAACTGATAAGACGTATGGTGCCCTTCTCCATTGTTATGTCAGACAACGTGAAACAGAGAAGGCTATTTCACACTTTCAGAAAATGAAGGAAAAAGGTATCGTATTATCACCCGTCACATACAATGACATCATGTGTCTTTATATTCGTATCAACGAATCTGATAAAGTTCATGATGTTCTAAATGAGATGAAAAAGAACGGTGTCTCTCCCGACAATTTAAGCTATAGAATTTGTATAAATTCGTATGGAGATAAAATGGACATGGAGGGAATGGAAAATGTATTAACAGAAATGGAGAAAGATTCAAATATCGTCATGGATTGGAACACGTATGCGGTTGTTGCTGACCGTTACATTACAGGTAATCTTTTAGATAAGGCGAATAACGCCTTAAAGAAAGCTGAAAAACAGTTGGTTGAGAAAGACGGTTTAGCGTACAACCATTTAATCTCTTTACACGCACGACTAGGGAACAAAGATGATGTCGTTAGACTATGGGGTCTTCAAAAGAGTGCGTGTAAGAGACGGATCAACCGAGACTATATCACAGTGGTGAAGTCACTTGTGAGACTGGATGAGTTTGAAGAAGCTGAAAAGATATTAGCAGAGTGGAATTCATCTGGAAATGTTTATGATTTTCGGGTCCCGAGTATTATCATTGACGGGTATCTGAAAAAGGGTTCGTGTGACAAAGCAAAGGACTTGCTTGATCGTTTGTCGAAGGACGAGAAGGCTACAACGCCCGATAGCTGGGGGTCGGTGGCGTTGGAGTTCTTGATAAAAGGCGATGTTGGGATGTCCATAAGTTGTATGGATACCTTGTTTTCTTTGCCGTTGGAGAAGGAAGATTGGAAAATCGACTCGAAAGTTGTAGAAAGATTGTTGGATGGTATTGGTGAGAAAGCAAGCGCGCAAGATGTCGAGTCTTTTGTGCAAAAGTTGAAGAAATTTGTGAGATTTGATAGGGGAATGTATCATAGTTTGATGAAAGGTTACATTAATGGTGGTAAAGAAGCAGCCAAAGTTTTAGAAGATATGAAAGCTGATGGAATTGAAGAAGATGAAGAAACAAAGAAGATTCTTGGCTTGCAGCAAAACAAAGTTTGAGGATTCAAAATGGTGAAATAACAAGATTCCAACCCCCCCCCCCCCCCCCCCCCCCAACCACCCAAAACTTAACACACACACACCCTTGTTTTTTCATTCTAGCTTAGTAGGTGCAAAAGAATTTTTGTGGTCAATTCTGTATTGGTGTTATATTACCTTGAAGTATTGCTTGTGATTCACTTTTAGGTTGCATTGTGGTAGTCATGCTAGACCACAAGTTCATAAGTGTGGCTCGAGTTTTGATATGGAGTTTAAACCAGAGCTGAGTTTCAACTCGAATGAGTTCGGTTCAATTTGCTTACGCCCCTAATCACTCTTCAATCAACACGCCCTTATAATAGATTTGTGTGGAAGTAAGCCAACTCGACAACACTTTCAAATCTGACAAAGAAACTTGAAATGGCTTTTGATTAGAAGATTTCAATATGAGAGAATGGTTTCTGAATTTTTTCATGCTATTTTGTTTGAATGCTTCAAGATGCAAACAAGATTTCAACATGGAAAAGAAACTTTAAACAAACAAAGAAAATTTAAACAAAAGTTTAGTATGATATGTTTGTAACATGAATGGTTTTTGAATGTATAAACTTGAGACTCGCTAGCATAAACTATAATCGTTTTAACATTCATTTTAACTAATTATTGTAACATGGTTTTTAAATGTGTCATCTAATAGTAAAATGATAAAAAACTTGAGCGTTCAACACAGACTTTTGTTTTCTTATATTCGTCAATAGTTGAACTTTTATTTGTTTAGTAAGTTTCTTAATATATGTATAATTACTTAAATTTAAGATAAATTAAATTTTTATTATTTAAACTATAATTTAATTACTTGTAACCATTTATACTGACAATTCAATAGACAATTTAATAATAATAGAATAATTTCACCAGTAAAGATTTATATTCTTTACCAATCAAGTATTTACTACACTTTTTAACGTTATCGGTAAAGAGCCACATAGTCGATATTGATTTTGTCTTTAATCATGTGAAATTTTATATTAGATCACATGAATTGAATATAATAAAATACTGCACCATCATATCTCGTTAAATTTAATATTGTTCTACAACATTAAATCCCTTAAATTTCGGTCCCAAAAGTGGTTCAGTAGTATTCTTTTTACATTTTTTCAAGACAGAAAATTCCAAGATTCTTTGTCCAAGATTTAGCTTTCACACTTTCTTCTTGCTACTCTCACACACTAGTTTCACTCTGCAAACACACACACACACAAATACACACTCTTTTCACCTTGCAAACACACACACAGCCATAGTGTTCTTCAAGTTGTTACACAAACCCTACATGTTACATATCTGTTGTGGGTTTTGATCTTTACTAGAGTCAAAATGAGGGTTTCATTAGGGGCAGTGATTGGAAGATTCCCATTTTCTTCTTCAAGGAATGGTGAGCAAGCTCAAAATCAAAATCTTGAAGTTGGTGATGTCATCAGACATGATAGAAAATGCAGAGACATACCCTTTCTTGTATTCTTCATTGCATTTTGGATTGCTTTGATTGTTAACTCCAGTTTTGGGTTCTTTAAAGGCAACCCTTTAAGGTAATCTTGTTAACAAACTTGATCAAATTCATGTTTCTTGAAATCTCATTTTACCCTCTTTTAGTTTGTCTTTGTGGGTATCAATTTAGGGTTCTTGTTAATAAATATGATCAAATTTATGTTTCTTAAAATTCAATTTCACCCCCTTTGGATTTGTCTTTGTGGTTATCAGTTTGGGATTCTTATCAATAAACATGATCAAATTCATGTTTTTTAAAATCCCATTCACCTTTTGACTTGTTTACTTGGATGTATAAGATAACTAAAGCAATAAATTTGATGTTCTTAAAGCCCATCTCTACCATTTGATTTGGTGTTTAAAGTTTTGATTTTGTTTAGTTCTAACCCTTGTTTTTCATTTTAGTGCAGCCTAATCTGGCTAGTGGCTAGTAATTTTCTAATGAAAGTGAGCTATTTAAGTTTCTGAAGTTTATCAGAAACTGTTCATTCTTGAAAACTAAAGCTTTTTTGGCAATTTTTAAGAAAGATGGTTACTTTGCAGTGAATTTTAAACAAGATAATTAAAAAATCAAATACTCATTTCGTTTTAATATACTTTAAAATGTGTCTATAAAGTTGATTTGAAGCCATTAAACTTCTTGAAAGAAAAAGATTACTTCAATGACACTCCTAGCACATATGCTCTACACAAGAACAATAATAGAGCAAAACCAACCATAAAGCAACAATATTTCGTATTTAAAATCATTTAGTTCATAAAATAAACAAATGAATCAAGTTAATGAACGTCACTCGATTCCAACTTTTGTAGAAAATTAAGGTCACTACCCCATGATTTTTTTGTGGTACTCATATCATCTCCTGAAAATTGCTACATTTCTTTCTTTTGCTCCTGCTAGATTGATGTTACGTATCTGCCCATTATGATCTTCAAAAAGAATTCATTACATTCACTAGGGTATTTAAAATTCTTTTATTTTGTAGTTTGCTTAAGGAACAATATACTTGTATCTTTTTTTAATGCATGCCAACATTGTGTCAATGTTTGATTAGGCTTGCTCATGGGTTGGATTACAAAGGGAATGTGTGTGGTGACAAGAACGGAAGTCCCAATCTTCATGGGTTGGGAGTAAGATATTGGGTAAACCCTAATCAAGTATTTGAAAGTGGCTACAAAGATAGTCATTCAGATTTAGAAGATTTCAAAAGCATTTGTTTAAAAGATTGTCCTGTGCCATCTGAAGATAATCTCAAATGGGTGTGTAATTATCCTGAAGGGGATGAAATCCGGCTTTCAATGAAGCAATGGGTTGCTCGGGATTATGATTATTTCTCTTTTTTAACACCCGATATGAGAAGATCTTCCTTACAACTTCTTGGTCCATGCTATCCTGTCCTTTTTCCAAGTGTAAATGGTAACCACTATACAATTTTTTTTTATTTCAAAGATACGTATCAATACAATCACTTATTTGTTATCAAGTCATTACATGTTCGCAGTCTTATGGAGTTGTGAATTCATGGCACGAAAATCAAATGCATCTCTTCAACAATGGCACCAGATGGGTGGACAAACGGTTGATGATGGCATGATGTTAGATAAAACGGTTCACAAGTCCATTAACTCTCAATCATCTGTCTTAAAGGTTTGAAATCTATCTTTACGAACCCCTTAAGTAAACTCTTTGAATGTTAGTCAATTTTCTTAATTAGAAGGCGTGTTGCATAATAAGAAAGTTAAAATGCTAAAAGTTTGTTTTTGCAGCGTTATGTTGCAGATATTGGGAAAGCATGGCCTGTCTTGATTGTTTGTGGAGGAATCATACCTTTAGTTTTGTCGCTGATGTGGCTAGCCATGATTCAACGTCTTGTTGCTGCAATGACTTGGATAACAGTTGCCCTTTTCGATATTCTTATTATTTCTGTCACCATGTTCTTCTATTTGAAAGGTTTGACTCCCCTTTACGCTTTCATTTGACCTCTTGATATATAAGTTTTATTACTCAAAGCTACCTTTTTTATTGTTTGAAATCCTTCTGCACAATGCCACATTAGGCTACATGTGGTTGTTAAGAACTGTGTTCTACCACTAGCCACATACCCAAAAACCCTTACGTAATGATAGTCGTTAGATGAATATACATCACATCAACTAGCCTTTGTACAGTGGGGTAAAATGTTTGTTGTCATGTTTGTGTATAAAGCAAATAGAGGTAAAGTTTTCTCCTATTTTCGATAATTGTTATAATGGATTAATTCATCATATATACTTATGCCTTTAATAAGGAAATGCTGCAATTAAAGCAGGATCTTTATTTATAAATTCAAAATTAGTTTGGGGTTTACATAAAGACACTTAGAACTCAGCTCAAGAACATAAAGAATGTTAATAAAGAACTTCTATCTTATATTTGAAATGTTGGTTTTTAAACAGCTATACGAATATCGAGCTGAATCTTGTTATTACTTTCATACCCTTCAGCTGGATGGATTGGAAATGATGCTATCTCTCCAATCATTGGCAAGCATGATCCATATTATCACATATCCGGGCGGGTATGTAACTTATGTAAACTACAATTCACTCTTTCTAGCGGGTTCAGTTACTACCCATAACAGGTTGATTCAGGTTGTGTTTATCTCAAACATGTCAAATATAAAAATAGCTAGAACAAGTCACAAATGGGTTGAAAGTCTTCAAAAGTCTATTTTTGATGTATACAGTATACACTTCCTATAAGTTATTATTATAATAATGTTGTTTTTCTAATCATAATTAACCGGTTAGATATTTATACAAAAATGAGAAAGTAATGGACAAAGGAGTCCGTGGGTCAATCCAACCCCTTATGGCCTGCACTTAAACCAACCTGTTGCAACCCGCGCACGTTTTGACCCGTTACCCAATTTAAGCATGTCTGATTTGCATAATGTTTCAGGAAAGAGGCCATCTTCATTTTGCTGCAGTACTTATGACAATCATTATGGCTGTAGCCATCCTCTCATCCATTGCCATTGCGCGTCGTATTGTTAAGGCAACCTCTGTACTAAAGGCAAGCGTTAGAATTGAACATTTGACACAAACACCCTTAAATTCAAGATTCATGAATAGATTTTCTTCATTTTGCAGGTTGCATCTAAGATTATAGGAGAAGTAAGAGCTCTCATTGTTTTCCCAATCATGCCGTATGCCCTTCTCGCGATCTTTTACATGATTTGGATTTCTGCTACTCTTTACCTCCTTAGCTCGGGTGAAGTTATTAGAGATAGATGCAATGCCAATTGTTGTGCTTATGATCTTCGGTTAAAGCAAGTGAATTGTGAACGTTGTTGCGGGCATACCATCCACTACACTCCTCATATCGGGCTTGCTATTTTATTTCACTTGTTCGGGTGGTACTGGGTCACACAATTTGTCAAAGCTTTTTCTTCAACTGTTATCGCGGGCTCTGTTGCTTCTCATTATTGGGCCCGCGGTGAAGTTCTTGTAAGTTATCCTGTCTCTATGTCGGTTAGTTAAGTATACAGCCTATTTGGTCAGCCCTACATGAAAAATAAGAATCAACTAATCAATGACTTGAAGTTAGGGGCACTTTGGTAATTTTATGTTTATCTATTTAGTTAGTTACACATTTGAGTAACCAACATTACTCATCCTTGTGATTATATAGGGTTAAAATGATCAGAGGTAAGGAGTTGCTGAAAATAAACTGATTCTTGAAAAACATGTAAATTTACCCGTATATCCCGAACTTTAATAAACTGATTCTATCACTTTGAAATTGCACATGCCATGATTTATGTGTAAACATGAAGTAATTGACTCTAAACTTTAATGCAGCAAGAAATTTCATTTCTTCCTATATTCTCTTCAGTAAAGAGGCTTGTGAGGTACAATATTGGCTCGGTGGCTATTGGCTCACTTATAGTTTCATTTGTTGAGTCATCAAGCCGGATTCTAAAGCCGCTTCGCCGGAAACTGATGGTTGTTGATATTGAGACCCACAATCGGGTTGGGAAATTTTTGTCTGTTTCTTCCCATTATGCCCTTACATTTATCGAGTGGATCATCAAGTCGGTCAACCACAACGCTTACATAATGGTAATTGTTTAAACCATCTTCCGTCATTCTTCATTCTTCATTTTGTGTGTCCCATAAATGTATATGGGACACACCAGAATATAATGGAAATGACCAAAATGAAAAGTATCAAAACTATTTTACCAAAAGTGATTTATCTTAAGTCAACAATATCTCCATTTCAAAAGGTGTTAGACTTTCTATTGTTTAAAGTCGCACATTATTTTTTTCAAATTTAAAATTTTACTGGTGATTGTACTTCATACATCCTTGTATAAAACATGTGCCAGTTGTATAAAAGCATGATGAAACATGGTTAGACTTTGCGCGTCAACAGTTTTACATGTCTTGTTTATACTTTGAAAACGTAGTTTGTTTGACTCAGAAAAGTCAAATCAAGAAAATCTTTGTTATGTTTTATGCAGATAGCCATTACAGGTGAAAGCTTTTTTGCAGCCTCTGCAATGGCAACCGAGTTGATTAAGAACAATATTCTTCGAATAGGGAAGGTGAACGTAATTGGAAATGTTATTCTTTTTCTTGGGAAGTTATGCGTTAGCCTAGCAAGTGCTTTGTTCGCATTCCTCATGTTGGATGCTCACGCGTATAAATCTGCACACAACAAGGTCTCCTCACCATTGATCCCCGTGCTAGTAAGTTTTCTAGCCACATTTCATGTCAAAACTATTCTCTAGGGGCACGTTCATATCACAATTATAATGTTGTTTCGTAGAGAAGTGCAAAAACCACATAAACAACTGTACATGTTGCTTTGAATGTTACACATAAGACGGTTATTTGACCACATAATCATCTATCTTTTTCTCTCCTACGACATCCGATCAACACTACTTACAAGCGCTTATTGTGGTTCTAGCGGTTGTCTACTTAGAAATATATTGAACGTGTCTGATTTATCTTATAACATGAAACTTTTTTTTGTGTGGTTACATCTTAATAACGGAACTCGTGATTCTTGAACTTAAACAGGTATGTTGGGGTCTCGGTTTTGTGGTCGCCACTCTCTTTTTCGCGGTGGTTGAGGTATCAATTGACACCATCATACTTTCATATTGTCAAGATTCTGAGGAACATAGAGGGACCACACAATATGCCACACCACTTCTTCTAGAAACCTTAGATAACCAAAATGAGATGGACAGTCATGAACAATGACCAAGTGATCTTCTGTTGGTGCTATATTCACAAGATGTACAACAGCCAGAGCATATGGTACAACATCCTGTTTGGACAGTAGATCTCTAGGATATCATGTATGTGTACTTATAAGGTTATGTGGGTTGTAACATTTCACCTTAAGTATTTGGTGCTGTATAAGCGAGCGAAAACAATCGATCACTAAACATTTTTGGGGTGTGGGTTTTGAGGCAATTGGATCCGATATTTGGGATGGTCGAATATGTTTGTTGAAACAGGTTTGGTTGAAACGGGTTTAGTCGAAACAGATTTGGTTGGATCAACTCATCAATATGTTAGTTATTGTTAGAGAAACAATATTTTCTTTTGGTAGAATCTAAACATTTTTTACGAGACGCGAGTTGTTTGAACAGTACAAATCGAGTCAAAAATATAACTTTTAGTGGTTAAAACATAAAAACAAAAACCATAGTTGGGTGACTTTTGAGCATATAATGGTTAAAAATGCCATCTTATCTATTAATTTGAATCCTTCATATAAGTAGCATGTCACAAAAACTACAACATATAAGTAGCATGTCACAACAAGAAGTCAAAATCCATATCAATTTCTGAACTTAACTTCATATCAATTCCTGAACTTAGATAGTAACCGCGACTCGACGCAAACATGATTCGGTTCAATTAAACGTTCCATTTACCAAAATACTGAAACGGACATGATTAATAAGCAGGTTGCGCTACATGTTTAACACAATATTATATAACTAGTTCAATAACATGATTGAGACGACACACATATCATAATTAAATATAAGTGGTTCAGTAACATGAATGATATGGTATAGTTGACACAAGTATTGACCAAACTTAGTTATCATTATTATTATTAAAGAATAAATGATAAATAAAATGAATAATAGAAGTTATAAAAAATAATCCATAAAATCCTTGTCGGTAATGAGAGAGAATTCAATTATAGTATGTTTACTCATTCATACAATTATAAGCCTTTTTGATTCATGGGTCTTATACTTTGTTGTTTAACTCATTAACGATATGTTTGAGTTAAACATGTTATTTTATGTTATAAGCGGATAAGACAAGTTCAATCTATATTAACATTGTTATGCATCTGTTAATAAAAGGGTCAATTCTGTCTTTTATGAAAGTATAGGGGTGCTTTGTGTACAAGTCATTAACTGACTAACGGAAATGTCGTTAGTCGTTATAGTCGTTATATAGGGCTTGTATCTGAATGAGAAATCAACGATGAAAATGTATTGAGTTTCCTATCTGTTCTTTCTCTTTCTTTTTATCGTAACATTGGTATCAGAGCTACGATCCTTATCGGAGCTCCGGCGAACAAAACGATTGAATTCCAGCGGCGATGGCGGCAACACGACAACAAGAAATGGAGAAATTGGAGAAGATTGTTAAAGAAAATTCGCAATCGATTCATCTTCAACAATCAGTGTTGGAGGAGAACACTGATCATATCAAGAATTTGCAGATTCAGATGGCGGAAGTCTGCTCTCAAATTGGTTCTATCAGAGAGTTGTTCGAAAAGAAATTCAATGGCGGTGATCATCATGAACATCGTTTGGTTCGATTGGGAAGATTAGATTTCCCTAAATTCAGCGGTGATGATGTAGAAGGTTGGATTTACAAGTGTAATCACTTCTTTGCGGTGGATAAAACGCCGGCGAACATGAAGGTGAATTATGCCGTGGTTAATCTTGAAGGTATAGCTCTGCAATGGCATCAGGGGTATGTTACAAGTCAAGATCGAGAGATAGATGAAATAAGTTGGGAAGATTATGTTCGTTCGTTGCTCAATCGATTTTCCACTCGTCTTTCGGAAGAACCGATTGAAGAATTGAAGAATCTTCATCAAACAGGTACCTTACAAGAATATTGTGATGCTTTTGATGCTTTGTTGAATAGAGTCAAATTATGTGAAAACTATGCGGCTGGTTTATTCATTGCTGGCCTAAAACCTGAAATCTGTTGCTTAGTTAAAATTTTCGAACCAAAAACCTTAAGAGATGCCATTGCTATGGCTAAGCAACAAGAGGTGGTATATTTCACTCTCTTTGGTGGTAAAGATTCCAAGAAGCCTAATTCGACCTATTCCCCAGTTAATTCAGTTCCTAAACTCACTTCCACTCCTTTTAAAAACAATAGTACTGGTTCAAGCTCTAATTCTTCCATTCCCACTGCCACCTTATCACTACTACCAACTCCTTCCACTTCCAAAATGATTAAACCAATTCGTAGAGTCTCTACTAAGGAGGCTGAAGATAAAAGGGCTAGAGGAGAATGTTTTTGGTGCACAGAAAAGTATACTCCAACTCATAATTGCAAATTTAAGCAATTATATGTGTTAGAAATTGGTTCAAATGAAGAGAGCACAGATGTTATAAATGAAGAACTTACTCAGCTTCAGGCCTTACAAATGGATCCACAGATTTCAATCCATGCATTGATGGGAGTGCCTTCTTATTCGACTATGAAGATCATTAGCACCATTAGCACCAGACAACTACAAATCTTAATTGACTCGGGTTCCACCCATAATTTTTTGGATTCTAGATTGGCTAGTAAGTTGCATTGCCCTACTAAAACTGTAACTTCAATGTCAGTTACTGTAGCTGATGGCAATAAACTTCCTTGTTCAACCTTGTGTCAAGATTTTCAATGGTTAATGCAAGGGGTTTGGTTCAAAGCTGATGTTTTACTGATTCCGTTGGAGAACTATGATATGGTGTTGGGAATTCAATGGTTGCAAACGTTGAATGACATTATTTGGAATTTTAAATCCCTCACCATGCAATTCTCAGTAAACAACAAGATGTTTGAACTCAAGGGTACTGATAGCAAGAAGGTTACCTTATGTTCAGCTAAAAAAATGTCTTCTTTATTGAATGATTTTGATTCTATAGTTCATTCCCAACTTTTCAGCATTCAAGTGAATGAAGATGGTATGTTTCAGCATCAATCTAAAGTTTCAAATACTTTAATGAATGAACAAGTATCTGCTTTATTGCACGAATTTGATGATGTTTTCCAGTCACCAACTTCTCTTCCTCCCACAAGATCTTGTGATCACAAGATACAACTGATTGATGAAAAAGCTACTATTAATCAAAGAGCATATCGTTACCCTATGGGTCAGAAGGATATAATTGAAAAAATGGTGCAAGAAATGAAGGATCTGGGTATTATACGTGATAGTGTCAGTTCCTTTGCATCTCCAGTGGTATTGGTTAAGAAGAAAGATGGTACTTGGAGATTATGTGTTGATTATAGGAAACTGAATGATAATACTATCAAAAACCGTTTTCCCATCCCTCTTATTGAAGAGTTATTGGAAGAATTAGGAGGGGCAGAAGTATTCTCTAAGCTGGATTTAAGATCTGGCTATCATCAAATCCGGATGCACCCAGAAGACATTCATAAAACCGCATTTCGAACACATCAAGGTCTCTTTGAATTTTTAGTTTTACCCTTTGGGTTAACTAATGCACCAGCAACTTTTCAAGGATTGATGAACTCAGTTTTCCAACAGTTTTTGAGGAAAAAAGTTCTTATTTTCTTCGATGACATCTTGGTTTATAGTAAGAACTTGCAACAACATTTGATTGATTTACGTGAAGTCTTACAACTTTTTAGAGAGCACCAACTTTTTGCAAAGAAATCCAAGTGCAATTTTGCTGGCACTAAGGTGGAATATCTTGGGCATATTATTTCTAAAGATGGGGTTGCTACTGATCAGTCAAAGATAGCAGTCATTCGTGATTGGCCTACCCCTATGACTGTTAAACAACTAAGGGGATTCTTGGGCATTACCGGTTATTATAGAAGATTCATTTCTTCTTATGGTTTTATTGCTAAACCCTTAACGTCTCTTCTTAAGAAAGATGCCTTCAAGTGGTCGAATGAAGCTCAAATGGCATTTGAACACCTTAAACAAGCCTTAATTCATGCCCCAGTTTTAGCTCTTCCTAATTGGTCAAAAGAATTTGTTGTGGAAACTGATGCTTCTCTAAAGGCCTCGGAGCTGTCTTAATGCAAGATAACCATCCTTTGGCATTTGTTAGTAAGGCTCTTTCACCTAGACAGAGTGTCCTTTCTGTCTATGAAAAAGAGTTACTAGCTATTATTATGGCAGTCAAGCATTGGCATCAATACTTGATTATCAAGCACTTCACCATTAAAACCGATCAGAAAAGTTTGGAGCACCTCTTGGAACAAAAAATTACAACTCCTCTTCAACATACTTGGTTGAGTAAGCTCATGGGCTATGACTATCACATAGTTTACAAAAAAGGCACTGAGAATGATGCTGCAGATGCCTTATCACGCTTATACGGATCCACCTTACTCACCTTATCTTTATCATCTTTCCAACCCATTTTACTTGATAAACTCAAAAGTTGTTGGCAATCTGATTCTGTTTCACAAGATATAATTACACGGTTGTTGCATGGTGAAGTGGTTCCACATTTTAATTGGGATGGGGAGTTTCTGAAAAGAAAGAACAAGCTGTGGATTCCCATGAATACTCAACTCCGCTTAGAGCTTTTAGAATGGTGCCATAGCTCTTCTCAGGCTGGTCATTCGGGCATTCATCCTACTACACAAAGATTTAAGTCTTTATTCTATTGGAGAGGAGCTTCTAAAGATATTAAAGCCTTTGTGAAAGCTTGTGTCATCTGTCAAAAAGCAAAGTATGAAACCATAGCTTCCCCAGGATTACTTTGCCCTCTACCGGTACCTACGTCCATATTTACTGATGTATCCATGGACTTTATTTGTGGGTTACCTCGTTCTCAGGGTTATGATACCATTTTGGTCATTGTGGATAGATTTACGAAGTATGCTCATTTCCTTCCTTTAAAACACCCTTATACAGCTTCTCAAGTAGCCCAATTGGTTTTGGATAATATTTTCAAGATTCATGGTTGTCCTCAAACCATTGTTTTCGATCGTGATACCTTATTTCTCAGTAATTTTTGGAAAGAATTCTTGAAACTACAAGGTATTACTCAAGCCTTGTCAACTGCCTATCATCCTCAATCGGATGGGCAAACAGAAGTGGTTAACTTGCTTGGAGGCTTATCTTAGGTGTATGACAATGGCCGATCAGCATTCTTGGGTTCGTTGGCTGCCTTTAGCTCAATGGTGGTATAACACTTCTTGGCATTCATCTATTAAAATGCCACCTTTCAAAGCCTTATTTGGCATTGATCCTCCCGTGCATGCACCTCACTTTCCACTTACTTCAAAAGTTGTAGCTGTGGAAGACTTATTCCAACAAAGGGAATCTATGCTTCGAATGAAGCAATTTGCAGACTTACATAGAACGGAGCGTTCTTTTGAGATTGGAGATTGGGTTTATCTCAAATTACATCCGTATGTCCAGACTACTCTTCGTATGCATAAGTACTCGAAGCTTTCTCCAAAATATTATGGACCTTTTCGAGTTGTGGCTAAGATTGGACCAGTGGCATACCAATTGGATCTTCCATCGGATGCTCAGATACATCACACTTTTCATGTATCACTTCTCAAACGTGCATTGGGCCCCATTTCTCACATCACCCCACTTCCAGCCGGTGTGGATTCTTCACTAAATCCTTATCGCATTTTGGATCGGAAGCGTTCTAAAGTTGGTCATAAACCAGTGATTAAGTTCTTGGTTCAATGGGACAAATTACCACTACATGATGCCACGTGGGAGATTGCAGAAGAATTTGTTAGCAGATATCCGAATTTTCCTCTCGATTCTTGAGGACAAGAATTTTATATGGAGGGAGTAGTGTTATGCGTCTGTTAATAAAAGGGTCAATTCTGTCTTTTATGAAAGTATAGGGGTGCTTTGTGTACAAGTCATTAACTGACTAACGGAAATGTCGTTAGTCGTTATAGTCGTTATATAGGGCTTTTATCTGAATGAGAAATCAACGATGAAAATGTATTGAGTTTCCTATCTGTTCTTTCTCTTTCTTTTTATCGTAACAAACATGTTTATAATCAGTGGCGGATCTAGAAAATAAGTTCAGTGGTAACGTAAAAAAATTTTCTTACCGTAAATGCGGTAGTGGAACCCGTAATTACTTACTACGGGATCGCTATTTTTTTAATAATTAGTTTCTAACAAAACAACATAAAAATTTTTGGTTGTTCGATTGGGTCGAGTTGGATCGGGTCGGAATAGACGTAATTAAATTGAATTGTAAAAAAACTTATATTTTATAGTGTTCCGTACATGTTTTCATCTTTTGATGCTTTCTTATCACAGCAAAACGATTTATGTTCTCTAAATTTTAAGTTTAAATAATAACTAGAATAATTAAATTAAACATAAAATGTTTGTGATAAACAAATAACCAGAGCATTCATAAAAGATTCATACACTCTTACATCATCTATTTTTATTTTATTATTTAAAATTGAGTTTTAATAAATTTTTATAAAAGTTTGAATATGAGTCATACTCTCATCATTCTAACAACATTCATAAGGTTTCGATACAAATTGTCAAGGATTTAAAACAAAAAACAACAAAAACATCAATTATTTCATTTTCTTTCTTCTTTTTCCTTTTTTTTGCATAAAAGAATAAATAAAATATGTATGACCACTGATAAACAGTATTGTTTTGTTATGTTATATACTAGTATTAAGCTCACTCGCATTGCAACAGAAGGTGTAAAACTATGCCAAGTAATATTAATGACACACCACCGCCAGTGACCAACAACATTAAAGAAACTAATAAAATGAAAAAAATAAATAAATCGAATGAAAAGTAGACGTAGAAACATTGAACTATACACTTACGCAAGCAAAAAATAAAACAATAAGTTAATTGATCTAGGTTTAACGCGTTATGACATGACCGTTAAACTGGGAAACATAAGTGAAAAAACGTTGAAACACACACGCATGTTGCGGCGTGTTAACTCGTAAAATTTAGACCGAAAACGTATAACGGAAAATTTGTAAAATTTGAAAAGTATAGATGACCAAAGTTGAAAGTAAAAAAAATATTAAGGCTAAATTATAAAAGATGTAAAAGTATTGGGTTAAAATAAAGAGGTTAAAGATTAAAAAAATAGGTACATCCCATAAAACACATAATACAATTTACAATGCATACAAATAATTAGTATATATATAATTTTTATTTTTGGGCTCATTTTTGTATTGGGTTGGGTAATGGATATTTTGGATTTTTATGTTATTTGGTAATGGGTAATGGGTAATGAGTAATGGTAGTGGTTATTTATGTTTTTATAGAATGTATTGTTATAAATTATTAGACTTTTATTTATAAAATTAAAACTTTATATGAAGTGTTGAGTTTAGAACTTTTTTAGGGGTAACGTAATTTTTTCTCAGGGGTAACGTAATTTTTTCTCAGGGGTAACGTAAAATCGAAACTTTCTTTTTACATAAATCCGTAAAAAAATTACACTACCCGTAACAAGTTGAGGGGTAGCGGAGGCTACCCCTCAATTACACATATGTCCGCCCATGTTTATAATCATGTCACTAACATACTAACCCATTTATAACCCTAACTCGTTTAACTTCATGTCGAGTCATCTTATGTCAACCGATCGTGTCATAAATTACTCGCGGTGTTGTACATCTATGTATTTATGTGTAACTAATGATTACCAAATATAGAACTATTATCTTTTGGATTTACAATGTTTAAAAAATATATAGTATCAAATCTATACTAATAAATGATTATATGTGATGACACATGTCATCACCAGATTTCACCTCACAAACACTTTCCCGCCTAAATTTCTTTAACAAACTTTCCACAAATCATGCTATATTTCTTATTTGAAGTTTTTATTTTATTTTAATTTCTTTTTGAACGACAAGTGTGAAGTTTTTATTTTTATATTTAACTACCTCAAAGACAACCAACCATTTTTTGAATTTTAATCATCTCAAACCTTATTTAACCTTTTAAACCTTATGATCACAAAACCTTATTCTTATATAATCGATTTAAAATAAAAACGATAAAGTTTAAATATTTTTGTTTACATATTTGAATTATACATTTATAACTTTTAACCCGTGTAATACACGGGCTAATAACCTAGTATATAAAATATAGAGTTTGGATTTACAATGTTTGTAACAGGGTTCTTGAAAGGAAATAAATTAAAACTAAATAACTTTTGAGAATTATATATAATAGAGTGAATTAGAAATTATGTCTTTTATTAATACATGAAATTACACTGTTTGTCTTTTAGTTTCAATAATTACATTGTATGTTCTTTTTATATAAAGTTTGCTCACTAAATGTCCTTTACACTAACCTTCGTTAAAATTTATAGTTAAGTCATGCATGTGCCCCTCACATGAGGAGCTTTTAAGTATTTTACATGCCTACAATGAGTCAAAAATATTTTTACGTCACATCATTCTCGCCGTCTTCATGTTAGGTGTTCAAAGTTGGATGTTTGAAATTTTCGAATAATAGAAATCACTATCAGTATTCGGAAATCTGAAATTTCAAATATCCGAATACTAAAAGTGATTTCTACTATCCGAAAATTTCAGACATCCAACTTTGAACACCTAACATGAAGGCAACGGAAATGAAATGACGTAAAAATATTTTGACTCATTGTAGGCAAGTAAAATACTTAAATGCCCCTCATGTGAGGTGCACATACATAACTTAACTGTAAATTTTAACGAACGTTAGTGTGAAGGACAATATGTATGCAAATTTTATATAAAAAGGACATACAATGTAATTATTAAAACTAAAGGACACATGATGTAATTTTATGTATTAATAAAGGACACAATTTGTAATTTACTCTATATAATACTAATTATCAAATGGTTTGTGTATTACGGGTTGTACTTTAGGTTTAAATTGATTGTATGCATTTTTGTTTCTTTTAATGTTTTTATTTTAACCCCAATATTTTTACTTCTTTTACAACTAAACCCCTACAATTCTTCAAATTCAACTTTGGTTGCATATAGTTTTCATCTTTTATAAATTTTTCGTTTTACGTTTCGGTTTAAATTTTACAATTTAACACGACGCAACGTGCGCGTGTGGTTCAACGTTTTTACGTCTACTTTTTCCCGTTCAAGGGCTCTGTCACAACGCGCGTTTCTAGATCGACTTAGTTGGTTTTAATATTCTACGATTACGTGTGAGGTTCAACGTTTTACGCCTATTTTTTCCCATTCAAGGTTTCCGTCACAACGCGTGTTTCTAGATCGACTTAGTTGGTTTTAATATTCTACGATTACGTGTGGGGTTCAATATTTTTACATCTATTTTTCATTCGGTTTTATTTTTTCCGTTTTTATTTATTTTTTAATACATGTTTTTTCGGTGTTGGTGGTCACTAATGATGGTGTGAAATTGATGCTACTTGACATGATTTTACGGCCCCCGTTGCAACGCGAGGGGCTTATTTCTAGTTCAACCTAACCATCAACTTAGTTCAACTCTTTGATCGGTAGGGTTTACAACCTATCGATCTAAATAAAAATGAAAACAGTTCAAGAGTATTCAATCCAAAAAGTTACACATATAACGTCATGTATTTGTCATATTCATGGGCGTAGCTTTTTTTATATATATTAAATTCGTCAATACAATAATTTTCAAACTCCGTTGCTGATCATATCGAACTTGTATCATAAAAACATCCGCAAAGATACTGTTTGTACCTATTCAAATATGCTACATGGAACTAAAAATAGTCAAACACGTAGTGCTTTGAAGTTTTATCAAATGAGTGCTATATATGTAGTCATTCAAAGATGCCACGTGGAATTGAGATAGTCAAACAAATAAGTGCTTTGAAGTTTTATTCATGAATTCCATTTTGTGAAATGTGGCTAAATACCAACCTCAAAATTTGGTTTTCGTAAACAACTTTGTATACACATATTTTATATATTCTTTAATTTACTTTTGATCATATTAATCATGCATTTTAAGGTTATGATTATAGTTAGTCTTCTTACAGAACTTCTAAAAGTAATTAGCCAGTTGAAAATTTAATTGTTCGATCTAATAAATCAAAATTGCTGATTTTTAATAATTTTCAAAACTATTTTTGGATGATTTCTAAGTATTTCTGGTACTATAAATTACTTTTGCATGATTTAAGGATACAGTACACAATAAAATGTTCATATGCTCAATTCCACTGGCTTAAGCATCAAACGCATAACTGATCTATACAACCCTGTATTTTTCTATGTAACGTATTTGCGGTTTCAAAATATTTTTTTTAAAGTATATATTACGGTTTTTCGATTGACCCCAGAGGGTTTTGTCCGTCCAATCTTTGAACATAGTCAAAAGCATTAATCTATACACGTCGTATTTGAAATACAAAGTAAAAGACAAAAACAAAAATAAGTACCAAATTGGATTAATTATCTCCATTATGTGCATTATCTTCTCGTGCTCGTTTCTTTAAAGACCTTATTGTAACTCTTGATTTTATGGTTGCAATGATAAGTTATCATTATTTACATGATCCATACTGAACCAAAAATTTGCAAGTGTAATTAAAAAACACCTAAGCATCAAAACACCGGCCGCAAAGGGTAAAAATTTTACGTAGCAGCATTTCTACATAAATGTATTCTTCACTTAAACGATGCAAGCTTGTTGAATAAAGCTATAAAACAAATTCAATGTAAGCTTGTTGAATAAAGCTATTAAAAAAACTCAAAGATCAAAAACAAAAATAGGTCCTACCGGGAGTCGAACCCAGGTCGCTGGATTCAAAGTCCAGAGTGCTAACCACTACACCATAGAACCATTGTTGTACGGCTTCTTTATTTGAAGATATATATAAGTTTTGATTGCACTTTAGTTATGTAGTTTAAGTTGGTATGAATTTGGAGCTTGATGACGTGCTGTTTGAAAAAGTCTAGGTAAGATGAACCCATAAACCTGTTTAAAATTGCTAATAGAAATTAAATATTACAATTTCAAATTCACTTTTAACTTTTGTAAATCATGTATTCTAAAAACAAGAGCCTCTTGATCTTAAAGTTATATAAATTGATGAATGTGATCTTATATAAAAGGTGTATTTGATACAACTAACTAGCATAATACACATGTCTTCGTTAGTGTTTACATTTTTCAGAACATTAACTAATCGAGCCAGTTTTGGATTAAGACACATGAATGATGAACCCGTCCCCACAGTAACCCAAACACAACATAAATTGTTAGTGTTGATATTACACGAATCGTGTGTGGGTTGACCAAATTAATCAACAGACTTATTTTCAGACTATACCATGGCCCATGGTTAACACTTAGCGACGCATCTAATGGTCAAAGACTTTTAGGTTTAAAATCTTTCAAGAAAATTTGTTTTGATTCACATAGCTTTCGATGCAATAAAAATTTTGATGCGTGAATGCACGAAAAGTCGGTCAACAAAAGAATGATGGTGATGGTCGTTATATTATCTCACTAAATCATACATTAGATCAAAATAAAAACTTATGGATTTGCTTTTGATTTGAATGTAAAATCCCACATAGCCCCAAATGACTTTCGATTTCATGGTGGAAAATAAATAGTCAAATGGCTAGACCATTAAAGCCATCTTGATTTTTCAATAGTCATTTTGACAGTATTACAAAAAGTGTTTTAAGGTTTCTAACTTTATACCAAGTTATCCTTAGACATTTTTTTCTTTCCTTATGGCGTGCATTGCGTTTTAATAATGTGTTGATCTATCACTGAGGTTTGAGATGTGCATGTGATTATTATATTCTTTTAGTTTGAATTATAAATTATAAGGTTTTATAGTTTGATTCCGTAAATTGTTATGAATAAAATAGTTAAGACCAATGCAAAAAAGTTAATGTATTAGAAGAACAGTGAATATAGTAAAATGTTTCTTGTCTTGTGACTCGTTTAATTAACGCTTCATTATTAAAATTGGTTAATGTTTGTGATATGTTGTGAATATATATACTTAGAGACTCATTCATGTATAAAGTGGGCTTTTCTTATGAAGTTTATAAAGTATTCTAGACGTGACACGTGTATTTTACGCGGGAAGAGTGCGTTTGAATGATTCATTGTGGTCATACAAGTCATTCAGGTATTAGAGCATGTCATGTGTCATCAAAAACTTTTTTATTTTATAGTAAAGATTATATTAAGGAGGTATATTCATAACTTTACACTCATTTAATAGAGAAATTTAACAGAAGTTAACACCAAAGACCACTAGTGTTACGTTTTATCAAACAATTAAAACCAATAATATCATTTCATAAATGTTAGAAACCAATTTTATAATATAAACATACAACAGGTCCAACTATGTAATTAACTCTTGGGGTTAGGTTTATATTTTTCTAATGTTTGACATAAAAAGGTATTTTATTATTTCCACTAGTTATAAAAGAAGAAAAATTGGTGGGAACATAAGAGAAAACAAAGACTATTAGAACCACCATATGACTATTTCTCATTTTCTCCCACGCGCTACTATTAAACAGCAAATCAAATATCAAAAACTACCTATAAATCGGAACATCGGAGCAATAATTCTAGAAATTTGCTTCAATCAATTCACCAAACATCTGAAACTCACGCGTTAATCTGAAGAAATTCAACTACAACAGCTTGAATGCTCGTTTGATCTCCGATCATCGTCGCCAATTCGTCAATTAAAAGGTAATTTCTGATTCTATTTGATGATTTTTAAGACTGATTGTGGATCTGAGCTTGAATTTGCTTCGAGAAGTTTGTTCGTCTCGAATTTTGGTGATGTGCTTGATTTGTTGTATGATTGTAGTGGTAGATGATGGAAGCGTAGCTTAGATTTGAACAAAATTTGATCATCGTTGTTCGATCGTAACGCCAGTATGCTCCGGCCAATTCGTCCATAAAAAGGTAATTTCTGAATTTATTTGATGATTATTCTTCTTGTTAAGTAGATTTTTGTGAGCGATTATGGATCTGAGCTTGAATTTGCTTCGGGAAGCTTGTTCATGTTGAATTCTGGTGATGTGCTTTTACTATGTTGTATGATTGTAGTGGATGATGATGGAAACCTAGCTTAGATTTGAAATGATTAAACTGATAGGTCGTATAAGTGCTTGATTTGTGTGAACTGATTCTATACTCAGCAGTACATGAAACTATGAAAGTAAACCAAATTAGGATCATTTGCAAATTGCAATAGGTATCGGTTTATTAAATGTTGTTGTAATCATGCCAATTGTTTCATTGAACCTACAGAAGCCAAAGTTATAAGGAGGTACTGTTAATTGAGAACAATTTGAAGCTAAGGATAATAATGGTCTGTGCCAGCCTGGGCTGTTGCGTGACTTTTGTTAACTTTTGTAAAGGCTAGTCTTTTTGTGGAGGTGAAACCCACAAGTCTAGAGTAAGGAACAACTTATAGTGCATGAGGTACAAGTGATGTGAATCAACTGTTTTTCTAGTGCACACAAATTATTTTATGAAAAAAATTGCTAAAATACTGGCAATAGGTCATTAAAACTTAAGCCCAGGGTTACTTTGTTGTTTTTACATTTGCAAAATTTGTTCAAAAGTGCTCAATATTGTACGCTATAGAGTTTGTTAGCTGCTTTGATTATTTAGCTATAAAAGGCCAAACAAAAGATTTAAGGTGTCAACATTTTTCTCGATTTGTTGCTCCATGAATTCTTTATCTTAGTACCATCATGTCAATAAATGTTTCTTAAATGTGAATTGTCATGGATATATTGTCGGTATATATGGAGCAATTGCATTGATTATCTTTTGTTCTAGAGAAAAGATCAAGTTCTGATAACTTTTGAGCAACTTATCTGACGCTGTGCTGTAATTTTACAAGGTTGAGCTTTAATTTCAAATCCAACAGACATGAGTTGTAGCTGCTTTGGGTCCTCACGTGTACAGAAGAAAGAGACAAGTACCCATAAGGAATTGGAAGGTAGAATTATTAGTAATTGGTATTTAGAATATCTCATTTATAAGACTCCATTCATATGTTTTTCTCTTTGGCACTTTGACGCGTTATTTGTATGTGTTATGACCATATTGTGTTGTGTTTTAGTGGAGTTTATTAGCAACTGTAGAGTTGACTTTAAAGTTGTTACACAGGTTATTCTCTTGATAACATAAGGACTTTTTCATATAAAGAATTACGACTAGCCACATACAACTTTGATCGAAGTACCAAGATAGGGCGAGGAGGTTTTGGAGTGGTTTACAAGGTACTTATCCTATCATATTTCTCTACAAGTCATTTCTTCCTAATATTTTCACGGTTTGTTACAATTGTACTTTTACCGTAAACAGAGGCGGCAATGTCAACCCATTCACATATGAATGAGTTTATTTAAGCTAATCTATTATGATAGTAAATTTGATCAAAACTTTAGGGTATCCTCAAAGATGGAACACAAGTAGCAGTAAAGACGCTTTGCGCTGAATCAAAGCAGGGGGTTCGTGAATTTTTAGCAGAAATCAATACCATATCAAATGTCAGACATCGAAACCTCGTTGAGTTAATTGGATGTTGTGTTGAAGGAACTCATCGTATTCTAGTATATGAATTTGTAGAAAATAACAGCCTTGACCATGCACTATTAGGTAAGCTTGATTGCTTGTTATTAATTAAAGCATGCAGCATAACATAACAGCCTACTTTTGTTAAATTCTGTTTTAGGTACTGTACTTCTGGTTTTACCTACAAAAGAGAAGTATATCTCCCAAAATAAAATAAATCACAAGTTGGTAGCTATCTTTCATTAAAAAATGTAAATTGCCTAAATTAGTAATTGAACATAAGTAGGCTGTTATTTTATGTATTTGACCCTTTAGTTAAGTGCTAAGTATGCTTTAACTTTTTAACAGGTAAAAGACGTGATATTACAGAGCTTGATTGGGAAAAAAGATCGAAGATTTGCATTGGTACTGCACAGGGACTTGCATATCTTCATGAAGAACTTGAACCGCATATTGTGCATAGAGATATTAAAGCTAGTAATATACTTCTGGACAAGGATTACACACCAAAAATCGGAGATTTTGGATTGGCTAAACTTTTCCCAGATAGCATCACTCATATAAGCACAAAACTAGCAGGAACAACGTAAGTTGTTATTTCTAATTTCAAAATTCCGTGTTTGTATACATCACAAAGATTTGGTTTTTAACCAAAATGAGTCACTTTTCAAACCATCATTGTAGTTTTGTTGTCAAAAATTATCGTTTTGATAAAACACCAACAGAAAACTATGCTACCTTAGGCAAATCTCACGTTGTTCCGTCCATAGACTTACACGTGTTGTGGATGAGGTAATTCCACAATTAAGCTTGCTTGGGTGAGAGTCATTCCAGGATAGGTGACCTTCGGAGACGTCTCTACTCTGGTAACAAAACAAAAAAAGAACGTGAGCTCTGTAGGCAAAGCGTATTGGTACGAGGGGTCGGATGTTAAATAAAACTATTTTAACCAAAATCATTATTCTTATATAATCTAAGAAAAACATATTGTGAATGTTATCCTCAATGGTTTCTTTATTTTATGATCATTAGGCATGCATTTTGCTTCTTACTACATGAATTTTGCTTGATGAAATTTCTTTTTTCACCCTTCAGCGGTTATTTGGCTCCTGAATATGTATTGGGTGGTCAGTTGACGTTGAAAGCTGATATTTATAGCTTTGGGGTCCTTGTTCTTGAGACAATAAGTGGCAGAAGTAGTTCATTATCAAGCTGGGGTACAAATCAAAAAGTTCTATTGGAATGGGTATGTATTATTAACGAGAAGGTCACGAAAGTAGCCTTTTTTAAGCGTGTTATATCTCTATAGTCATGTCAAAACAAATTCACATCTATAGCCATGAAATACGTGAATTTGTAGTCATGTATCTCTCTTTACTCACATATCATCTTTAAGTTTGATAGTAGTATATACACCACTGAGTTATACAAAATATAGATACACCAATTTCTTATCATTTGAGTGGAGGGATGCATTTTTAGGGGTATGGAAGTACAAAGGCAGATACTCGAATCTAATTCACGTGTCATTTCTAGAAAGTAGATACGCGACCAAAGATTCACTTTTATATGAGTCAAATCATTCTAACATGACTGTAAAAGTATAACAAGCTCAGTAAAATAGCTACTTTCATGATTTTTTGTTTTATGATATTTTTTTATTTAGAAAGCACACCGACATACTCAAACTCGAAGTTTTCTCTCATGTTGCACAGGCGTGGGAGCTCTACGAAGAGGGAAGACCTTTAGAACTCGTGGACCACAACCTTAAAGCGTATCCTGAGGACGATGTCATCAAGTACATAAAAGTAGCGTTTTTTTGTACTCAAGCAGCCGCAAACCGAAGGCCGACAATGACCCAAGTTGTTGACATGCTGTCAAGAAACATTAAACTTAATGAAAAAGAACTCACACCCCCAGGATTTTTCCAAGATTCTTCTGAAAACAAAAAAGTGTTGGGTGCTTCCACGAGCCGCCTAATAACTTCTTTTCCCACCACAATCACACAAGTAATCCCTAGATGAATTCAACACAACATATGTTTGATGATTGTTTGATAGGATTTTATTATTTATGTGTACTACTTAATGGTACAACATTAAGGTTGGTATTATTAATAAGCCGGGTTCGTAAAGAATAATAGAAGTTAGTGTTAACTTTGACAAGGGTATATCACTCAATTTACTCTCAAATAACTCACAATATAAACTGAACACACAAGTATTTTGAGCCAAAAGGATTGCTCGTTTTCTGGATGATAAACTTCAACGTACAAGAAGGGTTAAATACTTGAAACAGAGGCATAAGCCACTAACCAACTACTACCTAGAAATTAGGAAAACACTACTCCACTACCATAAGACTAGGTCTCTTATTTAATTGAAAAACATGACTAAATAAAAAAACCAAATAAAACTTCCAAACTTGGTCCACACTCAAAAGTGGAAAGATGACTGGACATTCCACGTTGCTTGGTGTTGTCACTTTAACATTCCCCCTCAACACCAAATTCCTCCATTCCCAAATGTTCACGAAACAACTTCAGTTTGTGCAGAGGTAGCCCCTTAGTAAGTACATCAGCAACTTGTTTATTGGTATCCACATACTTGAGATCAATCTCACCCTTTAGAACTTTCTCTCGAATAAAATGATGATCCACCTCAATGTGCTTTGTTCTTGCATGAAATGTGGGATTCTCTGCTAATTGAATTGCAGGTTGTTATCACAAAACAACTCAACAGGCTTGTCCACTTCCTGATTCAAATCTTTTAGCAGTTTAATCAACCACTCCAGCTCCTGACCTGCCATAGTAGCTGCCCTGTATTCGGCTTCAGCGGTGGACAATGACACGGTTGACTGTCTCTTGCTACACCAAGATACAGAGCTTGAACCGATCTTAAATACGTATCCTGTCGTGGACCTACGTGTTGTTGTGCAACCAGCATAATCCGAGTCGCAAAAACCAATCAGCTTTGAGGACCCAGATGCACTAAACTTCATACCAAGATCAATTGTAGCCTTCAAGTACCTTAACACCCGGTGAGCAGCAAACAGATGAGGGCGTCTTGGGGACTGCATAAAGCGACTCAAAACCCCAACAGCGAAAGCAACATCTGGTCGGGTGAGTGTAACATAAATCAAACTCCCCACCATCTGTCGATAAGTAGTTGCATCTTCAATTTCTCTCCCTTCATCAACATACAGCTTCATGTTTGGCTCAAACGGTGTAGTTGCTAACCGAGCATCTTCCATTCTAAATTTCTTGAGCATATCCTTAATATACTTCTTCTGATGTAGCACTAACCCACCTGTTATGTACTTGATTTCTAACCCAAGAAAGTGTCTGAGTAACCCCAAATCTTTCATTTTGAATCTGACTTTCAGGTTATCTTTCAGCTGGGCAATTTCATCTTTGACATCCCCTGTAATGATCAAATCATCCACATACACCAGCACCACCACTACTCTTAATCCAACTCTTTTAACAAACAGACTTGCATCAGCCATGGTGCTATAGTACCCATTCAATTCAAGGAATTCTGCTATCTTCCCGTACCACGCACGAGGCGATTGCTTGAGCCCGTAGAGCGCCTTCTTGAGTTTACAAATGTCACACCCCAACCTTGACGGCGGAAACGTCGAGGAGTGAGAGTTAAGATCATTCACAGCCACATAACGCTATTAATAATCCAAATATAATTTAAACATAAGTTTCAATTGTAATATTACAAGCATAGTCTCAAAGAAATTAAAAGCATTACATAGAATGTAACAAATTATTCTTGTTTCATTTATTTATCTAGGTCCATTCCTATATGTGCAAGCTTCAAAGAGTAGTTATCATACTTGGGGTATTCCTGAAACATGTTAAAAATAAAAGGTCAACATAAAAATATTGGTGAGCATTCCATAGTTTTCAATACATAAGTATATAAAAGATGGCAATTCAAGTCATAAGTTAGTGAATAAAGTGATTAGGGATGTTATGAACAATGCAACAATCAAACCTCGACAAAGTTTTACAAGTCTCAAACGTTAAAAGTATATACGATCAGCTAAGTGTACTTGGATCAACCAAGCAGGCTTGTCTTACCCATAGATCTATGACTTCGCTGGGCTAGCAATAGTTAATGATTGTACATATAACGCCATAACATGGTAACCACAAAAGTTCAACTAACCACAACTTTACAAGATGAATTGCCATAGGTTTACAAGTCTCAAATAAGTTTACAAGTGCAATAGTATAAGTTAACATGTTTCACCCCAAAGTGTGAAAATAAGCAAAAAGGGGTATGGAAATACTCACATGGAAAACTCACAATAATAGTGATGGTTGTAGAGTACATAAGAAAGCTTGGATGTTTAAGAGTAAAAGGTGATGTCCTAAATGATAAAAAGAAACAATAACTTGAGTTTGGGATTCATAACTAGAAGTTAGGACGCTTAGTAATACCAATAAGCGAAAGGTAGATTGATAAACGATTATTGTACCAATTTTAGATTCTGGACAGAATGTTTGATACGTGTTTGAACAGGTTTTTAAAATAGAAAACGGTTTCATAAAATTATAAAAATTTATACTTGACTAGTTCAAAGTCTCCCGGACAACTTTCATTCAGAAACAATTTTATGAATAGATCCTTAAATAGGTCAAACAAGCAGCACAAGACAGAAGGTGCTGAAATGCGCACGTATTTTGTGAAGGCTATTGTTGAGTCGTCCGATTGAGTTTGAAGATGTATAAACTGTCGTTGAAAAGCTAATTCAATGAAATTAACATTGGGGTCTGAGTTTACCCAAATTTAGTTTGTTATGATCAAGTTATGGTCGGTTGAAGTAAGACTATATTCTGCCAGAATTGTAGTAAGGCACTTATGTGCGCTTTTAAAATAGTTAAAGCATGAAACGGGTTAGAACAATTTATTATGTCAATATATGGTATATCAGTCTTTATTTGAGTTATAAAAATATTCTAATACTTTGGCTTAGCCATCATTTAGAACAATAATCTTGTTGAATAACCGAATGCGGCGGCATAGCCGTCCATATGCAAACGGGATTCTTTGTTTATGTTAGTATGTTGTTAGCTTAATTTAGGGATGTTAGTGATCGTTATAAGGTTAGTGATTATTAAAATGTTAATGATTAAAATAAATAGAGATTTAGTAGAAGAAAGAATAATAGTAAGAACATAAAGTCATGAAAATAATTGGATGGTAGGATGATTAAAATGTATAATATAAAAGCAATAAAAGATTACCTTAGTATTAAGAGTTTTTGAAATCTCTTGTAGAATAAAATTCTTCAAATTGTTCATAACCAATAGATGAAAGAAAGATATGAGAGTGAGATTTTTAGAGAATGAGCAAATGAAAAGTGAGGCCTAAGCCTTGCTTTTATACTTGAGGTTAGGAGGAGGTTATGAATGGTGTTAATGGTAATTTATAAGTCTTTTAAAAGGGGGTTATGATTGGAATTTGAAATAAATATAAAATTAAATAATTTAAATAAATAAAAGAATAATTATAATTTAAAATTTAAATTCTTGAATACTCTAATTTTAATAACTTTTTTTTATCAAATATTTATAGACTTTATAAAACCAATTTGGATAATCAATCAAATTATTTATTTGTTAATTTTTATAACTTTTATAAAACTTGTAAACTTTATAATTTGATTATTAATTTTCAGTATTTAAAATTCATAATTACTAATAAAACTTTATATAAGTTTATTAAAATTCATTTTATAACTTTATAAGTTTTAATAAGTCTATTCCATTTAGTTATTTTTTGTAACATGATTAATAAACTTTATAATTTTATGAAAAAGAATTATTTATTAACCATTTATTAAGTAAATTAATAATGAAAGCTCAAAATGAGTTCGGGTTTGGGTTTTAACTTGAAAAAATGGCGGATGTTACAGTCTTCCCTACTTTAAGAAATTTCGTCCCGAAATTTAATCACAAGGGGCTAATTTCAAGGACATGAGGAGACTTGGATTCGATTTCACGTTTTCACGTGAACTCTTGGAAGCGTTTAAATTCAACAAGTTTAACTATGATGCTTTGTTATGCTTAAGTTTGTCAAGTTTCATAGTTCATGATCTCATGTGTTTCTTGACAAAGGTACAAGATCATTAGTTTAGGATTTCAATTGATAAACTTCTATATTCGAGATGGTTCAAGACGATTAGGAAGGTTTTGACACAACACCATGTTTTAGATCGACACAAGACTCAGCTTAACGAACATGAGTAATGTGTTCAAAACACTTTTTGGATGAGATATGAATTTCATAGAAGCTTCTCAAGTAAGTAACTTTAACAGAGTTCTTAGATGATCGATTCGTATTTGCTTATGTCATTGAGGTTTCAAAGGTTCATTAGCGTAACGTTGATACAAGAATCGGGTTTGTTAAGTTTAAAGATTTAATTTAGAATGAGGGCATCAATGTAATAGGTTTTCAGGATAAGTGCGGTTTTGAGAGAAAGATGTTTAGAAAGATTTTCAAGGGTCATTAAGAGAAATAGGATAAAGAGTTTAAGATTTAGGAGGACAAAATCAATGAAGAACAAGCCAATGGGTCAATAATGCACCAAAGGACATCAAGAAGTACAAGGCAATTTGAACATATACCCAGCTACGTCAACAGTTCCTTTATGCCAAACCATGAATACCAATCGCGGAAATTCATGATCATCTTTGTCCACATCGGAATGAATAACAAGTCTTGTGAGTCGTAAACAAGATAGAGATTTAGAGATTTTCAAAATTAGGAGTTCAAGGTTATCAAATATAATGGGAATTGCATTTTTTAATTATGGGTAAAGAGTTAAACAAGACATCGTTCAGGATCGGATTTGAATTTCAATAATTCAGAATATCGATGATAAAGGCAATGACAAACAGCGTCCCAAGTACGGCTTGCACACGCGGTTCATCAAACCCATAAGCACAGCTGAGAACATTTGTGTGTCTAGAAAGACATGAACACAAGTTGATAATGTCTTTATTTAGCAGAAAGATTGTTTAAGAAGGCTACCATCACGCAATCAAGTGTTGATGTTAACTCAAAATGAAAGTCGATAAGTAAGGAATAAATGGTTCCATGCTAGATCAAATCAAACCACGAGAATAAAGAGAATGAAATCGATTTAAGAATTTAAATGCTCCAAGTTCGGAAACAAAATTAGCCTAGAGCGATCAGGTCTCCTTTCAAGTTCAGAAATCATGCTTTGGCTTGATAGGTCGAAACACTAACATTGATTCACCCTTCAAGTCATTACATGTTTCCTGTCAATTGATTATAAACCTTGGTAAGTTGGAGATCAGGAAACGAGAATAGTCACCAAGGTGTGGTTTTCACTCCTAACTTGATGGTGTATTCCCAAGGTATGACCGCTAACTTACCAAATCAAAAGTTCGATCCTAACTCGTTGTTATGGATCTATAGAAATAAGATGAGGTAACTCACCATTAAGGTAAGGGAAATCACTCCTATCTTAACGGTGAAGTTTTACAAAAACAAAATATAACAAGATGAACTTCTTCATCAAAATCTAGAATTCACTCCTACTTTGATGAAGTCGTCTCATTTGAACAAATACAATTCATAAAGATGATATTATCATCAAGGTATGGAATTCACGCCTTTCTTGATGATTGAATTTCATAATAGCAAGAAAACAATCGAAGATTGACATTTGTCACCAAAGTACGGGTTTCAATCCTATTTTGGTGAGATCATGTCATTTGTGAAATGTCATTCCAAAGAAAATAATTGAAGTAAATCCTCGGGATAAGGAAATCACCCCGATCCAGAGGATGAAATTTTATAAATCACAATTGGAAACCATTTATCGAAACGAATAGAAAATCATCAAAGTAAGGGAATCACCCCTGTTTTGATGAGTTAGAATCATTTAGGAGATACGAGTGTTCTTAGTCATAGGTTGGCTTGCAAACACTTGCATCTCTCACGGTGCAGACGGTACGGAGTTTGACTTAACGACGAAAGGAAAATAGTATCAATTAGAAATTCGGAGAATTTCAAGGTACATCAATGTAACAAAAGGAAAAATCATGCTTACAACTTAAGATCAAAGTTCGAGATAGCAAAATTTGTTATGATGATGTTCAAATCTTGAATAATTTAAATCAGGAAGGCAAAATCAAGGACAAGAATGATTCGACATCATAATGAGATGTGAACATTCGATTCACAATCGAAGGGAATACATGGACTTTTCAAGATATGAGATCAACCATAGCCTTATTGAAGACACACGTACTTATAAGTGATCACCCATCTCAAGGGTTTCGAGTCAAGTAAATGGATTCAATGATCGAGTCAAATCACCATTTACACTTTGCCTAGACAAAGTATCTCGAGATGTAGGAATTCCACCTATAGCATTGCATGTTCTTAGTTATGGGACACATCCTTAAGAAGACTTGAGAACCATAAGTAACGATTTAAAGTTTTTGAGGACCATTTGGTTTAGATTCCCAATATCTTTGGGTATATTAAGATCCATGTTCACGTTGGTCAAGATATGGAAATAGTTACATGAAACGCTCAACGTATAACGGTGTTTAAACGTAAGAGTTGAAATGTAGGTTAGGTTCAATATTAACAGGAACATTATGTGTGATAAGAATGAAGAGATACCAGTTCAAGGAATCAAAGATTTTTAAGATACGAAGAGGATGGTTCCATTTGGTAACGCATTACCATTTGGAATCGTTGACAAGTCAAGGTAAATTGACCCACTTGCCATAGAGACTTGTGTATGTTGACCATAGTTTATCACTCATCCCAGAAATCCCCAGGTAAGCATAACTGGTCTCACAATGAGATTTATACGATATGCTTGCCTTAGCCCGGAGGCCTTTTGCCAGGAAATCCAGAATACAGGTGTCTATGTGTCACACAAATTTCTTTGGTTTACGAAATCAAAACCTTGATGAGATTTTCATAGATTAGACATAGAGTCTAAAGAATTGAACCCACGACGATAAGTGTAGATTCCACATGTCGTTGAGAATAAGTTTAGGAAGTTCATTTGTTGGGGAGGGTCAAAGAGTCAAAGTTAAGTTTAGGGAGACAAGTAACTAAGTTTAAACATACATAAGGCAATCCTATGCTAGGGCATCAAGTTGCACAAAAAGGCATAGCATTATGTAGCATGCAAACAACATGTAAGCATAAAGGTATAAGGATCTTTCTATGAGGTTCATGCAACTATAGTCTAGGTCACCATTTCTAATAACCTAAATCCCTATAGTTATGGGCTCTGATACCAATCTGTCACACCCCAACCTTGACGGCGGAAACGTCGAGGAGTGAGAGTTAAGATCATTTACAGCCACATAACGCTATTAATAATCCAAATATAATTTAAACATAAGTTTCAATTGTAATATTACAAGCATAGTCTCAAAGAAATTAAAAGCATTACATAGAATGTAACAAATTATTCTTGTTTCATTTATTTATCTAGGTCCATTCCTAGATGTGCAAGCTTCAAAGAGTAGTTATCATACTTGGGGTATTCCTGAAACATGTTAAAAATAAAAGGTCAACATAAAAATATTGGTGAGCATTCCATAGTTTTCAATACATAAGTATATAAAAGATGGCAATTCAAGTCATAAGTTAGTGAATAAAGTGATTAGGGATGTTATGAACAATGCAACAATCAAACCTCGACAATGTTTTACAAGTCTCAAACGTTAAAAGTATATACGATCAGCTAAGTGTACTTGGATCAACCAAGCAGGCTTGTCTTACCCATAGATCTATGACTTCGCTGGGCTAGCAATAGTTAATGATTGTACATATAACGCCATAACATGGTAACCACAAAAGTTCAACTAACCACAACTTTACAAGATGAATTGCCATAGGTTTACAAGTCTCAAATAAGTTTACAAGTGCAATAGTATAAGTTAACATGTTTCACCCCAAAGTGTGAAAATAAGCAAAAAGGGGTATGGAAATACTCACATGGAAAACTCACAATAATAGTGATGGTTGTAGAGTACATAAGAAAGCTTGGATGTTTAAGAGTAAAAGGTGATGTCCTAAATGATAAAAAGAAACAATAACTTGAGTTTGGGATTCATAACTAGAAGTTAGGACGCTTAGTAATACCAATAAGCGAAAGGTAGATTGATAAACGATTATTGTACCAATTTTAGATTCTGGACAGAATGTTTGATACGTGTTTGAACAGGTTTTTAAAATAGAAAACGGTTTCATAAAATTATAAAAATTTATACTTGACTAGTTCAAAGTCTCCCGGACAACTTTCATTCAGAAACAATTTTATGAAAAGATCCTTAAATAGGTCAAACAAGCAGCACAAGACAGAAGGTGCTGAAATGCGCATGTATTTTGTGAAGGCTATTGTTGAGTCGTCCGATTGAGTTTGAAGATGTATAAACTGTCGTTGAAAAGCTAATTCAATGAACTTAACATTGGAGTCTGAGTTTACCCAAATTTAGTTTGTTATGATCAAGTTATGGTCGGTTGAAGTAAGACTATATTCTGCCAGAATTGTAGTAAGGCACTTATGTGCGCTTTTAAAATAGTTAAAGCATGAAACGGGTTAGAACAATTTATTATGTCAATATATGGTATATTAGTCTTTATTTGAGTTATAAAAATATTCTAATACTTTGGCTTAGCCATCATTTAGAACAATAATCTTGTTGAATAACCGAATGCGGCGGCATAGCCGTCCATATGCAAACGGGATTCTTTGTTTATGTTAGTATGTTGTTAGCTTAATTTAGGGATGTTAGTGATCGTTATAAGGTTAGTGATTATTAAAATGTTAATGATTAAAATAAATAGAGATTTAGTAGAAGAAAGAATAATAGTAAGAACATAAAGTCATGAAAATAATTGGATGGTAGGATGATTAAAATGTATAATATAAAAGCAATAAAAGATTACCTTAGTATTAAGAGTTTTTGAAATCTCTTGTAGAATAAAATTCTTCAAATTGTTCATAACCAATAGATGAAAGAAAGATATGAGAGTGAGATTTTTAGAGAATGAGCAAATGAAAAGTGAGGCCTAAGCCTTGCTTTTATACTTGAGGTTAGGAGGAGGTTATGAATGGTGTTAATGGTAATTTATAAGTCTTTTAAAAGGGGGTTATGATTGGAATTTGAAATAAATATAAAATTAAATAATTTAAATAAATAAAAGAATAATTATAATTTAAAATTTAAATTCTTGAATACTCTAATTTTAATAACTTTTTTTTTTATCAAATATTTATAGACTTTATAAAACCAATTTGGATAATCAATCAAATTATTTATTTGTTAATTTTTATAACTTTTATAAAACTTGTAAACTTTATAATTTGATTATTAATTTTCAGTATTTAAAATTCATAATTACTAATAAAACTTTATATAAGTTTATTAAAATTCATTTTATAACTTTGTAAGTTTTAATAAGTCTATTCCATTTAGTTATTTTTTGTAACATGATTAATAAACTTTATAATTTTATGAAAAAGAATTATTTATTAACCATTTATTAAGTAAATTAATAATGAAAGCTCAAAATGAGTTCGGGTTTGGGTTTTAACTTGAAAAAATGGCGGATGTTACAACAAACATACCCAGGTTGTGTTTGACTTTCAAAACCAGTTGGCTGCACCATGTGAATTACATGGTCTAACTCCCCATACAAAAATGCATTGTGGACATCCATCTGCCACAAGCTCCAACCTTGATTCATGGCTAATGCCAGTATCACACGGATTGTAGTCAGTTTAGCTACAGGACTGAACGTGTCCTCATAATCTAAACCAACTTGTTGTGAGAATCCGCGTGCCACCAGCCGTGCTTTTAGTCTCTCAACGCAGCCATCGGTTCCTCGTTTGACTTTGTAAACCCATTTGCAAGTGATTGGTTTAACACCAGGTGGCAATGGAACTAAGTCCCAAGTTTGGTTGCTGATTAATGCATCCATTTCAGCCTTCATGGCTGACAACCAACCGCTATGTTGATATGCTTCCTCAAAGGACTCGGGTTCGACACAATCTTCTTCAACACTTGCATAGCTAGCAACCTGATTGGTATACTTTGGATTCTGCTTTCGATTTCGGCTTGATCTTCTAAGAGTTTGCTGTTGTGGAACACGTTCTTCATTGGTTGTTTCTTGAGCAGGTTGCCTACTTCCATCTTCCCCTTCACTTGTACAATCCTCATCAAACATCAGCCCAATACATGAGGATTTTACATCTTCTTTTAGTTTGGATGAATCTGGAAGTGTTTCTTTATCAACCGACCACCATGCTGATGTCTCATCAAACACAACATTACGTGAGACATAGCATTTCCCAGTTATGGGATCACAACATTTCCAACCTTTTCGTTGACTATCATAGCCCACAAAAATACATCGAACAACTTTCTTTTCTAACTTATGCCTGAGATTGTTAGGTACAAAGACATAGCAAACACACCCAAATACCCGAAAGTGACTTACAGATGGCTTTTTGTTGTGCAATTTCTCATATGGAGACTTGAAATCGAGCCCTTGTTGTGGTAGACGGTTGATTACATATGCAGCAGTCTTCATGGCTTCAGCCCAGAATCTACCAGGAACATTTTTATCGTGAACCATACTTCGCATAACCTCAGCCAAGTGACGATTCTTACGTTCAGAAACGCCATTTTGCTGTGGTGTATAGGCACAAGTGAGTTGCCTCCTGATTTGACATTCTACCAAGAAATTATCAAATTCTTTCGAAGTATACTCTCCACCGTTGTCGGATCGAAAGACTTTAATCTTGCGATGCAATTCACTTTCAACCATGGACCTGAACTCTTTGAATTTCGCCAAGGCCTCTGATTTTTCTCTCAAGAAGAAAACCCAAACAAAACGAGAGAAATCATCAGTAAAAGTAATCATGTACCTCATGCCACTTAGTGATTGTTGTTCGACAGGACCAAAAACATCGTTGTGTATCAACTCGAGGGGTCCTTGAGACTGGAATTGTGATGAGCTAAAGGGCTGTTGGTGGGCTTTACCAAATTGACATCTTGCACACACCAAACCTGGTTGGACATCTAGTTTTGGCAGCCCATTTACGATCTCCTTCTTCATCATACGGTCCAATTTTTCATAACTTACGTGCCCTAATCTCATGTGCCACAAATCAACACTTTGATGAGTCTTTGTCTTCTCTACATACGCAGCTTCAGCAGACAACATGTAAGCGTTCTCCCTACGATGACCTTGTAACACGGGAACAGACTTCGTCTCAAATTCTTCGTACACCCTAACGTCATTGGGACCAAACAGCACATACTTTCCTTCGAGAGTCATCTGGGGAACTGATAGAAGGTTTTTCTTCATCCCTGGTACATGATAAACCCCCTTTAAAGTGAGACTTTTCTGTTCTGGACCGGCAGAGAACATTACATCACCCAGGTGGGCAATTGAATGCTTCGAATTATCCGCAATCACTACCACACGGCTTCCTCCATACTTGATTGGATTTGAGAGACGTTCTTTCTCACCTGTCATGTGATTTGAGCAGCCAGAATCAACGACCCATTCATCTAGTTTGTTGGATCGTTGTGCACTTGTGACTGTGAGAGCCGTTTCTTCAACATCATAAGCCATAAAGGCTTCGGCATCCCAGGTCTCTTCAGCCTGAACCGTGGCGGCATTACCCTCTTCTTGTTGCTTGGATCTGCAGTTTCGAGCCAAATGCCCTTTTCTTCCACAATTGTAGCACGTGTAGGTGTTCCGCTTCCCGGAGTACCGATTCTTCTTTTCACCAGAATGTTCCCCCTTTTCTGACTCTCGACCCCTTCTTTCAGCCTCCTGACCCTTTGAACGATCAGACCAGTGTTTCTTGTTGTTGTTTGATCCATACTTGTACTTTCCTTTACTTTTATCTGCATACAAGGCTGTTGCTTCTGGTTTCACCTGGGCAGGTCCGATAGTGACTCCTGCCATCTGTTTTGCTAATGCTTCTTGACCTGCTAATAGATTCTCTAGTTCTCCAATTGACGGTTGTGTGGGCCAGCCTTGAACTGCAGCAATAAAGCTCTGAAATTCAGATTTGAGACCATGAATTATGATTCGTTTCATACGGGCATCTCCGATTACAGCTTGTTCATCAAGATCTCCTATCTCACGACATAATGATTTGACTTTATGGAAATACTGGGGAATAGTCAAATCCTTTTGTGTGATTGACAAGAGTTCATTTTCAAGCAACTGCAAACGGGTATCATTCTTCTTGGAGAACAACGTCGAGAGGGTATCCCAGGCTTCTTTGGGTGTTCGAGACTCCCTGATGTGATCCAGCAACTCTTCCTCTACAGTAGTCTTCAAGGTAAACATTGCCTTTCCGGCTTTGACTCGCCACTTCTTGAGTGCAAAGTCGGCTGTTTCTCTCGGTGGCTGAACCGTGTCATTACCTTGAGTCACCTCCCACAAGTCTTGACCTTGCAGGTACGATGAAAGGTAGGTAGACCAGGTTTTGTAATTCTGGTTGTTCAGCTTCTTCACCCCTCCGATCAGATGCAGGTCCGACATTCTTGATCACTCGCTCTGATACCACTTGTTAACTTTGACAAGGGTATATCACTCAATTTACTCTCAAATAACTCACAATATAAACTGAACACACAAGTATTTTGAGCCAAAAGGATTGCTCGTTTTCTGGATAATAAACTTCAACGTACAAGAAGGATTAAATACTTGAAACAGAGGCATAAGCCACTAACCAACTACTACCTAGAAATTAAGAAAACACTACTCTACTACCATAAGACTAGGTCTCTTATTTAATTGAAAAACATGACTAAATAAAAAAACCAAATAAAACTTCCAAACTTGGTCCACACTCAAAAGTGGAAAGATGACTGGACATTCCACGTTGCTTGGTGTTGTCACTTTAACAGTTAGATGAGACGAGATAAATGTCAGCTGATGCCTGACATGACGACATGGTGGTCTCTCTTTACAACCACCGGCTTTCGTCTAGCCAATAGCGGTGTCTAGTGGTGGTTTTTGGTGGTTGTTATAGTGATTGAAATTAGGAAAATTGAACTCATGGAAGATTGAGTTGAATTTAAGTTTTTTTTTTTGTTTATGATAACACTTGATATATAAAGAGATTAGGTTTATACGATAAGGGCAAGTTTTATTATTATTTTCATATTTTTTTGTTGGTTCTTAGATAAGATGTAATGAAGATATAGCAAGATCTTTAAGTGTATAAGAAGTAATGAAGATATAGCAAGATCTTTAATATACTTATATCTAAAATTAACAATAAAGCTTTTAAACCTCGAGGTTTCTTTGTTTTTTTTTTCTAAACCTTGAGCTCTCCGATTTTGGCTCGTGAGAATTCAATTTTGCTCGTGAGAATTTTCAACACCGACACGTCTTGTTTGTTATTTATTAGTTACTAGGTTACAATCCCGTGTAATACACGGGCTAAATAAATTTATTGTTACATGATTTATAATATAAAAAGTTATATATTAAATATTGTGTATTGTACAGATTGAATAAACCCATGTATTACACATTTAAAAATTTGAAGTTAACATATTTAAAATTTTAATTATGGACAGTTATTAATTAATAAATAGCTATTATAGCATTCATAACTAAAAGGAGAGAGAAACGAGAAAATCAATTATTAGATGACATAGAATGGTGACAAGTGTCCGGACTTATTTTTATTTATATAAAGACTAGCATAACCACCCGTGTGTTACACGGGTTGAAAAAAATAAATAAAAATATAAATTATTAGTGACTATTAATAAGGTTGTAATATACACAGATAAATAAATGTGTATACATGTAAATTAAATGAAAAGGTTAAATAAATAAAAACAATATTAATGATTATAAATATCTAAAAACTTAAATATCATCTTATTAGAATATTCTTTTGCATTGTAGTGTCCTATAATTAAATATGTAAAAAAACTAACGATATATAACATATATGTTTTATAAGATAAATATTTAAAGAATAAGATAACAATTCCATTAGTTGAATAATACATTTTCCTCAACCACAATAAACTTAATAGAGTAATTTCTACCGTATTATTATACATTGGCTGCATCCATAAATGAATCACAACATAATATTTTGAGATCCTATTAGAATATAATTCTGATACCGATGATATCCTGTTGAGCAAGGTAAGTTGATGGTTTATCAATAACATAAATAAAAAATCAACAAAGTGAATGTTATGGTCGTATGATAAAAAAATACCAGTGTTAAGGTTTATTATTAAAAACTTGT
Source organism: Flaveria ramosissima (assembly GCA_025215565.1). Taxonomy (NCBI): domain Eukaryota; kingdom Viridiplantae; phylum Streptophyta; class Magnoliopsida; order Asterales; family Asteraceae; genus Flaveria; species Flaveria ramosissima. Next base: position 66,293,441 of record CM046035.1, read on the forward strand.
TTTTTAAGTCAAAGTGTACGTAATATTATAATTGAATGCAATACGAAATGAGTTGAAAATAATGATCTGTGTGAATAATGGAGAAGTAAGAGAAGTTTTTCATGCAAAATAACTGGACTCTTTGATCATGGGATAAGTTATTTTGTGTACTTCTCAAATATCTTTGATAGTAGAAAAAGAGTAAATAGAAAAAAAATTGTTTTATATCTATAATAAAATAATGATATAATGTTATATAATACATGTAAATATTTAAATAATACTAATTACCAACTTCTAAATGCATAAATGATTATACCATATGCATAATAGATTGTACATATCTTTTTTCTCTTTTAATTTTTTGTTTTAAACTTAATACTTTTACATATTTTACAATTTAACCCTCATATTTTTTCACTTTCAACTTTATTTCCCTATACTTTCCATCTTTTACAAATGTTTTGATTTACGACCTAAATTTTGAAAGTTAACACGTCGTAACGTTCATGTGTGATTCAATGTTGTTACGCTTATTTTTCCTGTTTAACATCCCCGTCGCAGCATGTGGGTTCTTGGTCAACTTACTAACGTTTTTAATGTTTTACGTTTTGCTTGTTATATAATATTGTTAAAATATAGAAGATTTTTAAAATTTGAAATTATTAACCCAAAATACTCAGATTGATTGTTATTATTGCAATGCAAAATTTATAAACTACATATGTTCAATTTGAATATTCAAATTATTAGTTTTAAATTTTGACTAATTAGTTAGTTATTTTTAGACAAAATCTTGGACTAATTGCAGAATGAAATTGGAATTCAATGTTTTTATATTTTTACTTCATTCATCAAATTTTTAAATCTAATTTTAGAATGTTATTTAATTAGATATTAGATACTATTTAAACATGATTGTGGGATTTATTTTATAAATCATATTGCTAATAAAATGACACGTGTCAATCATATATTGTAAAGATGTCACGTGGCAATGTATTACCTAAAATCTTGCCACGTGGCTTAACCCATTTTTTTTATTATATATTGAGATTGATAATTATTGTTATACATTTATATTTATAATTACATATCACATAATATATATTGTATGGTATCATAATTACGTATATAATAACTTATATGCTTTTATGTTCATATAAATAACTCATTCATTTAATCTAGAAATTGAGCCTATTTATTAAATAAGCTATAATTGAGATTGTAACTAAATGACTGTTTGGTATCATTAAAAGGTTACCTCTTAGTTGTTCATAACCTTTTAATAATTAAAAGATAACCGTAATGTTGAATGGTTCATTAAGAGGTAGCTTGTTAACCGCCGTTCAAAAAAAAAGTAACATGATAATCATTTAACATTAAGGTTACCTCTTAAGTCTTAACAATTAAGAGACTATAAACTATTAAAAGGTAACCCCTTAATGGTCACTAAGGGTCTATCAAACAACCCCTAAGGCTCCGTTTGGTTCACAGAATTCTTAGGAATTAAAATTGGAATTGAATTTTTTTTCATATAAATCTTGTTTAGTTGGTCAACGAATGACATTTGAATTGAAAAATTTTCCCACATTCATTGAAATTTACATTTCTTCCACTTACCCATAGAATGTTCAAAATTAACATTACAATTTCACTCAAAATTGACCCACTAAACACGTTATCAATTTTAACAAGATTTCAATTCAAATTCAAATTCCATTTCCAATTTCAATTCATTTGCCAAACATTCTACAAACCAAAAAGCCCCTAAGGCTAAGCTTGTTTAACTCAACTCGATTAGAGTTTTTAGCAATCCAATCTTTAATAACTCAAAGCAACTCCACCAGTAACCATGCAAGTCTTGCTATTTTGCTTAAAGATTGAAGGAAATCAAATAATAATATTTTAAAGATACTTTACTTTTACAACTGTATGTTCTTAAAATAAGGAGAATTATAACCATGCCTCAATACCAACAATAATAACAAACAGGTCTACCAAACACAGACATATTGCAGTCGATTATGACGATCAAAAACAAAAAATAATAACCTAAAGTCTTTTACATCATAACAAATTTAGAATTTAGGCTGCAGGTTGTTCCACCGGTGCAGTTGGAGCTTCAGCAGTCGTGTTTGAGGTAGTCGCGTCTGAGGCAGCTGTTTTATCATCTTTGCCGCCTTCTTTACCTCCGTCTTTGGCGGCAGCAGGTGGTGGTGGGGTCATGTGGGCGGGCGGGGTGTGCTTCAGTTTCACCAAGATGTGACGCAACCTTGACAGATCAGTGGGTTTTCCCGGCTTGGGTCCTTGAACAACTGTAATTGACGGTTTTTTGTCTTTATCTTTCTTGCCTCTTTTTTCGATGTTGGGAACCTCACGAGGAATCAGCTCAGCTATCGCTTTCCAGTATTGTTTATCGGCTTCTTTGTGGAATGTTTCTTGCTTCGCTACATACATCTGTTACAATGTGCAAAACACATTATTCGTAGGTGTTAAATCAACGCTGCATTGCGATTTGTATGGTACTATTCATGAACTTGGTTTTAAAAAGCGTGCCTTAGGCACAAGGTGAGCCAGGCGATCAAAAACGCCTCAGGCCATTGAGGCGGTGCTTCATGTACATGGGAGTCAAATTTGGTTAAAATTAGTCACGTATATAGGGTCTCAGGAAGGTTAATATGTAAAAATGACCAGAATGATGAAGATATTATGAGTGCTTTGCTTGATTAAAAGGCTGATATGTTAAAAAGAGATTGAAAAAAAGCAGCTTTTGGTTGTACATAGAGCATCGCCTCGTGTAGGTGAAGCTCTTGGCTCACAGACTCACGCCTTGGCATTCGGAACCTAAACAAGAACGCCTCATGCTTTTAAAATCAAGTTCATGAAATGCTTGCAGTGTTAAATTATCATGATAGGGCGGCTTTAAGGATTACCTTCTCGCCTTCTCTATTGGTGAGTTTGTTTGTCTCGATGTTTTTCAATCTCTTTTCATGGAAAGCTTTTATATACTCCTCACCTTCTTGGATGATCTGGCTTCTTAATTCCTTCTCTTTTTTCTCCTTCTCCTCTAGTCGAATTGCATTGAGCCTGAAAATGGTAGGTAATGTATGCTAATATCATATTTCTTGTCTAGTGAAAATCCGATTTTATAACATAAAAGTTGCTAAAGTATTTGTCTAGCAATCACATGTCTAAAATAACCTACAGATAAGATGGGAATGTGATGGACCCTGAAACTAAAATGATCATGATCAGAAAATATATTTCAATATTCTGTTGATATTGTTACTGTAAGCTACAGTAGAACTCCACGTTTAAAATGCATTTAAATTGCTTTAGTTTTCAATTGGGTAGGAAACTAGAAAACAGGGCAACAAGGGTTTTGTAAACAGTAGAAACGTGACGATAGTCTAATAATTTCTTGTTTTATGAAACTCTGAAAGGTTCTGTATATTGATATTTGATAAAGATATCAAGATATGTGATCCACAATATGAATGATCAAAGCACAAAAGAGAATTCATGGTTCAATTAAAATTTTATCTAAATTTGTCACAATGCTCAAAAGATCAAAGGATACATCAGTTGTGAGCAGGGTAACTATGAACAAGAAACCATTACCCAGTTATCTTCAAAATTAACCCATCCATTGCAAAGTATTAACTTATATTCCACAGCCTATGGTCGCTATCTTCCATCAGCAACTTTAATACAATTTCTAGTTCTCACTTTATATGATTAACAGTTAATCTGTGACCTCTAAGCACTCGATCATTCTACTTCAGAAAACACCCTACAAGCTACAACATTTATGGTTGCCTCTACAAGTAGTATAGCTCCATTTATGACCTCAATTGGAATGTAACTGATGAAAGTGGAGCCGTTTGCATGATTTATACATCTTAGTGAGGTATGCTGCAAGTAGTATAGCTCCATTACATGATCTTACCAAAATTTAGCAGCCTCTCATGTTTTTCTACCTGTTAACCAGTTTAACCTACCAATACTGTTGTTCTATATGTTATCGTTCACTTTCTACGGAACTAATGACTATAATTGAGAACTAAAATTAAGCAGAAGCAGAAGCATAGAAGAACAAGCTATACATATATCATATATAGACTTCAAAATTTGCAAAATCTATATGTTTCTAAAACATGTAAATCAATATCAATCACATCTAATCCTCATCATGTTGCAAAATACATTGCTCTTATTACAATAAACATATAATTCACTATGGATTTACATACTTCTGATGAATCTAGTTTTCACATGAAATATTAGTTTCTAACAGAGAAATAAAGCTCGATCGTTTCCAGCAGATTATCATCGCTACACGATTACTACATCTCACTGAATCATGTTTGTCAACAAAGTTCCGATTAGATCTAATACAACTTTAACCGATCAATACGCAACAAATCGAACCAAAATAGAACTAAAACCTCACCTCCTCCATTCACGAAGAGCAAAACCTTCTTCTCGCATCTCACTAGGAGGCGGAAGCACAGGTCCATCAGAAGCGAATATTCCGGCAGCATCATCTCCGGCATCGTAACTCTCGCTTACACCGTTCGAAATCGGAATCGAAGAAGAATCAAACGGCGAAGATGCCTGATTCGCCTGCGAGTACGGATCCAAATCCGGATCCGGATGTGAACCGAATCCGTAGGGATCTGGAGTATCTACTTGTTCACCGTCTGGAGGAAAGTGATACGGTGGTGTATCGGCGGTGGAGAAGTTGGAGTATGAATCGTTGTTGTTGAAGTAACCTTCGTCAGATTGACCGGAGGAACGGATCGCCGTCGGATCATCGCCGTCGACGGTGAAGGTATCGAACGACGACGACATATCTCTCTAGATTCTCTCCTCTCTTCTCTCTCACTGCAAATCTGTAGCTTCTTAAGCTGCTTTCATGGCTGCCCTTTTATATCAATATATATATATCATTTTGTTCATTTCTCCACCATTTTCTTTGTCATTTTGTGTCCTAAATTATCATGTTTTTGATACAATCATACGAATCATGTGGGTACCATGGGTTATACCCGATATGACTATATGAGCGTGTTAGTGGTATGTCATGTTATATTTTTGAGGTTTGGTAAATTATACGGATGGTATTATGATGTGTTTGTATATCATTTTGTACAACCTCGTTTGATATGTAAGCATGATATATTTTGCATGTCTCATACGGCTCATGTAAGATCATACAACTTGTATGATGTTTAGGGCATACAGAGTGGATTCACGATTCCCAATTGGGGGATGTGGTGGAGGTGGTGGATAGAAGGTGATAAGGTGTCGGTCAGTCGAAAAAAGTGAGGGGTTGAAAACGAGAGGAGCAATTATGGATCTGGAATCAGGGAAGGCGAGAACACTATCCTCCACCCGGAATCAAGGATCGGGAATTGGGAGACTACTTTAAAGGTACAAAGATAATATGCTAGTTGGGTAGTATTTGTCTTTAGTCAACTCGTTTTGATATAAACATCTTCAACTATTTGAGATTGATAATTAAAAATGAACATAAAAAATACCTTTGATTATCAAGTATCTTTATAGATCATCGATGTGCCCCTTCAAAACCTAGAAACTTAGCCACATGGTACCATGAAAGGTGACCCACTCATTCTGATCAAATGCATTAACATGATCTTAATACATATAACAATTCTAAAGATTCATGAGATTAAATGAATTTTAAATATTATATTTCATTAAATTTTAATATTATATTTGCTACTACGATTTTTCATGTGAGTAATGATATGTGAATAAATATACTTGTTAATAATACATGTCCCTTCTCTTATTTAGCATTTTTTGTATCATTTTGACATTTGATGAGGTTATTTAATTAATCAAGGCCAAATCTTGGAGCAAGTTTGTTATAAAGCAATTTAATAACCAATGGCAAATTTTGAATGATTCTTTTATAATCTTCTGGTGTGTTTTTATGTTAGAGCATTCACAACAAAGTTTCTCATTTTTGATGTGAGTGTGTGTCCTATATTTTGGGGATGGTCGTTAGTGGTTGTGAACGAAGGAGGGGGATATTTATGGGGATTGTACCGTGATTTTTCATATTTGAGGAAACACGGTACAACCCCCATAATTTTTTTAATATTTTTAAAAGTGGTTGTAAATATATGAGAGATAAAAGATAATGATTAAAATAATAAAATGTATTATTTAATTGAAAAAGATAGTAAAAGAGTGGTGTTTTTAGTGTAAGTAGGAGGATGGGGATGGGGAAGCTAGTATAAATGCTCTTATATCCATATGATATATTGTTTGTAATTTTAAGCACAAAGTGGCTTTGTATTGTTTTAGTGTGTAGTTAACATTTGGTAATGTTTTTAACAGGATGGCAAAGATTGATCATGTATTTTGAGGGTGCGAAAGTTCTTTAGTTTATGTTCTTAGTAATTTCAAGCCCAAAGTTACTTTGCTTTATTTTGTACGGTTAACACTTGGTGATCTTTTTTACAGAATGGCAAAGACGATTATCGATGCTGTATTGGACCTAAATCTTGATGACACCCCAAGTAACCTGGCTGCTGCGGCTATATTTTTTGTTTTGACAAGTGATGTAAGCTACTTTTAATTTTATTGAACAAGCGACATTCTGGTTTCTTTGAACAATATTTGTCGCTTAATTAGTTAGTGGGTAAAGTTCAAAATTAGGTCCGTAAATGAACCGAACGAACACGAACATCAGCATATTCGTGTTCGTTCATTTAACTTTTACCTAACACGAACACATAATCGAACACGATTTTTTTGTTCATGTTCGTTTATTTAGAAAATAAAAATGTTCGTGTTCGTTAATGTTTGTTCGTTAAAAAGCTAAATGAACATAAATGAACAATAATCAAACATAACGGAACACATACCAAAAAAACAACGTTAAATGACCATTTTGGAACTTTCAGGTGTATTAGTGGAAAATGAAATCTTGCTAAACTTATAGGTTTTTAGTATAATATAATACACTTATGTTTCAGATATTAACACATAATACCCTTTTATTAATATATTAATATATATAAATAAACGAACATAAACGAACGAATAAACGAACATAAACGAACGATTATGAACGTAAACAAACGAACAAGACATTTGTTTATGTTTGTTCGTTTAATTAAACGAACACAAATTTTTTGTTCATCTTCGTTCATTTTTTAAATAAACGAACATAAATAAAGTTCTCGCCGAACAGTTTATGAACGTTCGGTTCATTTACGGGCCTATCCAAAATAGAAATTGCAGTTTGTCGAGGAAACAAAGCAACCCCAACATATTATTATGCGGGTGCACTAAGTAAAAAGGTAGAAGCGAGAGAAACTTTAGCTCGAGCTGGCTATATTTTTACTTGGGTGTTTGAATTTGCATCAATAATCAATTAGAAATGCTTGCTAAAAGGTAAAATATTAGATTCAGATTAGCTTATGTAATTATCCATCAGCTCTTATATCTTGACTCTTTTAGTCAAAATAATCACTTCTATAATACACATCAAACACCCCTTTAACGTATATGTTTATTAAGAAATTACTTCTTTGTTTGATTGGTTTTGCATTTAGTTTTTGACTTTTTGTATATAAACGCATATTAACTTCATATTTATCATTTCATTTGGATTAACAGTTCAATGTTAAGAAAAACATATTGTTTATCATTTCTGAGATGCTTTTTAACATAAAGTCTTTTTGGTGCTCCAAAGAAAAAAGAATCAGAACCACTTGAAATTGCTACCTCTATGCACAAGCTATCACCAGTGTGCTCTTTACATTTAGGGGTTGTTTTGCAACTTCTGAATGATTAAGGTGGTGGTTGTTTTTTGACAAAAGTTCTTCCCCACCTCTTCATCTGCGCGCACGCAGACGCGGAAAGAGCTTTTGAGTGCGCAGACTGTTTTTTGGAAGACATTTCATTAAAAAACGTCTTCCTGACATCTGCATGGAGAAGATGTGGTGTTACCACTTCTCAGGTCTTCTCAACCTCTTCTCCTCTTTACCCCCAACCCAGACTTTTCTTCTCATTGTTCAACCCTTCAACCCACCACTCCTCTCCTCTCCTCACTGCAGCCCGTCTCCGGCCGCCGCCGCCGCTCACGCTCCCGTCTCCGACCGACCGACCGACCGACCGCTCACGCTCACTGCTCCGCTCTCTTCTGCTCCGCCTTCGGCCGACCGACCGCCCTCTTCTGCTCCGCCGTCGACCGACCCGCCGCCGCCCCTCTTCTGCTCCGCCGCCGCCCTCCAGGGCCCCCCGCCGTCGCCGCCCTCTAGGGGTTTTGTTTAATTAATCATGTAAACAAAAATTGGTGATTTTGTTTAAGCTTTTAGTTGATTTGTTGTTTATGTAAGATGATTTGTGATTTGGTTGGTTTGATTTGTGATTTGTGTAGGTAGATTTGTGATATTAGTTTGTATGGTGAGTGATTTGGTTTGTTTGGTTGGTGATTTGGTTTATGGTTAGTGATTTGGTTTAGTATTTGGTTTGATTTGTGATTTGGTTTAGTATTTGGTTTAGCAGATGTTAAAAAAACAAACAGTATTTTTCTTGCAGACTGCAGACATTTGGTCCACTTTTTCTGCTGCAGATGTCTGCAGATGTGATCCGCAGACTGCAGACGTTTTCCTGCAGAAAAAACAATCAGCACCTAAGTACTAAACCAATAAGAGGTCTGGACCATTAAGTGTTGAACCATTAAGAGGTATGAACCATTAAGAGCTAGTATATCGTTTAACTATTCAAATGGAAATGTCTGACCAATTTAAATAAGAAGTTTTAATCATTCAGCATTAGACCTCTTAACCATTCGGCGTTAGTATAATGCTTTACCATTCAGAGGCAAATGTCTGAACCATTAAGATATTTGCTCGCGAAACAAACAGTCTGAACCATTAAGTGCTGAACCATTCAGACATCTGAACCATTAAGAGGCTGCTAAACAACCCCTTAGCAATTTGATTAAATTGATCTTCATTGGTGTAGTTTGACTTGTATGTTTATTGCTTTAGTTTATGAACATTTGTCGAAATGACAAACATGTCTATTTGTATTATTTCAGAGACAACATGGGGGGCAACTTTAACGGAAAACTAAGAGACCACGGGGGACTTGATGCTGTTATCGACATCATAAGGGAATGCCATGGTGTAATGGAGGTGTGAGCAATGAATATAGACATATCATTTTTTTGAAGCGTTTATGATAGAATTACCAATTTGCCCATTGCCGTCATTACATTTCAATGTGTTTCATATACAAAACACAATGAAATGGACTTAGACCGACAAGGTTTCCTTCATTATTTAAGGGTATTTTGGACATTTATCAAAATAATTTGAAAATTTTCTATTCACGGATGTAATATTTTTGTTCGTGCCATTGATTTCCAGGTGTTTCTCTACTAAAAAGTTCTTCGCTAAAATCTGATATTAGGAATGGAAACAATGGACTGTTCATAACTCCGATCTTCCATTACGGGTTGATGACAAAGGTATAAATAATTAATGTGTAAAATTATTTTAACAATCAGTTAGTTTCAGAGTATACCGTTTGACCCGTTATCAACAAAATATAACCCAAAAGATTTATGGAAAGGGGGAACATGTCAAATGCGTCGAAAGTTGCCTAATATGCTTTTCTTAATGAATGCAGCCTCTTAAATCGCTTTGTCAGAAATTAGAAAATAAGGGGTCTCAAAATCAGCCAGTTTCCTCAAAATCTGATCCTGTTTCCGGGTTCAGTAGTCACTTGCTTAACACAAAATTGAAATCTTCAACTTCTGGATCAAATAGTGGTGCATCCAATGGTTCATTGACAAAAGTTGGTAAAAGATCTAGTACTAGTCAATGCGCCATGTTTGACTTTGAGGAAAGTCAAGATCCTTTTCGAAGTGAGGACCCTTTTGCATTTCATGAAGAAGAAGAGGAACCGACTAAGTGGGCGTTTTTATTGTCCAGTAAGACCATGTGTAATGGTTCAAACCCTTTGGGGACATTTTCTGACAAGTGGCTGCACGATTGATTTTTTAAACTTACAAAGGGTGTAGTGGTTCAAGCCCTTATAATATCTTTTTAGTCATTACCTAATTATTTTTAAATCAATGTTTATTTAATTATTAAAAATGAAACATAAAATTTATTTTCACTATAGAAAAAATACGTAAACAGTTATAGCCTAAAAATAAAATAAAAACTTCATTTTCATTAAAAAAAGATATATAAGATAATAAAAATTATAATATTTCACTCGATGCCATATTTTTTCTTGATACGTTCATGCAATTTGATGACTAGCTCACGTTGCGGTCGTGGAGATTCCGGAATGTGTTTCGACAAATTATCTAAATCAATTGTTATTTTTCCATCTTTTTTAGCTCCAAACGTCCATGCAATTTTAATTATTTCACTATTTTTAAATAAAAGAAAACAAAACCATACTATTTTTGCTTTAACTCTAAATGTTTTTTTTCAATGTCGGTTAAATCTCCTAATCTTTGAGTATTTTTTTAAAACCTTTCATTATGATCGAAATTCTCTATTTGTGTGTTTGGTGTGGGTTAGCAGATCGGGATGTATGGTTGTTCTCATGAAAATATTTAGTTACAACTTGAATAAATGTTCAATTTAACTATTTTGTAACAACATAAACAAAAATAACTACACATATATAGTTGCTAATCGATGGTTGGTAAAATAAAAACTTAAATGAAATGGATACATGCATGGTTAGGGTTGGTAAAGAACATATAATATAAAAAACGGATATGTTTCAAACTAATACAAACCATAATATTATTAAATTAAGAGTAAATTACAAATTTTATCCTTTAAGTATACTTAAAATTATGGATCTTGTCATTAAACTTTCATAATTACACTGAGCGTCTTTTATTTAAAAATTTATCACGCTTTATGTCCTTTCTACTAACTGAAGTTAACTTTTTCAGTTAGTTTTTTGTAAAAAACCATTTTACCCTTACCCATTAAAGGATGAAATTTTTGTAATTTTTAATAATATTTTATTTTTTTCCTTTTTATTTTTATTTTATTTACTTTATTTCTCTCTAAATAAAATTTCTCTTTTCTAACCACTTTTATTTTAGTAAACTTATTTTCTTAATAGTCATTTTACCCTTAACCCTTAAAATGATGAAATGTATTACTATTTTAATTTTATTTTATTTTCTTTACTTTTATTTATTTTCAGACCCTTTGTTAAAAAAATAATTATAAATATTAGTAATAATTTAGTTTTATTTTTTAATAAAATGTAATTTTATTTATAGATTTTTATTTTCTTATAAATTTTTTTATTTGTTCAATTTGTTCATTACCTTTGTAATAAAACTAATAGAAATTAGAGAACAAGATTTTTAACTTTTTTGGTACAATATTTTTTAATCATTTCAAGTTATTTGGTTTAGGGTTTATATTCGAAACCGGTTGGAGAAAGTAAGATTTTGGTTTATGATATGAATTTTTAATTTTTCGTATTCAATCAAATGGTTTGTTTTTAAATATAAATATAGTGTGATAGCGCGTTATCTTAATTAAAATAAAATAAATAAAAAGGTTACTAAAGAACTACTTGGAGTTTTTAAATAAACAATCATTCAATTTTTTTTATTAAATGTATTTCTATTCATGGTTTTATTTAAACTGTTAATAATAATTTTTTTATCAACAAAAATCAAAACCAAACCACTTAAAATTAAAATAAAATCGAACCAAACAATTACTAAGGGTTTGCTTTGGTTTGGTTTTATGATTAAGTTTATTGAACTTTTTTTTCAATAAAACACTTAAATACTTCACATGTTTATCAATGTTTAATTATACATATAGCTCAACTTAGAATAATTATAACCAAGTAAAATATAGAAAGCCATATACTATAATCATATGATCTCTAATATGTTTCTAATATAAACCGTAAGTCAAACTATTTAAAATAGTTAAAAATTCTTATAACAAAAAATAATAGAAAAACGATGATAAAACAAAATCGATTACTGGTTTAAATTTTATATCATAAAAAAATATTTTAAACTCTCCATCTTGTTCTCGTATGATTAGAAAGGTAGATAACTAATTTTTAAAAACAAAAAAAATATAATAAATTAAATAAAACCTATAGATAAAATTATATTTTATAGAAAAATATTTCAGTAATCATATATCAGATAAGTTTATGAAATAAAAATTAATTAAAAAAGATAAAGTAAATAAAATAAAAACAAAATCAAAATAGTAAAATATTAAGGAAAATTGCAGATTTCGTCCTTTAAGTGATAAGGGCAAAATGGTACATTCACACAAAACTAACTGAAAAAGTTAACCTCAGTTAGTAGAAAGGACATAAAACGTAATAAATTTTTAAATAAAGGACGTTTAGTGTAATTATCAAAGTTTAAGGATAAGATTCATAATTTTAAACATACTTAAAGGACAAATTTTGTAATTTTTAACGCCCACTACCAGCAGTCTAAGAATAATGTTTCTCAAAGTCAAAAAAGCAGTTCAGCAGTTGAAAAGGATGAAGACCAACAGTCAACGTTTGACATAACGATGTCTAGTCAACAAGATTCGAGCAACATGGAACTAGGGATGAGCATTTGCTACCCAGTACTCATACCGGTACTCGTACCTTATCGATACCGATACCCAGCTGGTACCGACAATTTGTATAAGGTACCGGTATCGGTACTTGATTTTCTTACATTTCGGGATCGGTACTAGCCGGTACCGGTACTGGCCGGTACCAGTACCGGTACTTTACCCAAAAGTCTCGTATGGTACCCGATAGTACCCAAATACGAATAACCTATTTTGAAAAAGGATTGACAATATAGTGATCAAATCGAAGATTAACATTCTTTGATATTTTAAAACTTTTGGTATTGGTATTGGTATTAATTGTTAGTTTAATCTTGATTTGAATTTTCAGTTTTATTTTTGGTGGGTTGAAATATAGGAGTAAGGCAAGTTATTATCTTAGTAGTTTGATTTCATTTGCTTAATTGATTGAGTCTGTTTTGATTTGATAGTGTTTGCTAATAAGTAGATTAGGGTTTACTTGTTTTCTTGGTGAAGTTTTTAGTATATATAAAAGAGTTTAGGGTTCATTGTAAAGTGTGAGTTTTGGTTTAATAATAATACAAGAAAAGAGTCGTGGAGTTCCACAAAGGTCACTGGTGTTTTTGCGTTTTTGTGGTTGTTTCTGTGTTTTTGTTGTGGTTTTATTAAGTTCTGGACCAACAATTGGTATCAGAGCTTGGTGAAGCTCATACCAAGGATCAAGAACAGCAGTAGCAGCAAATCAACACCAAAGAATAACAGTAGCAGCAAGTTTGACATCAAAGGAAAGCAGCAGCAGCAGATCTGACATCAAAGAAAAGCAGCGAAAACCGGTCGATGTCAAAGAAGAAACCAACCAATACTCACCCAATCGTGGCCTGTATGGGACGATTGTTAAAAAGGAAGAAGTTTCAAACCTGTGTGGATTGCAAGCAGAGGAGTTAGAGAACACCTGTGTGGTTCAAAGGAAACTTGTATGGAGCAAGAGAACCTGTGTGGTTCAGCAAGAGAGAGTAACCTGTGTGGTACAGCAAGACAACATCATGGTGTGGATCACGACACCTGTGTGGTAACAACTGAAGAATATCGAGACAACCTGTGTGGTATAAGAAAAAAAAACAAAGAACCTGTGTGGTAGAGGCTAAAAGGCAGCAAAGAAATTGATCAGCCTGTGGGACTGATCTGGTTAAAAGAGACGAAAAAAAGGAGCAGCAACTTGTTTGATCCGCATAGTCAAAGAAAATGGCTGAAGGAGTGAAACTGTTAGAGAGCAGCAGCAAAACGTGCCACTGCAGTGCCCAAAATTGGCAGAAACAAACTGTTCGAGTTGGTCTGTTATGGTAGAAGCAATCCTGCAAGCCTATGGCTTATGGGAAGCTGTTGACCCGGCTACGGAAGGGCCTGTCGAGGTCGAGAAGAATCTGATGGCAAGAGCATTTGTGTTTCAAACCCTCCCTGAGGATGTACTATTACAAGTGGCAAGATACAAGGATGCAAAGGAAGTGTGGAAGGCACTCAAAGTTTGATATTTAGGAGCCGTAAGAGTGCAAAAGGCAAGATTACAAACTCTTAGATCCGAGCTTGAGATGTTGAAGATGAAAGAAGGTGAGTCCATTGATGAGTTTTCAAGAAAACTTGGTGGAATTGTTACAAAGTTTAAAAGTCTTGGATCAAGTTTAGAAGATGAAGTGGTAGTGAGAAAACTCCTAAACTCAGTTCCAAGGAAGTATTTACCAATTGTGGTGTGACATCTCATAGTTTCGTTAAATTAAAAGTAAACTTTGTTAAGTTTTAAAAGGACCTTTTATGCCATTTTAAAACTTATGGGGAAATTATGCTTATAATTCTTTTTACTTTTAATCCTTTAGTTTAAAGGTTAATAATATTAATTATTATTTAATAAATAAATAATAATCTTAATAATAACTAATTATAAGGGAAATAATAATTATGTTATTAATAATACTAATAATAATAATAATAATAATAATAATAATAATAATAATAATAATAATAATAATAATAATAATAATAATAATAATAATAATAATAATAATAATAATAATAATAATAATAGAAATAATAACTAATAAAAGATATATAAGTAATAAGTTGTAAATGGATTAAAACTTAAATTAAGAAAGTTAAGGGGGATGTTTTGTAAATTTAATAAACTTTAAATGAAATTCTATGCATAATTAACAAAATACAAAACTACAGGGACTATTATTGTAACTTTAAAAGTTACAACCCAAACCGCCCCCCCCCCACTCCCGATTTTCCGGCCACCGGCCGACCAAGCCGGTGAGGCGCCGGCGAACCACATAAACCGGTCGAATGACCGCGATTTAAGAACCAACGAACACCAAACGATTCGTAAGGATGACTCGAACACCATTACGACCTTTAATTGGGTTAAAACAACGGTTATGGATCCCAAACCATCCGAGTAACCGAAGCTTTTAATCTTAGAACCGTTCGAGCATTTATTCATCTTAATAGAGCAATTAAACTAACCTAAACAATTACCTAACAAATCTTAATCATTTGCAACCCTCAATTGCTCCTGAAACAAACGCGAACATAGGCATCGATTAGCATCTATCACCGCGACCTGCAACCTATTCGAAGGCCTTTACCGAGCTCCTTTAACTACAATTGGGAGAGGGCTTTCAATCTTAAACAGCTTCCGAAGCTTTACACAAAGTTAATTGGAATATCATCAACAAATTCAAAATCCATCGTTCACTTATGGTCGCGGTCTTTCTCGAGTTCGTTACTATCAAATTTGTATCAATCAAGGTAATTAAACACGGCTTCGTACTCGTTTTCATATGGGGAATTAAAGCCCTAAGTTTGATTCCATAAACAACATCAATCTGATGTTCAATTTAGATCTAAATCAAACTAGGGTTCTTGAGTGATTTGGGGGATTATTTGAAAGTTGGTTTTTATTAATTTATTTGTAACCTAAAATAGAATCTGGGCTTTAGCCCAACCGGTTACCATCTCACATCATATGCAAGAGGTCACGGGTTCGAACCCGACCTCCTGCATATATTTTTTATGGGTTTTTATCCTTAAATTAACTACAGAAAAATTCTAATAAATATAAAAATAACTTTTATAAATTTCAAATATTTTTAAAGTCATCTAAACATTTCTTAAAAAATTTATTCTTGTAAAACCTTTTAATATTTTAATATAAAATTATTTACAAATGTTATAATTTTTTTTATAAAATTAGATTGTTATATAATACTTAGAGATATTAAATTAATATTAGACTTTATGTTATCTTTGTTTAAGGATTTATCATGAAGATTATAAATATAATTTTTATAAATAAATCGCAAGTTATTTACAAAGAATCAATTTCCTAAAAAAAATAATAATAATAATAAATCTTATAGATTTCATAAATGGTATTTCTATAAGAATTTATTAACTTTGTAAAAATCCTCAAATTCTAATACCCTAGTTCATGTTAACTCGTTAATCTTGTTATTAGCCTAAATCTTGTTATATTTATATATTTAGGTGCATTGTGACGTTTTATCTTGGAACGGCATACATTATTCTTATTTAACTCCATTCTATACTTATTTGATACGTGAGTTTCCTTGTCCCCTTTTTATAATTTCACACTTATTTGGGGTGAAACATGATGCTTATATTACATACACGTTTAAACATTTGAGACTTGTAATGCACATGCAATTCTACTTATTATTTGGTCATGGTTATTTGTGTATTGTAAGTGTTTATATGAGATACATAGTTTGTTTACAATCATTAACTATTGCTAGCCTGGCGACGTCTTAGATCTTTGGGCCTGACAAGCCTATTTGGTGCTAAAGTCGAGGTATTGCCGACTCCTAGGGGCCGTACGCTTGTGCACTAGGGAACCAAATACACTTAGCCAATCTTTTATACTTGTAATCAAGTCGAGGTTTGGTTGTAACGATATGTGTTCTATAACCTTACTAGCTTATAACCTATGACATGAATTGCTACTTGTAACCTTTTTCATATTATGTATGAAAACCTTGGAAACTCACCAAATATTTTTAGTTGACTCTTATTTTTATCATGTTTCAGGAAAACCCCCAAGTTTGAAGTGAACTTATGTTGCTGGCATATTCTAGGACTTGGACCTAGTTAATAAACAAAATGATTATGTTTGTTATTTCATGTTGAAACTTATTTCATTATTGAGACTTATGCTTGTAATGTAATTTTGAAACTTATGAATAATATATTTGCAATTTGATTATAGCGTTATGTGCCTGTGAACAATCTTAACCCTCACATCTCGACGTTTCCGTCGTCAAGGTTGGGGTGTGACATGTGGCATCCATAAAGCAATATTCAGATTTAGAAAAATGTCACTTGAAGAAGCTATTGGAAGATTAAAGGCTTATGAAGAAAGAATTAAAGATTTTGATAAAAAGGAGGAAGATCAAGGCAAGTTGATGCTATCTAGAGGAGAAGAAAAGGAAAGACAAAAGCAAGGTGAGCTCGGTTATGATGGATATGGGCGAGGACGTGGGCTTGGCAATCGTGATCGTTGCAGGGGTCGTGGAAGAGGGGACGGTAGAGAAGAGAACGGGCGCGGAAGATGTTTTGGGCGCGAGAATTTTAGAGACAAAAGTGAATTGAAGTGCTACGAGTATGGGAAGTATGAACACTTCGCATATGAGTGTCCCAATTGGTATGGAAAAGAGGAGGCCAACTTGGCTCTAGCTCAAGAGGATGATGAACCAACAAAAAGGGTGGGATTCGAATCAAGATTAAGGGGGAAAATGTTAGTTTAATCTTGATTTGAATTTTCAGTTTTATTTTTGGTGGGTTGAAATATAGGAAGTAAGGCAAGCTATTATTTTAGTAGTTTGATTTGATTTGCTTAATTGATTGAGTCTGTTTTGATTTGATAGAGTTTCCTAATAAGTAGATTAGGGTTTACTTTTTTTCTTGGTGAAGTTTTTAGTATATATAGAAGAGTCTAGAGTTCATTGTAAAGTGTGAGTTTTGGTTAATAATGATACAAGAAAAGAGTCGTGGAGTTCCACAAAGGTCACTGGTGTTTCTGCGTTTTTATGGTTGTTTCTGTGTTTTTGTTGTGGTTTTATTAAGTTCTGGACCAACATTGATCTTATTGGTGTTTACTATTTTGGGGTGAAACTCATCACCATAAAACAAAAATAATTTACTATTTTTTTTGAGTCAGTTTGCTTCACAACTGATGAGTAATATTTAGAATGTATGGTCAAGTCTATGTATTATTTTTGTTAGACATGTGAATGTTTTTTTGATATTTTGGTTATTATAAACTTTTAGATGTATCGAGTACCAAACATGTATAGGGTAACGGGTACAAAAACAAGTACTTGATAGCGTAACCAAACAAGAACCATGTAGCAAGACTAAAAAATAATGTTGTGGAGATAACGGGTACCAAAGAGGTATTGGGTGCCGAAATTACCCAACCCGTACGGGTACTTGTACCCATATACCAAAATCGGTACCGGTAGCTGTACTTGTTTTTTATAAAATTCGGGACCGGGTACTTTCGGTATCGGTACCGGTTCGGTACAGGTACGGTACCAAGCTCATCCCTACATGAAACTCATTGATTCTCAAGATTCTTGTTCATGCGTGGACGATGATGAAACATTTAATCTTTTTGCCGATTGCCTCCTCGCGGCAGTGAAGGTAAACTATCTACCATCGTTATTATAAATACTGGATTAGTCAAAATCCAAGATTTCTTAACTGTTTGAACTCATTAAAAAAGTCTTAATGCAGGTTTTAATGAACTTAACAAACGAAAATCCTGTGGGGTGTCAACAAATCGCTGCATGTGGAGGATTAGAGACGTTGTGTGGCTTGATAGTTGGCCATTATCCATCGTCTAATTCACATTTGCCCAAGGGTGTGTTTGGCATGCAGTATTAGGAGCATGTGTAATATAACTTACTAATTTTCTGTAAAATTGTTTTACCCTTTTAGATCGATATTGTTGACGTTTAGCTAAATGACCATGATGCCCTTGAAATGAAGCAAATGTTGTGGACAGAGATCTATCACATTCGCTTGAAATCTCCTGAGAAGGAAAATTTACACATCCGTCCTCCCTTGCATGAACTTTATTTTGCAATATACGAGCTTAATTGAAATTGTTGATTATTAACTAAATGACCAAAATACCCTTCAATCGTAGCAAATATTGTTTTAAGGATTATTACATGTCACACCTACTCTAAAACTTAAAACCCCTCTAAAAACTGCTGCACTTGTAAAAGACCAACAAGAAATATTTTACAGAAAGGTTGGTTGACTTTTCTTTTTTCCTTAACAATGCCAGTTGACCTTTTGTCTAATGGGATCACATGTTCTTTGACTTTTGACAGTAAAAGCATACGTAATGCCATTGCGGAATGTCTTCCAAACCGCAAGATCTCTGTTCTTGTACCTGTCTTGGAGAGATTTGTGGTATGCCATCTTTACCCTTTTAACCCTTGTGCCAAATTCAAAGCTGAAAAACACAATCTTTTTTGACACAAATACCCTTTTGGTAGGAATTTCACATGTCATTGAACATGATCTCGGAGGAGACTCATTCGATGGTGCTTGAGGTAATTGAATCATGTAGGATGCAATGAAAGTCGAAAAGTAACTAAATGAGGTATGAGAAGTAGAGTGATAGATGTTCATTGATGGACATCTTGTATAGCTTAAACTTTCCCCTTCAAGAGGAATGAGATAGGATCACATTATAGTATTATTAACCACATTAACCACCTTTACATATTTTCTTCAATTTTAATGAATTTTCTCAATCTTGCTGTCTCTAATCCTTGTATACATGGTCATCCTCGTATGGGTCGACTTTAAGAAGTGTTTGTTTTGGTGTATTGTGTAGTATTATTCATGTCAACTGTAAAGTAAGATCTTTTAAAACCAACCATAGCATTTTATATATCATACAACACTTTTGGGAGCGATAGTTCAGTAACAGACAACGATCATCTGGTATCTCCAGGAACCCATGAAGGGACATCAAGTCTCATTGTTGTTTTTCTTTTGTTTGATAAGAAAGAGGCTGTATTCGAAAGAAAATAAAATAATAACCCCTCGATCTACCCTTAATTGTGTCCAAATTCAGTCACGTGTTCGTGAACCGAATCCAAGGCTCGAGCTTGAAACTATATGAGGAGACATATTAAGATTAAAAAAAATATAAACGTACACGACATAATCATATAGATGTAGACACGATAACAAAGATGTACAATCGAGTGTTGTATCTTAGTTTTATATTTCAAAAAGTTACAAAAAATAAGTGTCACATTGAATTACTAATGTTTGTAGCAATTAAGAAAGTTGAGGATGAGTTGATTAACTTGATCTGGAAATTGTTCGTGAATGAAATGAGATCCTTCAGGCAGATATACGGTTTCGAGGTTGGGTACATATTTCTTCACTTCTCCGCTCCTTATATACTCCGCAGTTCCAGGTAATGCGAACACGAAATCTTTCTCACCCATGATTAGTAGTGTTGGAGCTTCAACTTTCAGATCTTTTGGAGCTTGTTTAGGAAGTTCAACTTTGCTCTTTAGAATTCTACAGCGATCAACGAAAACGGGTTAAAGGAAGAGGTCTTCCAAAGTGTACTAGCACACTCAACTGTTTAAACTACATGTGTAAAGTTTGCTCTTATAGAACCAAGCTTCAACGAGCTTGAGCTTAAACTCGAGCCTAAATCGGAGCTCATAAAAAATGAAGACCGAGCCCAAGCTTGACTAGGCTCTCGAGCCTCAACAACTCCATTATTAAAACAAAAATATAATATTTTTTATTTATTATAGAAAACATATGTTAAATAATAATTTTTTTCATGTACACATACACACTAAGAAAAAAATAACTACATAATATATATGTTATGTTACGTATATACAAATAATGCAGCTCGTGGCTAATTTTTAAGCTTGAGCTGGGCTAATTGAGCAGACTAAGCTAGCTTGAGCGCTCGATATAGTGCTCGAAGCGAGCTCTTATAAATTAAACCAGCCAAGCCCGAGTTTAAACCTCCTAAATTGCCTTAATAAAACAAATCAGATTATAATTTTCATGACCAGTCTTTTGAATCATGTTTAGTATGTTAATTATTCATGACATTCAAAGAAAAATGGGTTGGCCGTTGGCCAACCATCGACCCAACCACCAACCTAAAACGGTTTGACCTGTTATCCAACCTGCCGATTATACTAGCCGCCAGGTGCATGATAGGTTCGATGATTACCTGTAAGGGACTTGGAGTGGAGTTTGAAATCCAGACTTTTGATACAAATCTCCGTATACTGCAAGGTCATCCTCTGTGAACCAAGATGGTAAAGGAGTCGACTGATCTACCAAATCCATTATCTCTTGGTTTTCACCGGCTATTGGTATTTCACTTTTGGAGAACATAATGTAAATGTTTCTCACCACCGTTTTAGCATCAAACCGGCCAAAATCAGCTTCAGCTCTTCCAGGTTCCTGTAAATGTTTGCATGTGTTGAACATTTCATTAGAACCGGTGGATACTATCTAGAACCTAAAGTATATGTTATTTAAGATATCCTTAATGTTAGTTGATGTTCGGTTGATTTTGATAAGATTTTTGGGTTGAATGGCTAACTACATTCTTGATAAACAATAAACCAAGCGATCGTGTTGGTTGGGTCGGTCAGACCAACCGGTCTTGATAGTGTGAAACAATTTTATCTGTTATATTTTCAAAATTATTAGTTTGTATTAAGATTTTGAAATTATATAGATGATTCATGCTCATAATACATATAAATAATTACATACTATAAAAACAAAAAAAAATGATATAGATGATTCAAGGTTCCAAACCAGCAAACTGTCAAAACCGATTCGTGAACCACAATGTTGGATCTAAAAGCAGCCAAATTGGCTAACTTGCTTTAGTTTAGATGGTTTGGTCGATTTCAGTAGTTTATGAACACCCTGTTAGTAGTTAGTATCAACACATCATCTATTCCAACAACCTCTCCACAATAGTCGCTCAACAACCTCTCCACAATAGTTGCTTAATTCATTCAAATCTAGTCAAAGGATAGTAGATAAACTTGTAACAAACCATTCCTATACTTATTGTAATTTGGCTATTTAAACAGCCTAATCAAATGGAACAATCACGAAAGCTTTTCAATATACTAGCCTAACTCTATATGGTATCTAGAGCCATCTCTCCCACGAGATCAACCAACCTCCTGCTACCTCAATCATGACCGAACCCCAAACAACCACCGCCCCACCACCTCCTCCCGCCACCATCATCCATATCACCGCCACCACTCACTTCCCTATCAAACTTACTGCATCCAACTTCCCGGTTTGGAGAAAACAAATCCAAGCCACACTCATCGGCCTGGATCTTGAAACCTTCATCAATGGCACCACCGAACCACCCTCACCGTTCCTTGACAATGACACCAAGAAACCAAACCCAGCCTACCCACCATGGTTCCGCCAGGATCAAACCATCCTCAGCGCTCTCCTCGGGAGCTGCTCCGATCTCATTCAACCACTTGTCTCTTCTGCCGAAACCTCACGCGAGGCTTGGCAGCGTCTAACCGCAAGCTATGCCAGTGCCTCGCGGTCCCGAATAATCTCCCTTAAAGCCAAACTCGCCAAAAACCCTCGCGGCAACCGCACTGTCGCCGAATTCCTTCAGGACATGAAGTCCATTGCCGACGATCTCGCATTAGCCCAAAGTCCTGTGGATGACGAAGACCTCATGGTCCACATCTTGAGCCAACTGGGGGATGAATTCAACCCCATCGTGGCTGCGCTCAAAGTTCGTGAATCCAGCCTGTCGTATGCCGAACTATATGACAAACTCCTCGATTATGAGCGAGTGTTGAAAGAATCCACAAGCCACCCGTCCCCTCTACTAGCCACGGCCAACAACACCCAACGTAATCCCGGTCGGTACCCACCCAAACCAGGTCCCGACGCCCACACTCCAAACTCGCGACATAATCGTTTCTCCAACCCGGGGACACCCCGGTCCAACCGCAACACAGGTGGCTCCTATGGCACCTCTCGTAACTATCATCCCAATCTCTTTTGTCAGTTCTGCAACATTGCAGGCCATGACACCAAGGACTGCCGTAAGCTGGCCCGGTTCTTAAAAGAAAATAACATCCAAGTGCACGGAGCCCCTACCTCAACTCCAGCGGTTCATGCAACCTCCGCCGGACCATCGTCACCATCCTCCTCTTGGATGGTAGACAGTGGTGCCTCCCATCACGTCACCTCCGACCGTTCCCACCTTCATAACTTCTCGGACTATGGAGGCCCAGACGAAATCACATTGGGTGACGGTACGTCCATACCCATCACACACATTGGTAACACCAAACTGCCCACCTCATCTCGCTCCCTCCTCTTATCTAACATTCTTTGTGTTCCTCACTTACGAAACAACTTAATATCTGTTTCACAACTATGCAATACTAACAAAGTCTCGGTTGAATTCTTTCCCTCGTTTTTTGTTGTGAAGGATCTTCGCACGGGGGCGCAACTCATGGAGGGGGAGAACGTTAACAACATTTACTACCTTCGAAACACCATCACCAAGCAACCTCAACTCAACTCCACCACCACAAGATCCCTTTCGGAATGGCATCACACGCTCGGACATCCCTCCACTCGGATATTTCAGAAGATTACTAGTAGTCTAGGCTTACGTTTTTCCACTAATTCTAATTTTCATTGTGTCTCTTGTTCTTTAAATAAAAGTCACAAGCTTCCCTTTGGACCTAACTCGTTGCATGCAACCAAACCGTTACAGTTAGTTTATACCGATGTTTGGGGACCCGTTCAACAATCTATTGACGGGTTCTCCTACTATCTCATATTTGTGGATTACTTTTCTAAATATGTGTGGTTGTATCCTATGCGGAAGAAATCGGATGTCTTTGCACTATTCCCACAGTTTAAATCCTTGGTGGAAAAATACTTCAACACACCACTTGTGTCCATATTCTCCGACAATGGAGGAGAGTACCAACGCCTAATCCCGGTCTTCAACTCCCTCGGTATCTCTCACTTCACCACTCCCCCTCACACACCGGAGCAAAACGGCACAGTTGAACGCCGTCACCGTCATATCGTGGAGACTGGTCTAGCCTTACTTCACTATGCCAGCCTTCCAACGACCTTCTGGAGCCATGCCTTCCAAACAGCTGTTTTATCTCATCAACCGACTCCCAACACCGGTCCTTGACCATCAAACCCCTTACTCCATCCTTCATGGTACCTCCCCTTCGTACACCAAACTCCAACCATTTGGCTGCCTCTGCTATCCCTGGCTCCGGCCCTACTCGACTTCCAAACTTCAACCGCGTTCAACCTCTTGTGTCTTCCTTGGATACTCGACGTCCAAATCCGCCTACAAATGTCTTGACATCCACACCAAACGCCTCTACCACTCCCGCCACGTCCAATTCGTTCCCCACCAATTCCCTTGGCGGGACACCACCTCGACGTCTCCGACACCCAGTGAATTCCTGGTACGTTCACACACACACTCTCCAACCACTCCACCGGCCCCGACACCCACCCAATCGCAAACCACACCCCTCAACCCAACCCCAACCCCGGCCATGCAACCACCACCCATTACGTCAACCCACCCATGCAACCCCATGCACAGCCCCAACCCTACAACTCCTTCGGACGCACCCCTGTCGCCCGCAAGTGCACCGCTAAACTCTCCAAGCACCTCCTCACCTACACCCCAACCTACTACCAGCACCGCCACCCCACCACCACCTTCGACCGAAACTTCTACACCACCTCGTCGCCCACGCAAACCCAACCCCAAATACTACAATGACATGTTTGTCAATCATACCACCCTTCACCCCATACCTCCCACACTCGAACCCAACACACCGACCCAAGCCCTCAAAGACCCCAAGTGGCGACATGCCATGGATGAAGAGTTCAATGCCCTCCTACGTAATGGCACGTGGGAACTTGTACCCCAATCATCTCACACTCCCATAGGCTGCAAATGGCTTTTCCGAATAAAACGCAACCCCGATGGCTCGGTTGCCAAATATAAAGCGAGGCTAGTAGCGAAAGGCTTTCTACAACAATATGGAAAAGATTACTTTGACACCTTCAGCCCGGTTACTAAACCGGTCACCATCCGCACCGTCCTCTCAATCGCCCTGTCCCGACACTGGCCCCTTCGCCAACTAGATGTCAACAATGCATTCCTCCATGGCCACCTACAAGAGGATGTCTACATGAACCAACCACCCGGATACATTCACCCCCAGTTTCCGAATCACATTTGCAAACTTAAAAAATCGCTCTACGGCCTCAAACAGGCCCCCCGAGCTTGGTATATGGAACTCACCAACTTTCTCCTCGATTTTGGTTTCTCAAAATCCAAAGCCGACGCGTCTCTCTTCATCTACAATCGGGATAACATGCTCGTGTATTTTTTGGTTTATGTTGATGATATTGTACTAACGGGTAACAATCCCAAGTTTTTGGATCACTTTGTTGCAGAGATATCTAACAGGTTCTCAATCAAAGACCTTGGAGATCTACACCACTTCCTCGGGATTGAAGTGATTCCCACACCCACGGGACTGTTCCTGTCCCAACACAGACACATTCAGGACATCCTAACGAACCATCACATGGAAGGCGCGAAGGAAGTTGCAACACCCCTCAGCTCATCTGAAACACTATCCCTTGAAGACGGTTCGCCTAAAGTTGATCCCACGCCATACCGCAAACTCGTCGGATCGCTACAGTACTTGGCATTTACACGTCCCGACATATCGTTCGCCATCAACAGGTTGTCTCAATACATGCACTCGCCGTCTCAACTACACTGGCAAGCTCTCAAACGAGTCCTCCGTTATCTCAAGGGATCCATACACTTTGGTCTCTTCCTCAAACGGGGGGCCTCCCCACACCTTACAGCGTTCTCCGACTCTGACTGGGGAGGTATTACTAATGGTGGACGATCAACTACGGCATACCTAGTCTACCTAGGCGAAAACATCATCTCATGGCGCTCCACTCGTCAAAAGTCAGTCTCGCGGTCGTCCACAGAAGCGGAGTACAAAGCTATAGCTAATGCCTCTGCCGAAGTGTCCTGGATCAAAAACCTCCTGCATGAACTTGGCATTCAGCTACAAACACCACCCACACTTTTCAGCGACAACACTGGGGCTACGTATCTCTACGCCAACCCGGTATACCACTCGCGAATGAAGCATGTGGCGTTAGACTATCACTTTGTTCGCAAACAAGTAGCAAACGGATCCCTGCAGGTCCGTCATATCAGCTCGGCGGATCAACTTGCCGATGTGCTCACTAAGCCGCTCGGACGCTGACAGTTCCTAACTCTTCGATCCAAGATTGGTGTCTCCAATGGAGACTCCATCTTGCGGGGGCGTATCAACACATCATCTATTCCAACAACCTCTCCACAATAGTCGCTCAACAACCTCTCCACAATAGTTGCTAAATTCATTCAAATCTAGTCAAAGGATAGTAGATAAACTTGTAACAAACCATTCCTATACTTATTGTAATTTGGCTATTTAAACAGCCTAATCAAATGAAACAATCACGAAAGCTTTTCAATATACTAGCCTAACTCTATAGTTAGATGTGGATAGATCATAGTTGGTCGCGATGAAACACAATAATAACATAAAATGAAAACGCCAAGGATGTAAAAGGTGCCCAAATAATCATGAAAATGTACCTTCCATCTGTTAATATAGTAGCCTTCAGGTAGGTCTTGATGAGCCCTAGAACCAGGGGGCCTGAAAGCCACACCAAGTGATACAACACCTGCAACTTTCTCTGGGTGGAAGAGGGCAAATGTGTAGCCAACCATTGATCCAAAATCTTTACCAATAATAAACACCTGATAATGTTCACAAATCATGATCAATTATATTTGGTTATTACTGGATTAAGAGAAAACTGATTTTCTTGACTATACTATGTATGTTTGTTTGTTCATTTATTATGAAAATAAACATGTTCATATTTGTTTATATTCCTTTATTAATATTGTAAACAACGTAAACTGACACAAAAGGATAAAAGTAAACCACAATATCTATCATTCTTAAAGACACAACAATATGGTTTGACTTATGTACAGTGTTGTAGAAATCGCTAGGCGCTAGTCGGACGGTGAGATACCGACTAGGGATTAATCGGATCAGACTTTTGTGTATGATTTTGCAAATTTATGTTTATATAACAATAATTTTATACCACTTATGTATTAACTTACAAGTTTGGGAGTAATTTGTAAATTGGTGAATATTAAGAGGGTTAAATGTTAAAAAAACATAAATTTAATTAAAATCATTTAATCCTACAGATCAACCCGTCATCCTCTTCCTTCATTCCAGCCACCGGCGCCACATAACCTCTCCAAATCCGGTGCCGAAATCGACAAACCCGGCGGTTCTCGTCGTCGGAACACCTCCGATTGCCAACTAGAACCTCCGATTTGGTGAAATCGAAGCGGCCAACCTCCGATTAGCATAATCGCCAACTAATCGAAGGATAGTTGTGATTTTTACAACACTGGTTGTGTAGGACTCAACTTCGAATGAATACGTAAACAAACATAAACAAACCTTAATGAATATGAACAAACATAAACGAATGGTCACATACATAAATAAACCAATAAGATTATTTAATCAAACAAATAGAAGTTTTAACCTATGTTCGTTCGCATATTAATTCGTCAAACGAAATCATTTACAAGCCTGAACTACTAGAAACCTCTGATTTTGAAAATTCAAACCTGTAACTTTCAACTCAAATCAAAACATGCCTCTCAAGTCAAAATTCAACTCTCGTTCAAAACAAAAGTCAAATTCATCTCTTATTAACCTAACATTATAATCAACCAATTCCAATCGATTCATATTTCACTTCAATCTCGATCAATCGTAAATCAGAAAACGAAGATCAACGTACCTTTGACGAAATCGCAAGAGAATCGACGATGGAGGCAGTATCGTTGACGAAATCAAAGAAGGAGGTGTTCTCGGGTTGTTTAGGGATGTCGGATAGTCCGTATCCTCTGAAATCGGGTGCAATGGCTCTGAAACCGGCGTTTGCGACAGCGATCATCTGGTGGCGCCACGTGTACCATATCTCCGGGAATCCGTGGAGGAACACCACCGCCGGTGAAGACTCCGATCCGATCTCAGCTACATGGAGCTTGAGCCCCTTGATTTCAACGTAATTGTGCTTCATTTCATCCATTTTTGTTTCACAATGTGTGTGTGTGTTTTCAAAGTTCGAAGTGATTGTAATATATTCGATCAACGTTGATGACCTGTTGGCTACCCAACGTTTACTTTTTTTTTATTTCTACCGGAGAAAGACTGACGTTGAACTTCTAGAAAACCATAATTAACTAGTTTTTTCAACCCGTCGCGCGTTGCGGCGGCATTGTACGCAACGTGATTAAGTATAGATTACAATCGCTACAAATCATTTTCGAACTAAATACATCAAAACATAGAGTAACTCAGATTTATAACAATGAATGAAAACGTAATACATCTAATCCGACACATTTCCAAAGAAAACTTACGTCGAAACATATACCAACTCAAAGCCTACATAAAAAAACGTTTTATAAATGATCCGATTCAGTTATGAACAAAATTACATCAAAACTTAGACGAACGTCGAATCTTAGATCATCTCACAACGTATACAAAAATAAGCACAAAAATATATTTGACCCGATTCAATTCTGAACAAAATTTACGTCAAAACTTAGATGAACGTCGAAACATATACCGTATCACATGTATATAAAAATAAGTACGGAAACGTTTTATATCTGTCCCAACTCAATTATGAACAAACATTACTATAAAACTTAGACAAACATCAATATTTAGACCATCTCACGATGTATATAAAAATAAGCATCGTTTCTAAATAGAATTTACGCCAAAACGTAGGACTCGAATTTATACCGACGCGTATGTAACAAACTATCATTGAAACGTCGAATAAAATCGAAACCTTAAAAAAACCACACCGAAACGAATTATAACATTGATAAATTCTATTAAAAATCAAAACTGTTAGAAAACTACATTAATAAAATGATTTATAAAAACAAATATTGCAAAAAAGCAAAATAGTCTAACAAAAAAATAAATAGAACGCGAGGGGTTTGAACCCGGGTTACATACTTCAATACATGAAGCTTTTACCATCAAGAAAAAGTAACATGATTTATCTTAAATTTATACACTTGATATATATCATCCAAAGTCGTGTGGCACAACATGACCGTCACCGACTTTGGTTTTTAAAGTAGTAATAATGTACTAACTAATTTACAACTTTATGTTAGAAAAACAAAACCTATAGGTAAACTCACGCGTTGCATCAAATCGTTAAAATAACTTCGAAACGTTGAAATATTAAAGTTTTTAATCGATTCATTTGGGAACTTCGTTACGCGTGTTGTGATGGTGACATTAACGTGATTAAGTATAAATATAATAAACATTTGAAGTTATGATAACATAGGTTTGGAGTCTCGAACATAGATGTAAAATAGTTTTAATAACAGGGAAAAGAAAAGGTAAAAGAAAAAAATCAAAAAACCAAATTTTATTATAGAAAGTAGGATTTGGGTCTACACCTCAAAGAAGGGGACCCTAACCAACTATACTATCACCATCTTTGTTAGAAGAATGTGAAAGAAACATAGAATTCAAGTGAAATTTTGGTCATTTGGTTTACGAAATCACATACGTTGTTTTTAAAGTGAGTTTATCCTATTGAATATTTAATTTGATCCATCAAGTAGTACAATCTGAAAATGATTATATGGCTCTCTGTTTGATTAAGTTGTTGATCATCAAAGTACGATTGCTATAAAAAAATTATGGCACTGCACATCTATATATAGAGATGTTCAAACCGGTTTTTTTTGCCCAACCGGTTCGGGTTCAAAACCGAACCGGTTTTTTTGTGGTGGGGTCAAACCGGTTTTTCTTCAAACCGGTTCGGGTTACAAACCGGTTTGGCACACCGAAAACTCAAACCTATCAAACCGGTTCGGACCGGTTTGAAACCGGTTCGGACCGGTTTGAAACCGGTTTTATTACCCAAACCGGTTTTTCTTACCGGTTTAACCGTTTTTTAACTTTTAAACCGGTTTTAAGTGTGTGGATACCAAACGGTTTAGAAACCAGCGGTTTGAGTCGGTTCAGGACCGGTTTGGGCCAAAACCGGTTTGCTTTGAAACCGGTTCCGGTTTTTTTGGGTGAACCGGTTCCTGAACCGGTTTTTTTGTTCATCTCTATCTATATATATACAAACCGCGCTCTAATTTTCAAAAAGATAAAAAAGACTAAGAACAACCTATAAAAAGATCAATAGTCTAGATAATTGTGAACCGCACCCAACAATATGTCATATTTAAACCCGTCTTTGAAACTAATGAAATTTAACTATAAAAGTTAATGTCGAAATGTACAAATTCAGTGTCAAACATATATGCATTTTATATTTTTATTCTAACTTGGAATATTTGTGTAGTTTTGTTCTTTTCATACTCGGTTTGGGCTATTGAGGGAAAGTGTTGTTGGGCTGCTGGGCTGTTAGTAGAGGTGTTGGGCTTAAAGAGTTCAAACCATTAGACCACAACCCACTTGATATTTAATTCTTGTTTCACAATCACCATGTGTGTATAACGTGTTAATAATTTAAATTGTTCATAAGATGCAAAGTGGTAGGTATAGTATTTTCTTTAACAAATAAAAAATTGTATTATTATTTATTTATTCTAACAAATCAAATATTGTATTATTATCATTTATTTGTACTACGTTATAGTATATTTGATGAGAAGGATATGGTCTTCATACACTAAATTTAAAGAATTTAAGGGGGTAAAACTGTTTTTGTATAAATTTAATCATTTTAATTATACTTTACACACATACTAATTATGTGATTATAATCATTGACTTTTAAACCAACTTACCCATGATTTTTTAAATGACTATATTTTCATACATTTATATTAAAATAATCACATCACAAAAACAAGCATCTATTATCTTACAGTTGAGCATGATATTGCTATATATTTTACTTTTAAGAAAAAGTTTTACTTGTTGTGTTACGTAATGCATCACTCGGTCACCCTTCTACTGTTTTTAAATTAAAATCATAAATTGCCAATCAGTCTTTTAGTCTAGTGACACCTAAATGCCTAATGTTTATCTCCGCCAAGATAATGCGAGTTCAAGTCCCATAAGATGGATAATAGATGAATTTTAAAGTAGATTCTAGAGGTGATCTGTTTCTTGCTAAAAAATTAAAATCATAAATCGTAAAACATGCCTTAAAATTATTAACTTAGATCTCTAAAATAAAATATAATTATTAACTTAAGACGAATTATAGTTGTAAAAGCAGAGCGAAAAAGTTCGTATACTATTATTTTATAGAATATCTTTTGATATAATAACTTATTCATTATTTATTTCTTGATTATTTTGATAATATCAAATTTAGTTTTTTCAAACACCATTTCGCAAGGTACTTGTTTTTGTATTAACATTAAAAAATCTTTAGGGGGCGAATGTTAGATCCGGAACCGATCAAATTGCACAAAAACACCATCTCACACATGCACAATAAGAAAAAGAAAAGTACACAAGTATTTGACTTGGTTTGTCTAGTATGGCTTACATTTACGAGTTGTAACTATTAAATAACTTATTATTATGTGCTCAAATTACAAGTATATATAATCAATATACATAGACTAAACAAGATTAGGGTATGACTACTTTAAGCGTAGGGTACCCTTTTTTGTCTTTTCTTTTCTTGGATTTTAAAAGAACTTATGTTTTAAATATGATTTAAAAATATTGTAACATTGATGATTAAAATTAGGAATTACAATGGTTTAGGTCATTCATGCATTGTGACTTTTGACATGTTCTCATTTAGCTAATTTTTTAGTTTACCTGTTAGAGACAAAGTATAACCCAGATTGACCCGTTTTCATAACGAGTCTAAATTGCCACGTTAGGGAAATAACAAGTATGAAGAAAGAACCGTACAGGCGAGCAAGACCGTTATATGCATGAATCGCCTGTTGAAGTTGAGCTGAGAGCTGACCCTACATAACATAACGGCAAAAGGCCGAAATTGAAAAAATTTGTATGATTAATTTTTATCTTTAATATAAGGAGCTTAATTTTATAAATTATATAAAGTAGCCTAGGAATGAAGTTTATTGGGATGTGTAATGAATTTCAAAATTATTTTAGTATATTAATTTACTAATTTTCTAGTATATATGAACACATCCACAATTGACATGATTATTTGAAGAATATATACTACATTTTATTGGCTAGTAGTAGTGCTTGGTTGGATGTGATATATCTTTCATGGACATATATAGTTTATTGGCTTGTAATATATTATTTATACATACACATGGGCAGTGTGGATGTCATGAAGATTTGACATGACACTTTACAGCCAATATCCATGAAACACTATCAATGGTCTCAATTCCACCTTAATCTTTAAGTAATCATACAAAAATCACATACATATACATGTATCCACATACATGTATGCATACACAATATGTGTTTTACAAAATACCTATGATTGTATAACCTTTTCCTACCGTATTCTATAAATATGTGCATATTTATAATATAGTCTCAAATTAAAGTCACTGTATAACATAGAATGGCTAGCTTACAAGTACATTATATTTAATATTTGAACCTTCAACCTTTAAAAAAAATTAACCAATTCAATAATGTTGGTACCATTGAGCCTTGGTGTTCAACTTAGTTGAGGTGAAAAAAAGAATCCATAAGTGGAGTTGAGTAAGGTATCGAGTTGAGTCGGATCGGATTGTTACAAAACATCATATTCAATTTAAAATATACCAATATTAAAAAAAATTATGATGGGTACATTTTCATGTCATGAAATATATATATAAAATAAAGATTAAACGGCCGGCTCAATTTACACGTCGAGCTCCAAGTTTCAAATTAACCGAATCGAACAGTTTAACTGTCAAACGTAAAAATTAAACTATTTAAAACTTAAACCGTACAACTTTTTTGGTTTAACCATTTTGATATTCAAGTTTCTATTGTGATTATTTGACTTGAAAAAGATAAAAACGAATATGCACAAGCCAACCTTAGCATCCAAAGTTCTAAACTTGATATTAAAAACCACTTTTTTGATTCATTTGACCTATATATTAGCATCCAGACAACCTCAGTTCTCAATTAAACGTACTCTTTTAGTAAAATAGAGAGAACACCATGACCAATTTAGTAGAATGAGTGTTTATTAGAATATACGTAAAGTAAAGAGATGATATAACTCGAGGTGCTTTTACAACCTCACATCATACTTCACTTCTTTTTTTTTCATAAAATTCCCACCACAAATTTTAGC
Organism: Flaveria ramosissima; assembly: GCA_025215565.1. Lineage (NCBI taxonomy): Eukaryota > Viridiplantae > Streptophyta > Magnoliopsida > Asterales > Asteraceae > Flaveria > Flaveria ramosissima. The sequence goes on from CM046035.1 coordinate 66,326,614, forward strand.
ATAAATAGATCATAAAAACACATGGGGTTGTGCAATGTGCAGCAAATAAGTTTCTAGTGATCATCTTGAGTTCAATAGGCCGACTCAAAGCATATATGTTAACATCAAACAACATACAACCATCATCAAACCAACATTCAACGCCGATGAAAAGATCACCACAAACACAACAATCCGATCCTTTAAACTGCCCGCGATGTGATTCAACGAACACCAAGTTTTGTTACTACAACAACTACAACAAAACACAACCAAGGCATTATTGTAAAGCGTGTAAGAGGCATTGGACCCAAGGTGGCACCCTTCGCAATGTCCCCGTTGGTGGTGCCCGGAAAAACAAGCGCGTCCAACGCCCTAACACCGCGTCCACCACCACCACCACCACCATGGATGATCACAGTTTAGGGTTTAGTGATCAGAAATACATGTTCCCGCATGATAAAGGTTTGTTTTTTAAGCCAAATGATGGTGAATTTGATCAAGTTTCTTGGGATTTTAATGGTAGTTTCACCTGTTCCACCACCACTATGCAACAATTACCTCATCAAAACCACTTGACTTCTATTAATACAAACCCTCATGATCATACGATGATTCCAACTTCCTTTACTTCATTATTATTTGGTTTCAAAGATGATCCAACCCTCACAACGTCACGAATGATGGTGTCGGATTCTACGACTGTTTCGCAGCCATGGATGCAAGTTCCAAACACAAGCAATATCTTGGAGTATTGGATATGGAATGACATTGATTCAGTGGTTCAAGCTGATATGAACAAACCCTTTGATGATCCACAAATGAAGATGTGAATGGAGGTGAGATTGAGATTGAGATTGAGATTAAGAGTAAGATTAACCAATTTGATTTGTTATAGGTTTCTTTTGCAAGTAATGAGTGTTTGGATGTATACTGTTCTTGAAGCTGTGATTTCTTTTAGTATTTCAGCTTCATGCTTTAATTAAGTTCTTTTTGTGAATCTGTTTTGGGATGTATCCGGTACTTGACTTAGCTTCTACTTTACATAGGGTCCGGGAGGGGCCGGATCGAGTCGTGATGTGATGTATGCAACTTTATCCTACGTACACCTGTAGGAGGCTGTTTCTTACGGCTTAAACTCATGATCTCAAGATCAAAAACCAAGGAAACAAGTTTAATTAGCAGTTGCTTCGAGATCCGTCCTCCAGAAAATGAATTGATGACATATATTATTTAATTTCAGTGGGTTAAATTCATATGAAATTGTGACTAAAATTGGGAAATAGTTTGGAGTGATGTGCATGTGAAGAGACAATGGGGTCTTGTTACAGCTCAAGGGGTTTGTGTAGATCGATGTCAAGATGAGAAAGAAAGAGTCTTTTGTATTTGCCCATTGTTCTAGTGATATATATGTGTGGGACACTTAATTTTTCTTTTCTGTTTCTAACATGATTTGGTGATAATGTTCAATTTTTGGACTTTTCAAGCATCCATAAACCATTTTATATTATCTAGAGGGTCTGGATTTCAAATTACTAAATATGGAGTCAATGGACAGTAAGGTTTCATGAAGAACCTGTTAGCACTTATCAGTAATTGACCTAGACCTAGTCAAATAGGTTGTTTTTGAGATTTCGTATTTGTTAAGAGAGAGATGAGAGAAAACAATTGTTTTGATGTGGATGCCTAGTGTCCTTATAGTTCTTTCTTTATTATATAGTATAGATTATTATTTACAATATTATAGAAAAATACAAAACAAAACTAAGAGTATTCATATTCAATTCAATGGCGGAGCTTGAACCACAACTTGTGGGGCGGGGGCGAAAATAAACTATTTAGGAGGGGCAAACTCTATATTTATTAAAAAAATTCCACTATCGGACCGAAAAGTTACACTACCGACCCGAAAATTAACACTACCACACATCACTATCGGAAGACCATAAAACCTTTAATGTATACATCTTTATTACACTATCAAAAAAATCTAATGAACGTTAATTACCATCACACCAATACTATTTTCTCGACAGCCATCGCTTATTATCATCACATGATTGTTTTCTAGCAAACAAGATTAAAAAAAAAAAAAAAAAAGTCAACACATAGCTTCTCTGCTTCTCATCCTAGCGTTGAACTTGAATATCGAGGTGTCACCAACATTGTTGCTATAGCACTTTGGATTATAATATGCTATTAGAGATACATTATCATCTCTCTGGTAACACGATTGTTCTTTTACCATCTAAGCTTATGTAACATCAACATACTGGTGAATTTCATGTTCCGAAACATATTGCATTCGGGCAGGTTCATGTGTTACATGGTCATGTTTGCACATATTTTAACTAAAGTTTTGCATAAGTTTTATTTCGCATTTGGACTAGTTCATGTGTTACATTACATGTTCATGTTTGTACATATTTTAAATAAAAGGTTTGCATAAGAATTATTTCTCAATTTCATATGTATATAAGCACTTTCAACTTAATCGCACGACTGGTATTAAATAATAACATGTAGTCCTTGTATATTGCACCACAACAACACACAATAGAATTTCTTTTTACACTAGTGTAAAATACACATCACAACAACACACAATAGAATTTCTTTTTACACTAGTGTAAAATACACATTCTCGTTTATACGTGTGTGTATGATGGGGGTCATGCTTAAAATTGTTTTTTCTTTAACAAATTTAACATTATAAGCTAGTTTTCTATTGTCGATTATAAAGCCATAGATCATGACTTTGAGCGATGTAGTTGAGATGTAACATCAAATTTTTGGTGAGATTAACTTGACTATTCAAGAAATGACAATATATGCTAAATCAAGATTACAAATCAAGATCAATATTTTCCATATTGTTTGATGTAGACTTGAAACAATAACTACAATAACACATGATGAAAAATGATACTTCAAACATGTGAATACTTTTTCTTTCTATTGTTGAACACTTCTAGATCGTGTGAAGTACATAATTTGTCAAATAAACAAACATAACAAATCGTAAAAAAACTTATGTGTTAATTATTATTAAGATAATCACGTAAGACGCACTGCTAACCGTATCCTCCATTAGTGAAAAAGACAATGATGGAGATTTATTAGCATTTTTCTTACTGGCCTGAGGCTAAAATTATCTAATCAAATCAAAGATTGCATATGTTGACAATGATTGTTTTAAAAACTCGATAAAAATTAGACACGTAAAATAAAAAATAATAATTATATCAACTAAAATTTAAAACCAACTAACGAATTTATTATTTAATTTTATGATTTTTGTTTGACGGTTTAAACTTAACATATATTGATGTAAGATTAAGGGTGTTTTATAGGAATTTTGTTTGTTAAATGTTAACACAAGAAAAGCATGACAACGAAAACTTAACACCTTAAATTCATGAAACGGGACCCGCACCAACCCCACCTCTTTACACGTGTCACATCACCAGTGGTTACGAGTGGGCCCACGTTTCTCACACATAAATATTCTTGCATATCTAGGTTTTTCAACATTGTGTCATTTGATCATTTCTTCAACAATATTATTATTACAAACATTTTATAACATCAAAAACCAACAATAACTAAGGCAAAGATTTGAGCTTTAGATGGAAAGCACTGATTCATCAACATGTTCACAATACCCAAATCTCCCACCGGGATTTCGGTTTCATCCAACGGACGAAGAACTCGTCGTTCATTACCTAAAGAAGAAAGCTTCTTCGATCCCTTTGCCCGTTGCCATCATAGCTGAGGTTGATCTTTACAAGTATGATCCATGGGAGCTACCAAGTAACTATATTTAAACCCTTTCCGGCTCGTTTGAGTGATGAAGCATACATTTTTATACGAATAGTCATGTTTTTTTAAATTTCTTACCAGGTAAAGCTATATTTGGTGATCAAGAATGGTACTTTTTCAGTCCGCGAGATAGGAAATACCCTAATGGAATGAGACCTAATCGTGCAGCCACATCAGGGTATTGGAAAGCTACTGGCACTGATAAGCCGATTTTGTCATCGACCGGAGATCAAAAAGTTGGAGTCAAAAAGGCACTTGTTTTCTATGGCGGAAAGCCTCCAAAAGGAATTAAAACCAATTGGATCATGCATGAATATCGACTAGTCGAAAGTGCCTCTTTCAAGTCTCCCATAGTCAATTTGTCAAACAAAAAGGGCTCTTTACGGGTACATTAAGTTTCATTAATTTACAACGCGCTACAAGATTCATTTTCTCTAATAACTTCGTAAGTATTTTTGTATGTATGTAGCTCGATGAATGGGTTTTATGTCGTATTTATAAAAAGAACAGCATGAGTAGACCAACAGACAGAGACCCAGACCATGATTACATGGAGAACATGATCGCTTCAAAGACTACAAACTCCAACAGATTAATCGAAAACAATCAAGAAACTTACTTTGAAATCTTGAACAATGAAAACGGGTCAAGAATTCAGGAAAGCAACTCGATATCTAAACTGGGTTCTTCAAGTTCATCATTGAAATCTGGTGTTTCTTCAATGATTTTGAACCCTGGAAAACGCTCATTCCCGACTACTCACTATTGGAATCTTGATTCCTCTGAGAAAAGGTTTCATTCCGACGAAGACATCAATGGAATGATGGATCGGAATGGTTCATTCATCTCTTTGTTGAATCCAACTCAACAAGGAATTGGTGGATTCCATCCAAACACAGTGTTGGGTTCACTTGGTGATTCTACTTTCCCTTATCAACTTTCTTCAATGAATTGGCATACCTAAAGTTTAAGTTTTATTCTTTTTGTTATGTGGTAAAGAATCAGTTATTACTTTTAATAAAAAATATTACTATACTAATTATAATTATGTATATAATATCATCATGACTGAAACAAGAGGGGTCCGACTAAATTTTCTATTAATAAAAGTTTTCAACGGTTTTATTTTCTTGTAGTTTGGAATATGTGGTTACCTTAACACATAGATGTATAACAGTTAAAGTACTATTTGCATGTATTTATACAGTTGTTGCAGCTCTCTACTTAAAACTGATTAACAGCCCTATGGTTGTTACAGGTAATTATGCGGCTTTCGTGGCTTTCTACTTAAAATTGATTGACGGCCCTATACTTAAAAAAGCTTGTGTTTCCATACATCTAGATAAAACTTGAAAAAACAACACTGCTTATTGTTGTATTCATGCATAAAGAAAACATTTAGACCTTTAATGCAAAACAAGATTAATTGATAAAAAGAAAGTTGCCATTCAATATGCTCTTTGACTTCATAAATCATAGTCAAAAGATGGTTTAAGTATAAGTTAATCATTCTAAGACTACTAACCTATTGGTCATCTCCATCTTGCAAAACCAAAAACCCTCTTCCTTCTTAATGCAATAATATAATTCCCAAAAGACTATGTTAATAATGCCGTTGAATGAGAACGGCATGCAAAAGAACCGTTTCTAAGATATCAACACGGTTAATGTTCAAGGAAGGCCTTTTCCTGGATATAGAAAAGAACGTACCCGATACTATGCTTGAAAAAGATATTTCATGTCAGCAAAAGTAAGGCGAGTCTGAGAACCACCATTCTCGTCTTCACCAATCGCTGATGCCACCATCTCTCTTTTCTTTTTCTGCAGAAGATAAGAAAACTCATTCAGTAATTGATGTGCAATAGGTGGCAACCAAATATTTATATAAGATTTTAACAATGTTTTATATATACCTGAAGAGCTAAAATGCGATCTTCAACTGTATCTTTAACGGTGAACCGCAAAACTTTAACTGGACGAGTCTGTCCTATCCTGTGGGCCCTATCAATTGCTTGATCCTCTATTGTTGGGTTCCACCAGAGATCCAGCAGAATCACATGACAAGCAGCAACCATGTTTAACCCTAGACTAGCCGCTTTCAACGACATGATTATAACAGTTACCTGCAATAACAGACAATAGTTTAATAAGTCGACTGGTAAGAAGTATAGACCTATAGTTGAGAATTTGGACCTTTTACTTTTAGTTGGGTTAATTCTGTTTATGTTTTATCTCCAATAAGAAAAAGGGTAAGATATAAATAAACAAAAACATGTCATATGGGTCAAAAGCCCAAATCAGACCAAGTTGGCCTGCACAAAGTACCCATTTTGACCTGAACCCAATTTTGATCCATTACCCAATCCCGCCCACAAACCTCAGGAAGTGTGTTGAAATCCTTCACTGCTTTATCTCGGGCGACAACAGACATCGTCCCGTCAAGCCTCCGGTAACCGATTGAGGAATCTTTAAGACAAACTTCAAGCAAATCCAGCATTCCTGTCCACTGTGAGAACACAATTGCTTTCTCCCTAACATCTGAATTTCCTTTATATATAGTATCATTCGCATTTATATCCTGAGGTGGTGCAATAGATTTAAGGACTTCAATGGCAGCTCTAATTTTTGAGGAATCAAGTGCTTTAACAGCCTCAATTTTCAAGGAATTAACCAGTTCAGTGGACACACAAGGCTCCATAACATTAGATTCCACTGAACCATGGTCATTAACAGAAGCTATAAGTGTTGATTTACAAAATACTGAAGATCTATTAAGAAGCTTTTTACACTCTGAGGATGGACACTGGCTATCATCACTTGAAAGATGTTCAAGGATGCACTGATTGCAGAAAACATGTTCACAAGTTGTTACAACAGCATCTTCAGGTGGATCCTGTAGAATAATTCATATAAATAAAGCAAAGAGTGAAATAAAAATAAGAAAAATTTTGCTTATATATAATGAGTGAAAGAAAGTTGTGCATACATTACATATGCTGCAAATTGCTAATGAAGCTTCTAAACAGTTTAAAAGACGGTTTAGTTTTTCTTGAGGAAGCTGTTTTGCCTTTTCAACAGATGATCTCCAGTTGGTACTTGAGCTACATCCTCTAACAAGTAAAGGGTGATCGCATGCTTGCCGAAGGCGTAAAAGCATTAGTAATATGTTTACATAGTTTTGTTTGACAGTGCCAGCAGCAGCATATTCCTGACATTAAAAAGTTAAATATTCAAATATTTTAACTAAATATATTGGAAAAAAAAAGATAGAAATTATAGAGACAAAAACAGTTTAGTATGTTTACAGATTTTAGGCAAACTGCATAAACAAATTTAGAATGATATTTGGCAGAAGCCTAAATCATCCATAAAAAATAAATATATAAAAGCTAAAACAAAAACATACTGCAAACAGAGCACGGGATTCAGCCTCCAGACTACGGTAGAATCTACGCTCCTCATCACTGAAGTCAACTTTTTTCAGGATAATGGTTTTGGGTGGCAATGTGATAATTGGTTCACCCTTAAGAAGAGTACCTAAAATAAAATACAAAAAATGTGTTCCAAATAAATCAGCATTTATTAATTAAATACTTAAAAAATGTAACAAATGTGATTTCCTAAATATCTAACCTTTTGTGCGACGAAGCATGATAGTCTTTAAAATAACCTGTAGCCTTTTATATCCAGCCACCGGATTCCTTTGAATTGGAGCCTTTATTTGGGTACAGAATTTTTTAAAATCAGCAAATGGGTCATATTTTAAAAACCTGAAGTAACTATACAGATCATCAATGGAGTTTTGGATAGGAGTTCCTGATAAGCACCACCTTCGTTTAGCTCTAAGGCCCCAACAAGCCCTAGCTACTTGTGTTTTATAGTTTTTAATACTTTGAGCCTCGTCTAGTATAACCCTAAACCATCTCAGCTTTGCTAGAGGACAATCAGTAGATTCAGTTGGAGGATATTTTCTTTTTTTGGTTGGTGAGATTTTCATCTTTGTCTCATCATCATCTTCATCAAGCGATTGTTTTGGTACCTCCATGCTCACAATTGCATATGTAGTGATGACGACGTCATATTTGGCTAACTCAAATGGATCTTTGGTTCTGTTTACTCCATAATATACTAAAACAGAAAGATTGGCCTCACTGATTACTTTATTACGCAATTCTTCATTCCATTGACGAAGAACACTAGTAGGGCATACGACAAGTGTTCCTGCAGATAGAATGCTTTTTGTCTGAACAGAAGGGTTTGAATGCTCATCTTCATCCAAATATAAAGTCTCTATTTCTTTATCCTTTGTTTCAATAGCAGAGAGACTACTAGATGGAGGTGATCTTTCCTTTAGAATAAGAGCAATCGCAGATACTGTTTTACCAAGCCCCTGCAAGATATAAACCATTGTGATTTAGAAAAACGAGTAATGATGATTAAAAGATTCACAAAAACTACAGTATTAACCAAGATTGAAAATATATAATAAATAGAAAAGGAATACGGATAGAAACTTGATCATCTGCAAGAATTCCTCCACAGCAGCGAGTGCTTTTTGTCTCCTTTTTTGACATCCATGACAAAGCAATCCGCTGTTACAGTAAAGCTTAAAAGTTACCACAAACGAAAACTAGGTTTAAGAACTCGATGTTAGGTAAAAATCAAAAGTCTTATGTGCAGCTCCAAACCTGGTGCCTCAAAAGTGGAACTGCCAAGCCATTATCTGGTAGAGATAATTCTGACCTTTGATGGGGAAGTTCCTGCATCCAGTTAGATAAAAACTCACTCCTCCAATAATCGCATAATACCGATGTTTAAAAATCAACTAAAATCCTTGGAGCATAAAGAGATGTTAACTTTAAGTATCAAAAACATTTATGACAAATATACAATAATCAGGACCAAAGACGAAAAGCAGCTTTATTAAACCAGGAAACACATATTAACCAAAATTGTGGGTTCATAGACTTCATATGCCAATTTTATTTGTAGAAGCAAATTTATATAATATTATCCTAACATTAAGTTAGCAACCTTTGCACATAATTAATGATTTTGGTGAATAAATCCATTTGTAATGCACATGGTTAGCCAACCGGATGTTTCTAAATAAAGACAGAAACAATAACTGCTACGCTATTTATCAAGGTAGCGTTGAAATGGTAAGGATTTTTAACAATTTTAACATGATTGCAAACAACTAGGCTCACCTGAGTTGGAAATGGATAATCATTTGCTTTGAGTTCTGCCTTTTTGCATATATTTTTAGAGGGGGTGCCTGTTGAGTTCTGGCTTGTTGTAGACTCACTCTTGCATGCAGTACCAAATGTTGGAACATGTTTTTCATTCTTTACACACACCAATTGTTCCTTGTTTGAGATATTGTGCATTCGAAGCCCATTATATCCACTGATAGATTCTTTATCCGCTATACTGCCTTCAGCACTGACATGTGGTCCAATATCAGGGTTCCAATCCATTAGAGCTATTCCACCTGGCCTTTCAGCTAAAGTCTCATAATCTATGCCAGAGTTTCTTGAAAGATTTTTCATTAAATGTTCCTCTGATTCAATATTAACATCGAATAACATGCCATCATTATAATTTGAACTTGACGGACCAACAAACACTGGTTCATTAATGCCTGTGATACATGGCATTGAAAACTCGTAATTGCGATCATAGAGAATGTCAGCATATCCACTAATAAGATTCCTCACTGGAGCTTCCATATTGCCTGAAATATCTAAAGTTCGGTGACTGTTTCTAACTGCACCATTAAACATTCCATCATTTATCTCAGTTGTATCCATCAGCTGATTGCCATCACTACAGTTAGTTAACCCAAAAACATTATTGATATTAGCACCCTCAAAATTAGTTCCTACAGTTCCATCCCTGTTATATGATAAAAAGTCTTGAGTGACTCCATAATTTGCTGACCAAGGGGTGGCATTTGCTGAAACTGACATCAGCCAATCAGCAGAAATATCATTGATATCAGCTCTTTCAGAATTAAAAGGCTGCATTTGAGTAAAAGATGAACCACTTGAAAATAAAGCCATAGATGCTGAAGCTTCTGACTCATGCAGAAAGGGGACTGCAAGTGAGCCTGAAAAGACAGGCATAAAAGAACCAAATAAAAAACTATGAATAATAATTATAAATATAGCACGTAGCATTAAATATCATAAGGACAGGCAGGTTTGTTTGAGAAGCCAAGAGAATACCATTGTGGGTTTCAGAGTGCTCACTAGCCCCAAGAGAAGCCATCTCATTATAGGGCGCAGTACTTGATGATGGATCAGCAAGACGATTCTGCACAATGTTAATTACATAGTTATTGAACAGATAAGCTGGTTGTTGGATTGTAAGTCTCGAAATTAAACTAGCTATTATTAATGCATGTGTTAAAAATAATAACATGAAACACGAATTAATATAAGTTAATCACATCAATATCTCCTAATTTGCAGTACAAGTACATGTTTGCAGGCATAATAACATGAAACATGAATTAATAAAAGTTGATAGCAGGCATGTGTAATTATTGGTAGTAGTACCTGTTTCATGAAGGTAGTTTTCAGTAGCATTATCATGTTACATGGCCCATGAAAGAATTAAATGTAGTAAGCTAGGTATATCTACATATACTTCTATGCACGTGCAATCAACAATTGTTATATATTAAGTAATTCTAACTAGGTATGTATCTTCACAACTGTCAAAACTCAAAATTAAAAACTAGCATATTTGAAAGCAACAAAGAATCAAATGCATCAGTTTGGTGGCTGTAACTATGAATTCCAGCGTCAAAATAGCGTCTTCACAAATGACGACCTCACCATCTTCCCGGAATGCTTGATTGATATACACACACACACAAACAACAATAGTTAAGGCGCCACAGGAAGAAAGTTCTCCATGTAACCACCCTCCACGCAGAACCAGAGAACAAAACATGAAGCCTAGAATTCACAACTAAGACTAAAACAAAATCTAGGTCTTGGCGTAAACATATCACAAACAAATCAGATGAATCCCAACCCGTGTTTACAACTTTACATGAATGACACGGATATTTCTAAACAAATTTACCAAAACGGTCAGTGGCGCCCACACGGGGCTTAACAAAATAGGGGTTGGTGTTCAACAGGATAGAATAAGTTAGGGTTTTAAAACTCCTATAAATACCATTACAAGCTTTAATAGAAAGACTTATATGTACATCCAGATACTTTCCTATTCTCAATTTCTTGTCTGTAAATCAAGATTTCAATTCAATAATAATATCCTTTTGAAATACCATTCACACAATCATATGATTCACTCTAATCACTGCATAAATCAACAACATTGTAGCAGCAGCGTACATTCTAAATAGATTTACAAAATACACTCCTAATCACCACCAATCACCCCACAACTATTCCAAAACATCTCTTCAAAAACATTTCATTCTACAAGTGAAAGCACACAAAATCCATAAATCAACAACACTACACTACACCACCACCACACATTCACACGAATTACATATAATGCAACCGAAACGACGAACAAAATCACTAAAATTACCTCCGAATAGTCGCCACGGGACTTCTCTCCGATCATATTGAACAACGATTCAATATCCAGCGGTTCGTCTTCAAAGGAGGTTGCGTAAAAGCCAGTATCATCGTCTTCAAACTGCCATTCATGCGAAGAACTGTCATTTGCCATGATCATCGTCTTTACGAACACAATGCTGGTATCATGAAGATGATCAGTTGAAATCTGAAAGAAAAAACCCTCGCTTAAGTTCTTCAAACAATCGCAATAAACCACAATTTTGCCTTCCTTTTGTGCCCTAATTTCTGTGAATGAATGGTTATGTAGAAATGATAAGAAATCTAATGAGAGGATCTATGAAAGAATTTGATTTGGTGTGTTGAGGGGGGATGCATCGTGTGATTTTTTGTTCATCATTGTCTTTTATACATGGAATAAAAATGCCGATGGATTTTGTGACATTTAATTTTAGAGTAGACTTCAATTTTCATTCCTGGTTTTAGTTAGAAATCAACATTCTTTCATGAAAGCAAAAGTTTTTGTTTACTCTCAGAGGTCAGTTAGAGTTGACTGCTGATTGAATAAGTGGCAGACTGTTTAATTTTTTTTCTCATCTTCTGATCGAGTCTCTTGCTTCTGACCCATCTTTTCCTTTGCTTCTGACAGAGTCCGGTTTTCCCTTGTTGCTGGCCGAGTCATTCATACACGCAGGTTTCAAACAAGGCCTTAGTCGTATGACCCTCACGTAAAGTGATATCGTCCTTTAAGTACAATAGTCATTTGTCTTCTCTTTTGACAACCATCGAACTCCACTTTCACTGTAGCGTCAATTACAAGTACATGTTTTTAGGTTGTTAAACTTCAAGCGCGATGTAACATGCTCTTGTGGGTCTCGAATAGAACATTGATTCGCACCTCATGGACTCCATCAAATCTAGGTCATCTCTTCCATTGTTGAGTAAGAACTCTAAACCTAACACTTCAATTTCTATTTTTTTTCCTGCATTTGATGTTATGAAATTTAAGTGTGGGTTTGTGACCTGGCCGATCCTTCAATCTGTTCAAGAGCAATTGAAAAAATCTTTTAATTGTTAAGATAAGTCAACAACCATGAGAAATTAGCTAAGACAAGAGTTATTGAAGTTAGGAGGCTAAATAATGTGTTACGTTTTAGTTAGTTCTTTATTAATGTACTAGGACTTCTAATAAAATGGCAATGTTATTGGTCAATTTTGACTTCTATGTTAACTAAGATCTTCTGTCATTATGAGATGTATCTATAGACATGTTTCTATATATAAATTACAAATAATTTGTGGACCATATAGCAAATTGTAAAATACAAATAGCATATTAACAATTGATTGCAAATAAACAAAACGTCCCATAGCATAGTACCATACAACATGGCCCCAAAATACCAATTGTTCACCAACTATATAGCATAGCATCAAAATACGAATTCTTAAAAGGATTGACCATTACCATGACGCAAAACATACTAACGTGAAGCATCACATCAGCATCGTTCAAAAAACTAAACGATAACTACCATGATAATTAACCATAATTTACAACAATGTTAAAAGATTATACCGAAAGACACTGTCAAGCATAACCATTACCATAACTACCCACAACCTTACTAACAGACTAGAAATTGTTTGTGGGGCACCATGTAAAGTAGTTGCATTATGCACATTTGAAGCAGTTGTGATGAAGCTTGTGCTGCACCTTGACCCTTGCAACTTTTTGAATTGTTACCTTTGTTCTTGCATCTGTCACAAGTTATAAATGATTTTTTTATCAACTTGTTTTAACTGGAAATCCTTTCCTGCATATCCTCAATTGACTTTGTAATCGTCTTCTTTTGCCGACCAATCTACTTATGTTGTGTAGGTACCATCGGTTTGTTTGTTCTTGCATTACCATATCTAACCATTAAACCTCCAAAACCCATGCTTCTAGTTAGAACAAGATCCACTGACCCAACATAATAACAAATAAAAGCAAGACTTAGACCAAATCAATTCATGGTATCATAGCCTATTAATAAAATGATTGCTATTTCTTATAGCCCTTCATATTAATTAACTCCATGTTTAATGACAATCAATGTCTTTATTTTTTAGGGTGTCAAGTACATCATTTCTCCAATTAACTTGTGTACCATAACTATTATTTTTATTTTACATGCTTCTCTCTGCCTCCAATTAATTGCATGTTAAAAACCTCGCACAAGTTATTTTAAGAGAACATCACACTTAATTATTCCTGTTTAAACTAAATTATAGACATTATTGGTTTTTGATTAGCAATAGAATACAACTGAATGGGGATCCTGCAATGTGCTATGATCTAAGCCGATCAACTAAATGGGATCTTGCTTTCGTATATCCTCCATTGCCTTGTCAAACTGACGAACAGTGGTAACACTTACACGTTTTCAAAGCATGTTTTAAATACTTCTTCTTTCCGCTTGCCTTTCATGTTCTCTGTATGTGTCTCAACTCTCAAGTATTACTTATGCTCACCACTACAGAACACCTTGGATAATGCAAGTATAATGCCCTAAGAAAATTTACAAAGTCGTTAATAACGTAATAACAAAAGTACAACAACAATTACTTGTCTAAAAAAAGAAGCAAATTGGCTTAAGGGGTGGGAAGTAGACGTGTACAAACCGGTTTTTTGGCCCAAACCGGTTCGGGTCCCAAACCGAAACCGGTTTGGTCAAACTTGGTCAAAACCGGTTTGGCCCGAAACCGGTTCGGGTCCAAACCGGTTTCAAACCTAAAAAACCCAAACCACCCAAACCGGTTTGGGTCGGTTTGGGTCGGTTTGGAATCGGTTCGGGCCCAAACCGGTTTTTTTTTTTTTTTTTTTTTTTACTTTGGATTTTGTTATATTGAAATAAAATTTTAAACTTTTAATTAAAACATAAACATTTATAACATTTATAACATTTATATAACATTTATATAATTTATATAACATTTATAACATTTATATAACATTTATATAATTTGTATAACATTTATAAACAATGTAAGCATTTTAACAATTTATATAACATTTATAAAAAATTTAAACAATTCATAACATTTAAACATTTATAACAATTTATAACATTTAAAACATTTAAATAATTTAAACATTTAAAACTAAACATTTAACATAGTTGTTTCTTCGTTCGTATTACTTGTACGTTTATTCCTCGCCACCTGAACCGGAACTGTTACGAAGGTAGTCATCATATGCCGCTTCATCATCAGTCATTCCCGGTGTCAATCCGCTCTCTACCTCGTCCTCGTATAATTCTGCTTCGTATTCCAGTTCTCCTTCAAGTGAACGTTTGTCTTGTACTCTTTCCGCGGCATCCAAATAATCTTTCAAGCAAATTGACATTTCAACTGCTTGTGGAGTGAGTCGAGTTCGTCTTATTGATATAACCCTGCCACTAACAGAAAAAGCAGATTCCGAAGCTACCGTAGAAGCTTGGACGGTTAGTAAATCTCGGGCCATAATGGATAGGATGGGAAATTGATCTTCCTTACCTTTCCACCAAGCCAACAAGTCAAAATTTTTAAATTCATGTGGAGTCATGGTCGATAAAAAGTTTGTAAGACCATACCTCCCGAGTTCACTACTCGGAGTGTCACCACGTTGACGTTTATTACATTCATCCCTTAAAGTATTATATAAATCAAACATTGGATCATTATAATTTTCGGCATTTGCCGCATGCCTTAAAGCATCATGAATTTGTGATGTTTCCCCGTATTTTAATAAATAAACATCATACATTTGTTGTAATTGTTTGTTGAAATTAGCTTTTAAAGTTGTACCATACATTGGTTTACCAACTTCTAAATCCAAACTAAAAGTAATTTTATCAAGTAAAGTTTCAACTCCCGACTTGTTTAAACAAGGGTTTAAAGCTGCGGCACATGTAATAACGGGAGGCATTTCTTCAAAATACTTTTTAAGTTTTTCTTTCATTGGGGTATCATATCCGAATAAGGTCTACCCCACACGACAATTCATTTAATTTTGAAGTCATTAAATAAATTTGGTAAAGTACCAACGGACTCGTTGGGTAATAAACTCCAGAAAGACATGTAGTTGCATTTTTAAAAACTTGAAGCATTTTTGTTACTTCTTCGATGATGGCCCAACCCGATGGATGGTAAGAATTTGCCTTTCCCCGACTTACCAAACTATTATGAAAGGCTATTAAACTTTCTTTTTGTTCTATAGCCTTTTCAAACATGTTACATGTGGAATTCCATCGTGTTGGTACGTCCCAATTCGGACCTAAACATTTAGTATTTGCGTCTTTACAAAACTTGCGATATTTAGTATATCTTTGGTTATTACTAAAAATATCACGTAACATTCTTTTAAAACAATCTTTTTGGCCCTCAATCGTTTTTAAACCGTCTTGAACGGCTAAGTTTATGATGTGCGCAACACATCGACTATGAAAAAACACACCCTCACATATTGGTTTATATTTTAATTTAAAATGATCTATCGCAAGAGTGTTGTTTGACGCATTATCAAAAGATATAGAAAATATTTTGTTTTCTAATTTATACGTTTGAATAACTTTATCAATAACATAAAAAATGTTTTGGCCGGTGTGAGGATAATCAAACAATTCAAACGCAATCGTACGTTTCATCATTTGCCACGAATCGGTTCAACCCAATGAGCGGTGACACAAATACGAGTCCGGTGAACCGTGAGGTGTCGACCAAACATCACTAGTTAAGTTAACACCGGTTTGTAAATTTTCAAAATAAGATATTAATTCATTTTTAGCCTTTTTCCACATTTTTAAACAATCTCTTCGAAGAGTAGCACGACTTACATTGGTGTAACGTGGTTGGAGAGTTCGTTGAATGAGTCGAGTCAAACGTTCGTTGTCGAAATGTTTGAATGGCAAGCTTTCTTGAATTACAAATTGCGCCATTTGCTCCCGAACCGCATCAACGTTATAAGCCCAAAGATTTCCTTCGTTTGTCATCGAAGCTTGACCTTGTGAAGGTTCACCTTTTAACGCTTTACAATATTTATTTGCAATATGGTTTTTCAACGTTGTGTTTGCATCTTTTTTGAAAAACTTATGACAAAACTTGCAACGAGCCTTGTTTGGACCGCTAGCCATTTGACATAAATCGTAATTGCACCATACTTCGGGGTTCCTATTCGTAGGAAGGATTGCTACCACCACGTTGCTTGAAGACGCTTCACAACCAACGGAAGATTGAGCACTTGTTGAAGCCATTTCAAGGATTTTTGTGAGAGCGTTTTTGAGAGCGTTTGAGAGTGTTTGTAGAGAGCGTTTGAGCGTTTTTGAGAGTTTTGAGAGTAGAGAGTGTTATAAGTTGTTGTGATTCAACCCAAAACATCAAATACATATATATACTAACCTAGTGGGGGTATAATGGTAAAAAAACCTCCAAAAAACGGTCAAAAATGGGTTATAACGGCTATATAGCCGTTGCCCAACGGTAACCGGTTCGGTTTAAAACCGGTTTGAAAACCGGTTTGAAAACCGGTTTGGAACCGGGTTGAAACCGGTTTGAAAACCGGTTCGGGTTGAAACCGGTTTGGGTTGAGAAAGGGGAAAACCGGTTAACAACCGCCGGTTCGGGACCGGGATGGAACCGGTTTGGGCCAAAAACCTGTTCCGGTTTTTTTGGCCGAACCGGTTCCCGAACCGGTTTTTTTGGCCACCTCTAGTGGGAAGCGTGCGCCTCGAACCCGGGCCTCATAGCGGAAACGCAAGCGCACAACAATAGGCTTTCATTCATGCTTTTTGTTCCAAATATAGTTTCTTTTTTGTTAACAGCAAAATACAATTTCTAGATGTAATTTCATTACCTTAAGTTTAAATTTTTGTACTCACTTTTCAAAATATTAGATCTTTAATAGCTACAAGGTTCATAAAAATGTTAGTTATTTATAAATGAACAGAAAAATAACTAAATATTATCTTACTTTATGATTATATTTTATAAGGATAATGCAAAGATCGTGTTGAAGATTATAAGTATAGTGTTGGTTGAGTGTCCATAACTTCGTAGACGAAACTATTTTAAAAAGTAAAAAATATAATATCTGGACCTAACGAGCTCATAAGTGTTAAAGATTATCTGTTGAATCTAATTCAGAGGCCGAGAGCAAGATATCTCTATACTAATAAATAAAAATAAATCCGGACACTTGACATCATTCTACGTCATCTAATATTTTGTTTTTCCGCTTCTTTCTCTCTTCTTAATTATGACAACTATAATAGTTATTCATTAAAATTTCAAAATATGTTAACTTCAAAATTTTAAATGTGTAATACATGTGTTTATTCAATCTGTATAATGCATAAGATTTGAAACACTAATTTTATATTATTAATCATGTAACAGTAAATTTATTTAGTGCGTGTATTACACGAGATTGTAACCTAGTAATACAATAAAAAACCACGAATTGTATTCAGAATATAACATCACTAATCGCTATAATATTATCCAGGCATTTAAAGTTTGTGTAAGTGAATAGGTCATTTATATTTCCATTAATCATATGTTTATAAATTCTTTAAATGATTAACTTGCTAACTATTGTAACTTTGAAAATTAATGGTGTTTATGGAATCGCATAATTCTAATTTTGAATGAAGTTAATTTCGAATTCAAAATCCAAATTTTGTTCGAATTCAAAACTCGATTAGAGTCCAATTCTTTTCACATTCAATTGACTCGGTTTGAATTTAGCAAAATATATTAATTTAATTTATTTCTATTTTTAATTTACACGTAACCAAAAACATCCGACATACAAATGACGAAAATCTGAAATATAACCAAAAAACTACAATTTCAAACAAGTAAAATGATTTAAAAAAATTAAAAAAAAAAGCAAAGCGACTTCATTCAAAATATTCAAAATGTCAAATAAATACAACAAAAACAAGTAAAATGACAAAAAGTTTAAACCACAATGATGAACTTCTGGGCTTCACAACTACAAAATTTCAAGACTCAACACCTCCATAGCACGTGAACAAATTTCAAGCTTCAATGCTATCAAATTAATCAACACAATTTTAAAGTGGGAATTATAAATGAGTAAAGTTAATTAGGTTTGGCGCACAAATTAATCGACCCCAACAGGTGGAAATTAAGACCATAGATACAACTTTAACCAAATTAACTGAAAAAACAATAGACATGCATGACAATCTGGTGGAAGACTATTGATATGAAGATATTGTGTAATATATTGACATAATCTAAAAGAGTCTAGCTTTAGTTCTTTGAAGTTTGTGGGTATGGCTGTTTGAAAGAAAAAAATTAATTCAAAGAGCACAGATGATGGTATTCATGGTGGTTCTATTCAATTGTTAACATGCTAGAATCATGTGTAATTGTATATTAACTCAACATAGTTTACGTCGATAGGTTTTGTGCATTTACTTTCTTTTACATGGTGGTTGATGTATAATATTGATTTGGGTGCTAAGTGTACATATTTTTTTTCACACGAAAAGGGTACTATAAACGTCGAAGTTGCATGCCAACAACTCCATCGAACTATATGTCTGGTTTACTGGTTAGTAGTTAGACGGTGCAGTCTTTATCGGAAGAAGATGGTTTAACTTAAGACTGAGAGATGTATGTTGTATAATTGTTGTGGACTTGTGGATAACAGGAATGAGATGCTGAGGAAGAAAGGTGATACAATCTTCGTGTTTAAATCTGAATAATGTATTTATTAGGATCTCGCAAAGTTAAATTTCACATACCTTGTTCATATGTAAAGGGTCTCTTTGAATCCTTTGATTGCAAAAGAAAAAAGAAGAAACTAAACTTGTTACACACAACATATATTCATGTGTTGTGTGGGTCACTATTTTTCTTTATTGTAATTTATGTGTTCCTTAGAAAAAAGCAACTACTGATTTTAAAGGTTAACAGACTTTGTTGTTAAGGATCACATATTAAAGATTTAGAGGTCTTGAGGTTGAATCTCAAATGTGTATATTACTACTGTTGGCTCACCCCGAAAGTTTTGTGATTGTTATAGAGGAGAGAAAAGTATTTGACAAAATTAAACATTCTGCTTCAACCAGTGACGTATCCAAAAAAAATTTTAAGTGGAGGCATAAAACGGTTCCATTCAAGGCTTGGGTAAAAACAACATATAACATGAAAAGTTAATCGAGTTGTTTTAATCTATTAAGTACTCTAACCAAGTAATGTGTAGAACCACAGAGTAACAAAAACACATAATAGATTGAGCAAACTAATGAATAATAAAATAAAAGAATACCACCAATCTTCATATGCTTAATTTAGTTTAAGTGGCCAATTTAAAAAACTTAAAACTACACTATTCCTTAACTTTCTCTACTAATATACACTAACGTTTTACCTCCACGCACGTTGCGCGTGGGAACCCAAACTTAGACAAAATCGTAGAAAACTTTGAACACATCATGTGTGTTTGAGGCTATATGCCGGAAACGAAAGCCAACCAGATTCGCACAATTAGATCGGTTGTCGCCGCACAACCATATCCGCGAACCCTACAACGGATGTCGCCGCCAGCAGGAACACCACCAAACATTCTTTGAACACCATAAGGCTTCTAGACAGAAATAGATGCCCAACCATCACCATCGCGGCGGTGAACATCAACCACACCAGGGGCAAGCCGGCGATAGTCATCGCAAAAGGTCTCGGGTTGAATGAAGACCGCCGAGCGACAACCGCCGCCTGCTCCACCTCAACCATAGAGGGGAGGCGGAATGACAACAGAGAGCACGCCGATCAGACTTACAGCCACCGATGGTGGCGGTGTCACAACACCACCGACACCACTCTCTCTCTCTCTACAACAATCGAATAACTAAAACCATAAATTTCTCTTTCTATAAACAAATTAGAGAGGTAAAGAAAGCCTAAAACCCTATTTTTCAGTTATAACTTGGTAAGATGGAGGGGCAAAAATAAAAAACCTCAAAAGTAATGTGGCCAAAAAATCATACTCCATAAACCCGCTATTCAAATTTCTCACTTTATACACTTGGTAAGATAGATGGACAAAATAAAAAAAAAAAACCTCAAAAGTCATGTGACCAAAAAACCATACTCCACAAACCCACTATTTACTCTAATTGCTTTTTAAATATTATGTACTGATAGATTTAGTTGACTTGTGTTTGAATTACAATCAATAAATGTGAAAAACCAATATCATTTAAATTGTGTTTGTTTAAAATTTTGAATTGCAAAACCAGAATTGATTAAACTTATTTGTTCAAATCACATATTTGACAAAGCCAGAATAAATTAAAGCCAAAATCACACAATGAAATAGAATAATTTAGATATCTTGCTACTTTTCGTAGTTGCTTTTACTTTGAGTATTGTTCTGATGCTAATGCTTCTAAGAGCTTAATAATAACTAATAGGATAAAAAGTAGAACTTACAATAATTTGTAAACGGTGGCTTTTAGTCTTTTAATATTCACATTCAAAGTTTCATTTGGACAAGAGGATAAAATGAGATGGGGGATTTAAGCAAAGAAAAAGCAAAACATTTTACACTAATTGGGTTTATTTGAATGGGGCCTTGCCATCAAAATACTCCATGAACCGTCTTCTACCGTTGTAATACTCCTTGAACCGCTATACGTTAACTTGTCCTTAGATGAATTGTAAACGTTAAAAAGTTACCACCTATACGATTAAAAAATGTAAAAAAAAAACGAACTTGTAAAGTTTACATGACATGATTTAGTATTGATTAGACACTTTTGAGACAATACACACATTTTAAGAGTATATATTATCACAAAAAGTACAATCTCTATGAAAATTCTCTAATATTATTATGTATTATTAATAAATATGAAGATGATAATATGGATGCAACGAGTTTAACTCTAATTTAAAATGTAGCCAAAAATAAACATATAGGGTCCAAAGTTGACAAAAACGCAAACATGTTTTTAGTTTTTAGTCCTTGGGGCTTTGATTGTTTTAAGGAGACCAAAGTATTAACGGTTCCCCTTTAAACATTAAAAAGCAAACACCTTTTCCAAAAAGTTAACATAAAACAACCCTATACTTTAGTGTCAAGTACAATTAGAGGTCCTCACTTTAAAACATCTTTTAAACTGTCGAAATTAAATGAGATGTACCACCTACCATTATCTCATCTTATGGGATTAAGTTGGAGTAATTAATTGGGATAACTTCAATACGAAACTTAACTTTAAGTAAAAAGTTACACAAGTACGTGAGCGTAGTTGTCTTTGTTCATCGATTGTATTTTCTTTGTCTTTGTTTGTTCTTGTTCGGGTTTTAACTTCTTGCTAGCCATGGCTGGTCCCGATAATTCTCAAGGGACATTGGGCTCAGGACGAGAACAAAAAATGACCTGTAAAACAATGAGGAAAAAGTCTAAACCGAATAACTCGTATATACAAAATTTATAATACAACAATAATTGTTATAACAATAAAAAACAAAAATATTATATCAAAATAATCTAAATTACTTATTTAAACGAATTCAAAAGTTCTCTTAGCATATTTTTAAACACAAAGTTCCCGATCAAGTTTTCATATTAAATTGAATTTAGGTTGGGTAAATAGTATTGGGCTAAACTATTTAACATGTTAAAGGTAAGGTTTAATAGGTTTAAATAATTAAAATGTTATTAGGCCTTTTTAATGGGTTTATTAATAGTTTATAGGTTTTTTGTTTAAAAAAATACACATACATATAATATTTAAAATTTTTTTAAAAAATTCTGGGCCCTTGTGAAGATCAGTCGCCCGCCCCCCAAGGCTGGCCCTGTTGCTAGCTTCTTATAATACATTTTGCCGTTCCAAAAAAAAACGTGAACGTAGTATTCATTGTTTGATATGATAATAATTTATGTAAAGAATAACATAAACAAATATATGAAATGCAAAAGAAATAAATGCATGTTTTTGTAGACTTGTTTAATTCTAAATTAGTTCTCTTTGTTAATCTTATCGTGATTTGAAATTGTATAACTAAATGTCCGAAGTTGTATTTTAAAAAGCGTACCTTAGATTCGAGGCGACCTTAGGCGTAAGGTTGATCGCTTCTGACTCGAAATGGCGTAGTCCTCTAGTATTGAATGTCTTGTGCATCTACGTGGTACACATACTTTTAAATTTTACATATAGGTTATTTATATCTTAAACTATATACAAAGTTTATTTTATAGCTAAATTTTAAGTAAGTAATTCTATAAGAATTATGTAAGAAGTATAAAAAATGAATGGCGGACTCACACTCCTTTCCACTTTTATTTGTGGTATCCCTTAACTTGTTCGTAATGTTCAGTTCTTTTCAGTTTAAAAAACACAAAAAAATCTCTTGATTTGATGTTTCGATGAGAAGTACCAAAATGCTTTGCTAATGATGATGATGATAGTATATAATAATGACTCATTCCAAATTAGATTTTTTAACCGGCATATAAAAAATTATTTGTTATTTTAATCAGGTCCAATTATGTGTTTTCTAGTCAAAACAACACCTCAATCCCCTCAGAAGTAAACCCTCAAGCGAAAAAACACTTCGGCTCAACCCAAAACATATTTGCTATAAGTGAATATTGAATCTAAAATTTATTCATTTTTAATTGCCCTGAGTATCTTACTCATTCCAAACTAATTACTCTAGTAATTACGTATAATCCAACCACAACCAAGGATCTTTTATACTTTTTTCTTTTAAATAAATTTATAATGTCATAAAAATAATCATCAACCCTGTTAGATTTTAAACTTATAACTACTTGGTTAAATATACACGATTTAGCAAACAAGCTATTCTATTGGAAAAGGATCTTTTCTACTAGTTTAAGTTAATCAAATTAAAGTACTTAAAAAGAAAATCAGAGAACAAAGCACTATAAGTCAAAGAACTAAAATTTCATTTGTATCCATCCATGCAAATAGTTCGCTCCACCACCCGAAATCAACCCATCGGGTCATGACTCAAAACCTACATTAACACCCAAGTAAAAACTAAACCCATATAAGGATCCGAATAATAGTAGAAAGATCCGATACGAACAACCTAACCCTAGCATTGAAGAATGTGAACCTAAGAGCATAAAACAGACTAAAAAGATTCGACCCATATAACATAGACCCATGTAGTGCTCGAGGAATGTGATTCTTGTTGCTTTGGCAAGGGTAGTTTAGTAATTTTATAATGCTCCACCACATGATGATGATGATGATGATGATGATGATGATGATGATGATGATGATGATATGTGCCATCATCAAAGTTGAGTGCATAGCTTGAAGGATCATAATGAAAGTTGAAGTGTTTCTTTGACCCTCCATAAAGAGTAACAAGAAATGTGTGTTTCTTGACTGCTTTTTTCATGGCTGCTCTCATTCTCCAAAACAAGCTTCTACATTGTTTCTTTGAGCATGTGTTCATCCACACTAATCTCCCAATAACACCCATTTCTTGAATCAATAACCAAAGAGATGGCTTTTTTCTTGCTTTTTGTTGATGAATCTTGAATCTTGATTACTACCCACTTCAAGAAACTTGAATTCTTTATTAAGGGAGCAGATTTGGAGAGAATTTGCAACCACCCACTTCAAGATATTTCAAATTTTGGCACAAAGGAGAGAGATTGTAGTTTGCTACAAGAAAACTTCACATTTAGCACATACCATAGAAAGATGAATTTGGTGGAATACCCACTTCAAGTAACTTCAAATTTAACACGAGAGGGAAAGAAAAAGCAAGATTTTTTTTGGTAAAAGAGGGAGGGATTTAGTGTAGTAAAATACCCAATTGATCAAGAATCACTAAAAGTTGGATAAAAGATTCATCATTCCCACTTCAAGTGTTGCACACACAAAGAACACTCACCATGATTGGATACCCACTTCAAAAAACTACAAACTTATGCAGAAAAGAACAAAGAAGATGGAGATTAGAGTGATGGGATTTCAAAAATCTTGAAAAATTTCATAGATATTCAAGATTTAACAATCCCCACTATAAAAAACCACAAATTAATGCACAAAAGAACAAAGAAGAGGGGAGATTAGTGTGGTGGGATTTCAAGAATCTTTGAAAATTGCATAGATATTCAAGAATCAACAATCCCCACTTTATGAAGTTTGAAACATCAACATAGGAAAGAGAGGGGGATGAGATCTTTTGTACGTGGGATAGATTGGGGTTTGACGAGTACAATCATATAAAGCAAAAAAATCAATATTTTATTATTTTCAAGAAAGTGTTTTTAGGTGTTTTATAGAGGAAGCTATCCCACTTTGATCTAGAGTGTATTTACACTCTTTTCTTCAAAAGCTACTATATTTTTCCTGATTTCTGTTGTACTTCTTAGAGGGAATAAGAAATTTAAAATTAGTTTTCATACGATAAATATTATATAAATAAAATCAACATGCTATAAGCAGTGTTGTAAAACTTGATCTAAGCGGCCGACTACTCGAATAGTACTTTCTACTCGACAAGTAGAGATGGCAAAACAACTCGAGCTCGGTAGGTATATCCGAAACCCGAAACATACGGGTCGGGTATACTCGAAGCCCGATGGGTATTGGATCGGGTATGAAATTAGTTTTAATTCTTTTGCGGGCATGGGATTAGGTAATGCCCGGCCCGATTATCTGAAACTACATACCCGTTTACCCGAACATATACCCGAAGTTCTTTATTTTTTATGTGAAAAAAATGAACTAACTTTTTTGAATATTAGATATGTACTAGGATTAAGCCCCCCACATTGCAGCGGGGGTGTGAAACCGTGTCAATCAGCATCAATGGTACATCATCGTTAATGATCACCAACACCTAAAAACCTCGTATTAGAAAAGACAAAAAAAAAAAAAAAAATAATAAAACCAAACAAAAAGTAGACGTATAAATATTTCACCACGTAGGCAAAATGTAAAACATATAAAACAATAAGTAAGTCGATCTAGGACCAGCGCGCTGTAATTAGGGATGTCAATCAAACCCGAACCTGACGGGAATATCAGAAACCCGAGATATTTGGGACGGGTATGGGGTCGGGTAAGCGGATATGGGACCGGGTATAGGAATCTTGTCACACCCCCGCTAAAAGCGGAAACACGGGGATGTAACGAGACCGGGATCGTCATAACACATTGTAAGCGATAGAGAGCAATATAAATAAATGATGACAAGCGTGTCATGACGACACCCGACAACAAGAGGACTTGTGTCGTGTTTAGTCAATGTTCACGACAACATAGCCATAAGCAACATGATAATGATAACACATATACACATATGATGAAAATGTAAATGTTAATTCCCACAACCCGGGAACAAGTTTCAAAGTATGGTAATTGTTTACAAGCGTTAACATTGTTCAAAAAGATTGTTTAACAAAACATGAGCTAAGTCTCAAAAATGCATCCTAGGGTCTCCACTAAGGCAGCACACCTAGATTCCTGGACTTGCATGATCACCTGAAAAAATATGCTTAAAACGGTCAACATAATTGTTGGTGAGCTCGCAGGTTTATGTAATAAAAATGTAAGTGATGCTGTAATAAATAGCGCGTCGGAATACCGTGAATACAGTTATTACACAAGTAAATATCACATGACATGAGCTTTGCAACCAAACCTAGCGACGTACACAAAGAAATTGTCGGCATATATTCACCCAAGGGCCCGTTCCTGGCCACTGATGGTACCAACTAGTATACCATCGAACAAGGGTGGGGGTGTCAACCCAGTAGTACTACCAATACCTAACCGTCGGTTCCCACACTGGAATTAAATAGTTGCAAAGATAGAACCACACAGCAGACCCAAGCATGTATCAAATAGTACTTGCAACACAGTATCACGTTGATTCCTTGTATGTAAAATGTATGTAAGTTGTACAGCATAAAAATTGTGTAAGCATACTTTTCCCCCAATTTGTAAATATTGAAATATTGTATAAGCGTAAAAAGGGGCCACGAAACTCACTTGTTAGGTGGTAAGTATGTATGAGCGATGTATCCCAATTGTTGAATGCAAATAAATAGTCAAACACCTATTGACAGTTATTGTATAGCATTAATGATATGATATATGTATAAGCGCGCAATAATGGTGGATCGGTTCGGGTCGTATCGAATGGGTCGCGCACAACACACACAGACTGACACACGTACTAGACCTTATGTAGATCCAAGTACAAGACATTGTCGCCACTAATGATGATGTTTAAGTAAAAGTATCGTTGTTTATTGAAGAAGCATTGAATAAGTGTAAATAGTTATAAGTCAATTTGGTCGTTATAAAAGCGTTAGTTTAAATTTGCTCAAAATAGTTTCTGTGCCCTTTCTCGTGTTGACTTTAATATTTGTGGCCAAACAATGGCATAATTGTGTTAGTGTTACCTCGACACCACACGACATACTCACGCCACGCACAAGGGGTCAAACACAACAATTTCAGTCGCATAACAAGGTCAGACGCACGACTCAACCTCCATTCGTGCGAATCAACCCTCAATCGTGCGAATCAGCTTCATTCGTACGATTGAGCCTTCATTCGTATGATTGGCTTTCAGTCGTACCACACAACACCCAATCGCACGACTCAACTTCCATGCGCACGAATCAACCTTCAATCGTGCGAATTAGCTACTTTCGTACGACTGAACCTTCATTCGTGCGATTGGACTCCAGTCGTGCGAATCACATTCATTCGCACACATTCAGTCGGTCACCTGACTCAATCGCACACAAACACTCAATCGCATGACTCATTCGCATACACTCAATCGCACGCATGACTCAATCGCACACAGACACTCAGTCGCACAACTCAGTCGCACGACATGCCTAGTCGCACAACTCAGTCGCGCGATTGACTCAGACGCATGATCCAGTCGCACGACCCACTCAGTCGCACGGCTCAATCGCATGGATGACCCAGTCGCCTGATCTGCAGAATCGCGACTGTGGTCGGGAGGAGCAGCCCCCGAGCTGCTCTAAACACGGGTTTTACACCACAAGGACCTCCAGAAACACTCAACAAACATACACAAGCATAAAACACAAGCAAAGAGACCTCACACGCACCCATACGACCTTGTGTGTCGGGTTGAACCCGAACACCCGAAACCCTAGTTTGGACAGCCGTGAAAAGGCTCGGAAATGGACAACCAAAGACAACTACCTGCTAAGGAGGGGTAGTCTAAGCTGTAGATGATGCAAGACGAAGAAAACGAGACCTCTCGGGTCGGATTTGGTGCAAAAATGGAGATTTGGTGTGTGAAGAGGAGATGAAGATGAAGAAGATGGTGAAATGGGTTCTAGGGCTGATAAGGGGGTATTTATACCCAGCCCAAGTTTACAAAATTACAAGTTTAGTCCCTGCACTTAACCCCCGAGTTTTCCCAAATTTTGTTCGGTTGAAAAACGACTTTGCTAGATGTTTTATTTTAATTGTAAAAGCATATTTAATGTTGTCATGACTTAAGAAATGGTTATATTAAAACATTTATTATATTTATAAAATGATATATTTAACGTTTTCAAAAATGAAAGTTTTAAAGGTCTTTTTAAGGTTAACACAAGGTTATAACGAATGCACACACAACGATAATATTGCACACATGATATCCACATAAAGAGTCAAATAGAGATGAGGAATGACCAAATATAGAATAGATGACGGACAAACACGTTAATTGACGGACCTTAAAGTGACGGATGTCACAGTATCCCCCAGTTGAGAGAATTTCGTCCCGAAATTCAGCTGGAGTTAGGTCCAAAGTGTCATCCTCGAAGAGATGTGGATATTTGAGTTTCATCTGATCTTCACGTTCCCATGTAAACTCTGGCCCTCGTTTTGAATTCCACCTTACGCGAACAATAGGTATCCTACTGCGCTTCAGTTGCTTGACCTTTCGATCCATGATCTCAATGGGTTCTTCAACAAAATGAAGCTTGTCGTCAATCTTGATTTCCTCAATTGGCACGTGAAGGGATTCATCGGCCAAACATTTCTTGAGGTTTGACACGTGAAAAGTATCATGTACACCGCTAAGCTCTTGTGGCAACCTTAACCGGTAAGCCACTGGACCGATCCTTTCAGTGATCTCAAATGGTCCAACATATCTTGGGGCTAACTTCCCTTTCTTTCCGAATCGAACGACTCCTTTCCAAGGGAAACTTTGAGTAACACACGATCCCCAACATTGAATTCTAGAGGCTTCCGACGATTGTCGGCATAGCTCTTTTGGCGATCTCGCGCGGCTTTAAGTCGATCTTTGATTTGGAAAATCTTGTCTGTTGTCTCTTGGATGATCTCTGGGCCTGTCAGTTGACTTTCACCAATTTCGGCCCAACAAACGGGAGATCTGCATTTCCTTCCATACAACGCTTCAAATGGAGCACATCCAATGCTTGTATGGTAGCTGTTGTTGTAAGAGAACTCAATCAACGGTAAATGAGCATCCCAGCTACCTCCAAAATCGATTACACACGCTCTCAACATGTCTTCTAGCGTCTGTATAGTGCGTTCACTTTGGCCATCTGTTTGAGGGTGATAGGCTGTACTCATGTCTAACCGAGTACCCATCGCTTTCTGTAGCGTCTGCCAAAAACGTGAAGTGAATCTGCTATCACGGTCGGATATGATTGACACCGGCACCCCGTGCCGTGTCACGACCTCTTTGATGTACAATCTCGCCAACTTATCCATCTTGTAATCTTCTCGGATAGGCAAGAAATGTGCTGACTTCGTCATTCGATCTATAATGACCCATATCGAGTCATGACCGCTGTTTGTTCTAGGGAGTTTGGTAATGAAATCCATAGCTATGTTCTCCCATTTCCACTCGGGAATTTCAGGTTGCTGTAATAATCCCGATGGTTTTTGATGTTCAGCTTTGACCTTCGAACACGTCAAGCATCGACTGACGTATAAGGCAATGTCTTTCTTCATGCCTGGCCACCAGTATAGATCCTTAAGATCATGATACATCTTGTCTGCACCAGGATGAATAGAATATCGCGTCTTGTGGGCTTCATCCATGACTAAGGTACGAACACCTCCCCTTTGGGTACCCATATGCGATCCATGAAGTACTGAATACCGTCATCCTTGCGAATCATCTGTTTATCTAACCCCCGGAATTCTTCTCCCGCAAGGTTTTCTTCTTTTAATGCCTCACTTTGTGCAATTTGAATCTGAGCTTTCAAGTTGGTTTGGATGGTCAATCCCAACGCTCGTGCACGCAGTGGTTTCACCGTTCTTTACGGCTTAAGGCATCAGCCACCACGTTAGCTTTCCCCGGATGATACCGGATTTCACAATCGTAGTCGCTAAGAAGCTCTACCCAACGTCGTTGGCGCATGTTGAGTTCCTTCTGATCCAGAATATGTTGAAGGCTTTTATGATCTGTGAAGATGATGCATTTGGTGCCATACAGGTAATGCCTCCAAATTTTGAGTGCAAATACTACAGCGCCCAACTCAAGATCATGGTGGTGTAGTTCTTTTCGTGCACTTTAAGTTGTCGCGAAGCGTAGGCAATCACCTTGTCCTTCTGCATTAGTACACATCCCAATCCTTGATGTGACGCATCGCAGTAAACCACAAAATCATCTGTTCCGTCTGGGAGAGACAGTATCGGCGCGTTGCACAACTTCTCTTTCAACGTTTGGAACGCTTGCTCTTGTGCATAACCCCAGTCAAACTTCTTGTCTTTCTGAGTAAGCAGGGTTAACGGTTGCGCGATCTTTGAGAAATTCGCGATGAAGCGACGATAATAACCGGCCAATCCTAAGAATTGCCGTATCTCTGATGGTGTCTGGGGCGTATCCCACTTCTTCACCGCTTCGATCTTGCCGGGATCTACGTGAATCCCGTCCTCATTGACCACATGACCCAAAAACTTCACTTCTCGCAGCCAAAATTCACACTTTGAGAATTTGGCGAAAAGTTTCTCTTCGCGTAGCAGCTCCAGAATAGCCCGAAGATGTTCTACATGATCCTCTTTTGATCGGGAGTAGATAAGTATATCGTCTATGAACACGATCACGAACTTATCCAAGTAAGGTTTGCACACCCGATTCATTAGATCCATGAACACAGCTGGTGCGTTGGTCAATCCGAACGGCATGACCAAGAACTCGTAGTGCCCATAACGAGTCCTGAACGCAGTCTTCGGTATGTCGTCCTCGAAAACCCTTAGCTGATGATAACCAGAACGAAGATCGATCTTTGAAAAATACGAAGCTCCTTGCAGCTGATCAAATAAATCGTCGATCCTGGGGAGAGGATATCGGTTCTTCACCGTTAACTTGTTCAGTTCACGGTAATCGATGCACATACGGAACGATCCGTCCTTCTTTTGACAAATAGTACCGGCGCTCCCCACGGTGAATGACTTGGTCGAATAAAACCCTTCTCCAGTAGTTCCTGTAACTGACTAGACAACTCTTGCATCTCGGATGGCGCTAGTCGATAAGGCGTTTTCGCTACCGGTGTAGCTCCAGGAACCAACTCAATACGGAATTCCACCTGTCGTGGAGGAGGTAAACCAGACAAGTCATCTGGAAATACTTCTGGGTAATCCCGTACCACTGGAATATCCACCAGTTTCCTTTCCTCGTCTTTCTTTTCAACCACATGAGCCAGAAAAGCGTAGCACTGCTTTCGTAAACTCTGGCGTGCTTTCATGCAGGAAATAAGCTTTAAGCTCCTACCCGGTCGTTCTCCCTGAACCTTGAGTACTTCCCCGTTTGGCATAGGGATACGTACTACCTTGTCTCGACAGACAATCTCTGCTCCATTCTGCGACAACCAATCCATACCCACGATCACATCGAAGCTCCCTAACTCGAAGGGTATCAAATCTATGTCGAATGTATGATCCTCCAGCGTCAACGAACACTTCCTAATAATCTCATCGGCCTGAGCAACTCTACCATTGGCCATTTCTACAG
Organism: Flaveria ramosissima; assembly: GCA_025215565.1. Classification (NCBI taxonomy): domain Eukaryota; kingdom Viridiplantae; phylum Streptophyta; class Magnoliopsida; order Asterales; family Asteraceae; genus Flaveria; species Flaveria ramosissima. The sequence continues at coordinate 66,358,011 of CM046035.1, forward strand.
AGTAGCTAGTTTCTAGCCTACTAGGACTCAAATCAAGTAATTGCACAAACTCAGAAGATATGAAACTATTGTCTGCTCCAGTATCAAATAATATAGATGCGAAGTGATGATTGAGTAAGTGCGTACCCGTGACAACATTCGGGTCCTGACGAGCATCATTGGCTCCAATGACGAATGCACGTCCCCGAGCTGCATTCCCCTGAGTAGCCGGGCCTTGATTCCCAGCGATAGCAACACCTGCTGCTGGTTGTTCCCCTGTTGACCCGGTGCCCGATTCAGCCTGGGGCACATATTCCTGTAGTGATCGGGGCTCCCACACTCAAAGCAAGCCCTTGCATTTCCGGCGGGGTTAACCGCGTTGACGGGTGCTACAAGATTCGGCGCAGTTCTGCAATCTCTTGCCAAATGACCCGGGCGCCTACAGTTAGCGCACACCCGGCACTGCGTCCCTGGGGGATGATGATAATTGCACCTGTCACATTTGGGGTGCGGCCCCACATACTCTCTTCTGGCCTGAGACACGGCCACAAAATTCCTGGTCGGCTTAGACCTCTTCTCAAACCTTCCGGCACTCGACCGGCTCGATTCCCCAACATCTTCCTCTTCTCGGCCCCTCGGCCCAAAACCCCTGTTCTAACCATCTCGTCAGTCAAAGCGCCAGCTTTCAGAATTGCGCTCTGAATAGTAGGAGGAGCGGCTGCTGTGACCATAGCTCTAATTTGAGGCGCGAGTCCCCAAATGTACCTTTCAATCCTCTTTGATTCCGGCGTAACCAGATGCGGAACCAATCTTGCCAGCTCATGAAAACGATCAGTATAAGCTGCATGCCCTGCCCCCACCATAGCATGATTCCAGAACTCATGCTCCAACTTCTGCATCTCGTTGAGAGGGCAGTATTCCTCGGTGATCAAGGCTTTGAACTCGTCCCACGACATTTGCATCGCAGACTCTCTTCCTCGTGCTTGAATCTGGGTGTTCCACCAGGTTAGGGCTTTACCCTGTAGAGAACAAGTAGCATACTTGATCCTCTGGCTGTCGAGGCACTCACTGATGTCAATCACTGCCTCCATCTTTTCCAACCACCTGGTTAGGGCTATCGCCCCACCTTTCCCGTCGAATTCCCTTGGCTTACAAGCCACAAACTCCTTGTACGAACATCCCCGACGAGCATTAACCACTCCAGTTTCGATACCGGCAGTACCACCATTCCCGGTTTCCTGGTTGCTCTCGTTTCCAGTCGGGTTCCCGTTTCCCGTTTCAGTTTCAATCCCACCTTGGGCTCCATCATCGTTGCCACCATCCCCGTGAGGGTGGTGTTGTTGAAGTGCGTCGCTCACTTGGGCCACGATAGTAGGAATGAGCGCGGCCAATTGCTGAGCGATCAGGGCTGCCATGTCGGCGTTCCCTGTTCCTTGACTGTTACTGGCAGGAGCATCGTTTGCTCTTGGTGCTCTGCCTCTGCCTCGGCCTCTGCCCCTTGGGGCTTCACTCCCGCCACTACTGCTACGGGTGACTCTTCGAGGCGGCATGTTCTAATCATAAAAGAGGTAACATGAAAACTTTAGTCACCATAAGATACAAAAGTATTCCACTTATCAAATTCCAATGTTCATGTTCCGGTCAGTCAAGACCACCATGCAGCCCATTTCAAGCATATTCTCGGTATACCGGTGATGTTTATATATAGGGTTCCCCGCAGCGTTCCCACCACACCCACGATGTACCGAGAATGATGCCCGATCCGGTTACATGACATCCGACTTTCCTTTACATCATATCCATAATAATCCATCAAGTCCATGTATTTCATGTCAATATCATGCTTATTGTCATCACACAACACAACAGTTGTAAGTCCATGTATACAATCACGTTTAGTCTAGCGGAGGTTGTCTATTTCCTCATCCTTCGAGGTTTCAGACATATACCTCCTCAGAGTTAATCTCAATGTCCAAGGTCAAGCGCAATAGCATGATCTGTGATGATCTCTTCGGGTTTAATACCCGGATCTGATAAACTAACTCGGCGCGCAGAGGGAACGGAAGATCCAATAGAAGCATCCCATAAAAGAGTGAGCACAAGGGCTCTCTCATAGGGTGGAAAGATCACATAACAAATAGATGAACAAATCAAGCAGCGAGGAACACATACACGAGATATATTATGCATACAGAGTCCTAGCATGCAAATCTACATGAAGGTTCCTAGGTTATAGTCTAGGTCAAGCGTATTGCCTAATTCTCTATAACCAATGGCTCTGATACCAATCTGTCACACCCCCGCTAAAAGCGGAAACACGGGGATGTAACGAGACCGGGATCGTCATAACACATGGTAAGCGATAGAGAGCAATATAAATAAATGATGACAAGCGTGTCATGACGACACCCGACAACAAGGGGACTTGTGTCGTGTTTAGTCAATGTTCACGACAACATAGCCATAAGCAACATGATAATGATAACACATATACACATATGATGAAAATGTAAATGTTAATTCCCACAACCCGGGAACAAGTTTCAAAGTTGATAATTGTTTACAAGCGTTAACATTGTTCAAAAAGATTGTTTAACAAAACATGAGCTAAGTCCCAAAAATGCATCCTAGGGTCTCCACTAAGGCAGCACACCTAGATTCCTGGACTTGCATGATCACCTGAAAAGATATGCTTAAAACGGTCAACATAATTGTTGGTGAGCTCGCAGGTTTATGTAATAAAAATGTAAGTGATGCTGTAATAAATAGCGCGTCGGAATACCGTGAATACAGTTATTACACAAGTAAATATCACATGACATGAGCTTTGCAACCAAACCTAGCGACGTACACAAAGAAATTGTCGGCATATATTCACCCAAGGGCCCGTTCCTGGCCACTGATGGTACCAACTAGTATACCATCGAACGAGGGTGGGGGTGTCAACCCAGTAGTACTACCAATACCTAACCGTCGGTTCCCACACTGGAATTAAATAGTTGCAAAGATAGAACCACACAGCAGACCCAAGCATGTATCAAATAGTACTTGCAACACAGTATCACGTTGATTCCTTGTATGTAAAATGTATGTAAGTTGTACAGCATAAAAATTGTGTAAGCATATTTTCCCCCAATTTGTAAATGATTGAAATATTGTATAAGCGTAAAAAGGGGCCACGAAACTCACTTGTTAGGTGGTAAGTATGTATGAGCGATGTATCCCAATTGTTGAATGCAAATAAACAGTCAAACACCTATTGACAGTTATTGTATAGCATTAATGATATGATATATGTATAAGCGCGCAATAATGGTGGGTCGGTTCGGGTCGTATCGGATGGGTCGCGCACAACACACACAGACTGACACACGTACTAGACCTTATGTAGATCCAAGTACAAGACATTGTCGCCACTAATGATGATGTTTAAGTAAAAGTATCGTTGTTTATTGAAGAAGCATTGAATAAGTGTAAATAGTTATAAGTCAATTTGGTCGTTATAAAAGCGTTAGTTTAAATTTGCTCAAAATAGTTTCTGTGCCCTTTCTCGCGTTGACTTTAATATTTGTGGCCAAACAATGGCATAATTGTGTTAGTGTTACCTCGACACCACACGACATACTCACGCCACGCACAAGGGGTCAAACACAACAATTTCAGTCGCATAACAAGGTCAGACGCACGACTCAACCTCCATTCGTGCGAATCAACCCTCAATCGTGCGAATCAGCTTTATTCGTACGTTTGAGCCTTCATTCGTATGATTGGCTTTCAGTCGTACCACACAACACCCAATCGCACGACTCAACTTCCATGCGCACGAATCAACCTTCAATCGTGCGAATTAGCTACTTTCGTACGACTGAACCTTCATTCGTGCGATTGGACTCCAGTCGTGCGAATCACATTCATTCGCACACATTCAGTCGGTCACCTGACTCAATCGCACACAAACACTCAATCGCATGACTCATTCACATACACTCAATCGCACGCATGACTCAATCGCACACAGACACTCAGTCGCACAACTCAGTCGCACGACATGCCTAGTCGCACAACTCAGTCGCGCGATTGACTCAGACGCATGATCCAGTCGCACGACCCACTCAGTCGCACGACCCACTCAGTCGCACGGCTCAATCGCATGGATGACCCAGTCGCCTGATCTGCAGAATCGCGACTGTGGTCGGGAGGAGCAGCCCCCGAGCTGCTCTAAACACGGGTTTTACACCACAAGGACCTCCAGAAACACTCAACAAACATACACAAGCATAAAACACAAGCAAAGAGACCTCACACGCACCCATACGACCTTGTGTGTCGGGTTGAACCCGAACACCCGAAACCCTAGTTTGGACAGCCGTGAAAAGGCTCGGAAATGGACAACCAAAGACAACTACCTGCTAAGGAGGGGTAGTCTAAGCTGTAGATGATGCCAAGACGAAGAAAACGAGACCTCTCGGGTCGGATTTGGTGCAAAAATGGAGATTTGGTGTGTGAAGAGGAGATGAAGATGAAGAAGATGGTGAAATGGGTTCTAGGGCTGATAAGGGGGTATTTATACCCAGCCCAAGTTTACAAAATTACAAGTTTAGTCCCTGCACTTAACCCCCGAGTTTTCCGAAATTTTGTTCGGTTGAAAAACGACTTTGCTAGATGTTTTATTTAATTGTAAAAGCATATTTAATGTTGTCATGACTTAAGAAATGGTTATATTAAAACATTTATTATATTTATAAAATGGTATATTTAACGTTTTCAAAAATGAAAGTTTTAAAGGTCTTTTTGAGGTTAACACAAGGTTATAACGAATGCACACACAACGATAATATTGCACACATGATATCCACATAAAGAGTCAAATAGAGATGAGGAATGACCAAATATAGAATAGATGGCGGACAAACACGTTAATTGACGGACCTTAAAGTGACGGATGTCACAAATCTTTTTTAAAATTTTCACGGGTTTGGGACGGGTATGAGATTACATGATATACACGTTTACCCGCCCGGTTTACCCGATTAAGCATACTCGTTTACCCGATTAGGCATACCTATTTACCCGATATACACCCACAATAATTTTAGTTTTTCTTTTGTTATTTTAAATATATTATATTTATTTTTAGTTATTTTAACCATATTATATTCAAGTTCTTTAATTTTTATATTCCTCTCTTTCGGTGAATATCCTTCTCGAATAATTCGACAATTAGACTTTTGATTCTTCTTCGAACCTACCTATATAAGAAGAGAGTCAGTGAAACATTAGCAAATAGATTTAGTCGAAAATGGATAGCGACAAAGAGATTTGGCCGAAATGTTGAAAAGATACCCAACGGGTATAATTAATGAAATAAATGGGTATACCCGATTACCCGCGGGTATGCCCGATACCCGACGGGTAAATACCCGATACATACCCGACGAATTTTGGGCCAGGTATGGGACACATTTTTCTAACCAAGTATGGGGTTGGGATAACCTAAACCCGTCCCAAACCCGCCCCATTGCCATCCCTAGCTGTAATATGGCCATTAAATGAGGAAAAAAATAAGTGTGAAAATGTTGAACCACACATGTGCGTTGTGGCGTGAAAACTGGCAAAATTTAGACCAAAGGTAAAACGAAATAACAAATGTAAAAGATGAACGTATATAAGACCAAAGTTGAAGGTCAAAAAAATGTTGGGATTAAATTGTAAAAATATAAAAATGTAAAAATGTTGGTAAGCTTATGATATCACGTTCGAGTATTCCCCGAGTACTCACCACCTAGGCGTTGTACTCATAACTTTACAGTCGATTGATCTAGAAACGCCTAGTAAGTTTTGCATCCATGATCATAAGATGTAAAAATAATAGTATTATTAATAAATTTAAATAAAATGTAAAAATAATATTTATTAGAATGACAAGTCAAAGGCTCACATAACACACTTCTAGTTTTATACCATGATTTTTTAAAAACTATTACATTACAACGAACTTACATTTTGAACAACCAAATCATTTTCATTAAAAACAAACTGCAATTTAGCAAAAAAAAAACTAGAAAGCAACAGCCACCAAATACAACACACAGAAAAGCAAAAACGAGGGGAATGTTGCACTATTGCGATATCATTTGACGAGTTAATCATTAATGTAGCAAATTAACAAGAAGTAAATAATTAATCCATCGACTCATCCACTTGAAGAAAGTTTTACCACACTAACTTGACTTTGTCACTTTACTCAACTCCCAGACTTCGTACTAATAATATTATTATTATTATTACTACTATTATATTTTATTAGTAGATTAATAACACATGTGTACTACACGGGTTGAGTCAATAAAAATAAGTTGAGGAAATAAGTTCGTAAGTTATAATATTGTTGATAATATTTTGCATATTGATTTTTACATTCTATTTGTAACATTATCTAAATCTAATATTAGTAGCATTTTTCTATCAATGTTTATAACTCTAAATAGTATATTATGTGAAATGAAATAAACTTAAATAATAATTTAAGTAATAAACAAATGCAATTGAACATGCAAACCAATACTTGAAATTCATAAATATCCAAAGACTTCTTTCTATACAATATTTGATGTTATGTTGGTAACTATACTATTTTTATCTAATAATTAAATCGTTCTCTACTTTTTATAGGTTAACCATGTATGAACATTGTTTGTTTAAAAAACAAACCAACTTTGAATAGTGATTGTATTTGTCATTGCAAAACATATCGCTGATTCAAATCATTAATATATGTATATTTCTTATTACTGAAGTAACTTCTTTCATATGAGAGTGAAATTAAAAAAAAGTTAGATTTATAATTTACAAATCTCTAAATATTTGTTTGTATACAATACTTAATGTAACATTCGTAAAGGTAATTATCTTATCTAAAAATAATAACTTTAACTCATCTATAGTATTGATTATATATAACACAACGTAAAGATTGAATCTTACTTATGAAACAGTTGAGTTAAAATCAGATTAACTCAAGTTATGCTTAACATAGCACCATCTCTTGAAACTAATGTCATTGATTTTCCCCCTCGTCTTTTGTGTCTTTTAACACTTAAAATAAAGGAACTGAAACACCAATTTTGTATATGAAACATTAAGATAAAAATATAATAATAATAATAAATCAAGTTGTTGAAGGTCCCAAAAAACATATATAATTAAAATTTTAAAATAATAAAGTGTTTAAGATATACAATATAGAGTTAAAAGTTTCACATCATAATTTTCACAAAAGATTTGTTAATATAATATCTCAAAAGCAATTTTCTTTTTTTATATAAACATAGTTCAACCCGAGCGATTATTTCGTAGCATAGTTTTTCATACAACAAAGAAAACATTTGGCAATTAGTACTAAACATATATTATAGTACAAAATGTATCTCATATTAAGTGATTTATTATTCAATACTTGATGTCATGTTTTCATGCAATCAATGGCACAAATTACTTTATATTTTGATTTTCGACTTTCTCTTTTTAAACCTCTCCAAATGTGAAATGTAGCAAAAAATTGAATTTACATGAATTTTTAGGTTGGAAATTAGAGATATGAAGGCTTGTAAACATGACACGTGTCATTAAAGATATTAATAAGTATAGATTATTATTATTATTATTATTATTTGTTTACGACGTTTGAAGCTACCCAAAATACACAAGTGACCTTTATTGAAACGAGATGTCAATCATTAATATTGATTTTGACACATGAAAAACATACAAGAAGAAAACCACCTTACAGAAAATTCTCTCGAATAAAAAACTTCAGTAAATTTCAAGCTAAAATCATCACAACAACAATAATAATAAGAGTCCATATATACAGACACCCCACATAATAAATTGACACCCCTATACGCCTCGTATGACATCATACGCGACGTATAGGGTTGAATACACTGAAAACGAGCAAAATTCAAGGGGTCTGCCAGAGAGCTATACATCCCATATATCCCTATACGACCCTCTATACGACAAATATAGAGCTATACGACACGTACAACAAATTTCAACACCGACTACGATGAAAATTTCAGGGGGCTATCAAAGGATATATGACCTCATATACAACGCATATGAGGCTATACACACCGTATAAAAATTTAGAATGTTAATTTATAATTTTGATATTTTCCAATATAAACACTCTAATAATAATTGAAGTATGATATTGGTGGAGTGTAAATTTATTTAATTAGTGTTTGGGTTTGTTCATGGGAAGGCTGGAATTCCATTTGAAAGCTATGGGAAGTGAGCCTACCTACATACAATATATTAGACTTTATTATAGATTAGACTTTAGAGGTGGTCGTGTCTCTGTCTACCTGTTTTCTCTGCACCACTCTTGCAGCCTACCAAAACCCCCCCTTTCTATCCTCCATTCTTCCTACTCTATCTTTCTTCTTTCGCTTTTTATTATATTCTTTTTCATTCATTTATTATTTTACGCGAAATTTTATTTAAACATAGGGTATGTATACCAACCGGATTTAAACAAGTTTGTTTTACAATTTTTAAACTTAAAAGACCAAACATGCAATCTAGTTAAATCATAAATACGATTTATGCATTTTCTTCGTGCTTAATGACTAAACAACTTTAAGCATGAAAATGTAAAAAAGTCACATGATTCACTTGTGAGTAGTGTTCGAAAGTTAAAAGATCATATAACAACCTTGTGCATTATAAGTTAACCAAGAGGAAACAAGTGTTTCTATCACTCTTGTACCTCCGTACTTAAAATTGGTCATATATCAAAGACAAGTCTATATGATATATAACATGATAGATGTACTATTGAAATTAGCTTATGCATACTAAAGTTCAAAACTTTCATCATAAAATACAAGAATGTGTACCATATTTAAGTAAATGTGGCATAATGATCCATCAAATCAATTTTGGTTGTTTTTAAGCTAAACTAGTTGTAACCAACATATGGTACATTGGGATTCCTTCTTATATCTTCCTTTTTGTCTTTATTGTTCTTCATTATTCTTTATAATCCCATTTTGTCCCACTCTCAAGCCCCTTTCACTTTTTCCTTTGTGGGTCCCTATTCTTCCACATGGTGGTCCATTTTTTTAATTTTTTTACTTCCTTTTTCTTAATGGATTCTTTTCCTTTTGTTGGAAGTTAATAAGGTTGTAATGTGATAGAGATTGATCAATCTCACCCACCATAAAGACGCCTATCCAACTTTGCCCTTGTCAATAAATAACAATTTTATGAAACATATTAAATATATAGTATATTGATTTGGATTTTCAAATTACATTTATACAGTGTATTTTATTCATGTTAACGGGTTGTAAAGTTTGTTAACCTATGTATACATTCATAATTTTCTTTCTCCAACAATTTAATGTTGTATCATACTAACATAATTAACGTTATATCTAAAATTTCTACTGATTGATAGATGCAAATGACATTAAATAAAAAACATTATTTAATATAAAAATGAATTTTTTTAAGCATGTTTGAAAGAATGCATCTTTATAGTACTATTTAAATGTAAAAGTTATATACCATTGGAATCCATAAACCTTAAAATCAATATTCATATTCAAACCTGATGTTATTTAGATCATGTGTATTGGTTATTTAATTAAAATTACATTTAAGTGTCATGTAGATAAAAATCATTTCACTAAAGCCTCTTTAAATTAATGTAGCAGTTAACTAGTCTTTGGAGCCTTATCAATACAATAGTATATGCAAAGTTGTCTTTGAAGCCTGTTAAGAGCTTAACGTCTCATAAAGCTCTTTTAACTATCATGTAGTGATTTTTGAAGCCTCAGTTGTATCCATGTCATCATTATTAACGCTCCCTCCTTGTCCACCACGTATAGTCTTATGTAAAGTTGTATATAAAGTAACTATTGATGATTTCTTGAAAATTAATGGGGTGAAAAACATTGCAACTCCTATGGGATGTGCAATTCGATTAATTTACATAAAATAGAAAGAAAAATGTTAGGCTAGATTTGAAATCATGGTTCTTGGGTCAACCGGTTGACAATCTAGTCAATTATAGAAAAGATGAAGGCATTCGTATCAAATACTAAAGGTGATGCATACGTCTAAGTGTTATCTTTCACTCTTGTACATGAGGCATTCTCGAATTACATGGTTTGAAGCATGTTTTTATCTTTTACTATTTTCTATTGTGTGTTTTAAGTTTTCTCATTCTCCTTTTAATCTTGTTTGCATTTTTTAACCTTTGCATTCGTTGGTTTTGTTTTGGTATGCCATTCGTTATTTTCATACCAAAATACAAAATTGATTCATTCAATTTAATGTCATCGGAAGGCACAATAAAAAATTAAAAAATTCTAGAAGGGTGAAAACGCTCTCACCATTTACCACTTCCCCACAACTTCATAGTTGCGTACGTGTCATCTTTGAATTGGTTCAAATAAAAAATAAATAAAGAGCAGTTGAAAATAGAATCAATGAGGAGCTCTAGGATGTTCCCATTTGACCCAATCTACATGACATTTCGCTGTTTACCTCTCCAAATGCCCTAATCTATAAAATTTGATAACTTTACAAAGAAAAAGATACGTTAAAATATATTCTAGTTGTCCTTTGGTGGTTAAATGACGCGTCTCACACCAAATGTTATAATTTAAATTCTGTAAAATAGCAATCATGGTGTGTTAATATAAGATAATATAGAAATTGTTGTTATATATATATATATATATATATATATATATATATATATATATATATATATATATATATATATATATATATTCTAATTATATAAATTTAAATAAAATAAATAAGTCGATCATATTTTTTAATACATACCTCTAGACATTTTTCCCTATTTTAACTGCTAACATGTCTTTAAGGCTACTTTTTTTTTAATATTTGTTTTAAATTGTCACATCTAGCGTTATCATTTTTTTCTACATATTTACACATAATTGTCTTTCTACCGTTATCATTTTTTTCTACATATTTACACATATTTGTCTTTCTTTTGGTATATTCTGTTTTTTATTCATAAAAAGTTCATTAAAGGTCAAATATTTCTTTAAAAACTCACTCAAAGATGACATGGTCCTTCATAATATGTGCTTGCTTTATGCTTGATAAAGTTACTTGTACAAATATTCTCTGAAACATATTATCCCAAATTACTATCATTCTTTTGGAATTTGTCCTTAGATTTATTATTGCATATGGGTTTGTCACAATGTGTTTGCATCTTTTGTTACCAGGGTGTTTTTGGGAATCAATTCTTCGTCACACAAATTGAAGCCATTTTCTTTATTTTTTAATTTTCTAATAAACCAAAAGATATATTAAAATCCATAATCATCAAAAGCAAAATACATTGTAGGTAGCACATTAGCAATCTTGATTTCTTAACATAAAAAATAAATTATTTCAGTCATAAAATCATGTGATATGTAAAAATGATCAAAGTTCAAAACCTAAATAAGCTTGACATGAGTATTATGTGAAACATGTTGTAAGTTATCTTAAGTTATTGTCTTAAGGGCACAACATATCTAGGAGAGTTGAATTTTCGTGTTTTCCGGTTGACATGTCAAATCAAACAAAAGTTGAAATTTTTACATGGACTTGAATACCAAACAAGAGATTGTGTCAACATCGTAAATTTTAAAAGTAAGAATGGTGAAATTTTAACATATCACATATGTTGTCTGTCTAATAATTCAAACTATAAGTTATTGGCCGATAATAATCGGTGTTGACAACTTGACCTGTAATACTCATGACTTTTACTTTTGTGGTCAATGTGTGATACAAATTTCTTAAAATTAATAATATTTCACATATCTTTTTAAAGTTCATGTTTAAATATAAAGTTAAAGAATATACAAAGAAACTTAGAAGTAAGACTATCACAACCAACAAAAACGAAAATTAATAATGTCAGCGTGGGTTGTAATTTATTAAAATTGAGGTCATAAAATTTGAATAACAAAACTGGGTACCTAAATTGGACCATGTCAAACGACCAAAGGTCTATATGTAAATACGCTTTTTGGGCCTAAAACCTAACCTTATGGACAGAGGTGGGCAAAACGGGTTTTGGGCCATACCCGAAACCGGGTACAAACCGGGTTCGGCCCAAGCGGGTTTTTTGTACCCGGGTTGAGGCGAAACCGTGAACCCGGGTTGGGTTCACTTTCTTGAAAACCTACCCGTTATACCGGGTAGGGTTGGGTCGGGTCCGGAACCGGGTCCAATACCGGGTTTAGTTTTTTTTTTCTTCTTTCTTTTTCTTATGTGTGTGTGTCCAATACCGGGTTCAACCGGGTAGGGTCAGGTTCGCTTAAAAACTCAAAATCTAAAACTGGTTTCAACTCTACGGGTTTAAACGGGTCCAATCAGGGTGTACCTCCCATCGGGTACTACCCGTATCCAGGTCCGGGTAGGGTCCGAACCCGGGTTTTATGCCCACCTATGGACCATAATGTAAACTATTTTGTTTACCTGATGTAAATAGTCGATGTTTTTTTTAATTAAAGAAGAATAGTCGAACATTGCAAAAAAAGGATTATTTTAATACTTTTATACGCTTAAATTTCAAATTATTAGTTTAACTATGAAAAAATTTCAGCTTTTATATGTACGAAACTGTTTCAAAATCAATAATAGCACAATGATAAAGAGAATCACAATAAGCACATAAGGTGGTAACATAACTGCCCACCCTACTAACTCTCACTAAATCTTTAGGGTATTATATACTAACGGTTTATATGTTTCTCACAATTATTAACATAAATTTATTTCTGGTTTATATGTTTCTCACAATTATTAACATAACATAAAAGTGTTTCAGAATAAGTGTCCCTACATATACACACATTTGAAGTTTAAATGCGTCAAAAAAGTTAAAAGATGTATTTATAGCAGTTTATTTTATAGTTTTAAGTAACAGAATTAATATATATATATATTATTAAATTTTTTAAACAAAGATAGCTCACATAAAGGCATCTAAATTAGTCCTAATCAAGTTTAACCTGGGTGACATTCAAAGAGCGTATAACTCTTACCATTACGCTGCCAATCCCATTGATATGTATATATTTACTTAAACATGTAGGTTTGTTTTTAAAATGACTTTTTTCTTCAACAATGTGACTCACATACTCATCTAACATACTCTTATTTTACGTGACAACTAAACTACACCAACTCGTCGTAATTGAAGCTCGAATCCTTCACCTTAAGAGGAGCAAACGCTTCCACAAAAACTAACTTTACTATTAAACTGAACTATCAACCTATTTTAGAACAACATTTAAACACGAAAGGGCTCAAAACTAGAAAAGAAAATAGGGATCTTACTAAGTTATGCAACAATCTAGATTTTATGAAAAACTCTTGTGCGACATTTAAATACAAGAAGATAGCTGGTGTATGGGAACTATGATGTATTGATCTGTATTGGGGTTGTTAAATTCTTAATGTAACTTTGTCTAATTGTCTATAAGCTCTATTGTTTATCCTCTCTTGAGTTGATGATTGATGTTTATAATTTGCAAGTTCTCCGCTATCTTTTTAATGAAATCTTTTGATTATTGTTGTTATAAAAAGAAATTTCAACATGCAAGGATAAATTTGTATATTTTAAAACAGTAAAAAAGTTTTTACAACAAAATTACACACGAGGTTTGGTCACACATAGGGGTGCAGGCGCGTAGGCAAGTTACCTCTATGAGCAGCTCCTGACAAGCACGTGCCAGTCGATGGGTTTAGGATGTTGACTTTCAGTCTTTAAAAACAGGATTACGATCTTGACTTTCTAGGTCATAGATTAATGTGCATTATTATATGTTTATTTATCGGGTCCTAATATTAAAATATTTTTGTAACAACAAACGTGGGACCATACTTCATAAGATGGGTGTTATCTTCACCGGGTTTATCTATCCGTGTCCCAGTCAAGACCGCATCCCCAACCCCCTCAAGAGGAAATCAATTGTTGGAAAAATTCACTGGCTCAACTATGAGCATATTGCTTATAGTGATATTTAAACATATGACCTCCCTCATATTTACATGTAATTGTTATGTAACTTAACCAGTTGGGTTAAGTATCATTGGTTTAATATTATCGTTTATATCTTTTAAAATTTAGGGAGTTGTCACAGGATTATACGTTTCATATGGGCATACACGACCCCCTATACGTTCTATATAGGTCTATGTGACGCGTATAACAAAATGTGAAACTGAAGACGATGAAAAGTTCATGGGATCCTATTAGAAATTTACATTTAAACATATTTGAGCGGGAGTAATACGAGAATGGTAACCTTCTTGGAAGTCCATTGTTGGTCATTCAAATTTCAAACCAAGTTGTGACTCATATTGTAGTTGTATAGTTAATGAAACTAGTCCTATGTCGATGCAGGGGCAGAACTACTTTCAAAGATACGGGATCAAGTGACCTCATTAATTTTTGAAGCTACAAATCGTATCAATTACAATGCAGGTTTGGTGTTAAAGAACAAATATGGCATATGGACTCTCATGTTAAGATTGTTGACCTTTTCAAAAGTCACACCAAACTTTAACACTTGAACAGTTATGTAGGAAGGTGTTCTACTTATTTGTTAGACAAATGGGTGTTCAAGTTTAGAAAGAAAAATGTGAAAAGGTGGCTAGTTAGGTGGAAATGAAAAAAAAGGAAAGGAAAAAAAGGTTGAGGATAATGATCATCCGAGTCAAACGCTTGCTCGATTGATTGATATCTTTGTCATTGTTTGTTTTTCTTTGGTTGATCTTTGAGGTCAAGGATCTTTTAAGGGGAAGGTATTGATATGTAATAATCAATGTTTTTAAAACCGGACCGGACAGTGAACCGGACACTTTACCGGTCCGATGGTCGGACCGGTTCAACCGGTCGGACCGTGTATAAGAACCGGATAAAATTATAAGTATTTTTTTATAAATATATGTAAAAATTACAAAAAAATAAAAATATATATAAAAAACCGGTCCGACCACCGGTTCAACCGGTCCGACCACCGGTTCAACCGGTCCGACCACTGGTTCAACACTAAGACGGTTTTAAACACCGAACCGGACCGGATCAGAGTCCGGTTCCCGGTCCAACCGGTCGGACCGTCCGGTCCGGTCCGGTTTTCAAAACCATGGTAATAATACTTGTGGAGTTGTTAAGAGTGTTAGTTAGTTAGTTACGATCGGTTAAAGTTAATATTAATAAATTTTGTAAAACAATTAGTAGTTAAATAGGAGATTGTAAAGATTTAATTGGTGTGTAGAAAATTAATAACAAGTTCTCTCTAGTCTCTTCTCCATACTCTCTCTTGTTATGTGTTCACTAGCAATTCTCAAGAACCATTCTTCATTTCTCGGTTCTTTTAGTTGTTAGATTACGTAATTGACCACTTATCTTCAGTCTCGATCACTTACTTTCTTTGTTACTATTCTTCAAGAATTACAGATCGCATCACATTTTCAGTCCAATTTAATTATATTAAGACCCAACCCGATCCGCACAAGTCAAACAATTTTATATTGTTTCGTTACAAATCAAATCACCGAAAAAAGAGTGACCCCTTAAAAATATTCCTGGTTCTGTCACTGTATCGATGTCCATGGCAGCAAAGAAGAAAAAAAATCAAAGGATGCAATATCAAAACCGACATAAAATTGGTTTTCAAACTTTCTCGGATATGGTTTCGATCATTCTTAGATTTTATTATGCATCATGAACCGGTTCAGATATGCACCTATGGGCGGACTTGTATGTAGTTGAGGGGTAGCCTCCGCTACCCCTCAACTTTTTACTGGCAATGTAAAAAAATTACGGTTTTATGTTTAAAAAAAGTTACGCTGTTACGTTACTCCTGATAAATAAATTATGTTACCCTTAAAATTTTTTTAAACTCAAAACTTCATAGAAAGTTTTTTAAATTTTATAAAAAGTCTAATAATTTATAAAAAAGACAATACATTTTATAAAAAACATAAAATTTCATTACTCATTACCCAATAATATTAAACCCAAAATACCCATTACTCAATACCCAACCCAATACAATAATAAACCAAAATAATAAAAATAAAAACAACAAAATCAACACTTCCACAGACCACAACAACAGCCAGTATTAGTGCCCAGCCCCTCACCCGCAGGCTGCCATCGCCGACCTGTCGCCTACCGCGCCGCCGGCTGATGGTGCAAACCGAAAAAAATCTATATTTTCCTTTGTTTCATCGGATATCGAAGCTATCATTGTTTTTACCGATTACAACTGCAAACCTTTAAAGATGTTTTTCTAAACTGAAGCTTATCAAGATGGATTTACGGAATCGAACGGAGGAGAAATATTTGAACAATGCTCTAGTATGTGCGGTTGAAAGGGAAAAGTTTGATGAAATAACATATGAGGATCTAATGCTTCGTTTTCAAGCTATGAAAAACTAAAGATGAGAGTTCTAAGATCTATTAGATATTTGTTAAACTTCCTTTATTATCATGTTTTAGATCCGCCACTACATGCACCCTTAATTAAAACAAACCTCTGAACCAATTGAAACCCCTCCATTAAATAGAATTACTATACTTCAAAAATAAAGTGGAGGAATAGTGCTAGCTGCGTGACAACTGGCCATTGGTTATTTTTTATGAAATGTCAAACTTGATAATGGATTTAAATACCATTATTTCGGATACATCTTAACCATAGACCCCTTTTAGACCTCTTTGGTCTTGTGGTAGATGGATGTTTTTCAATCTTTTGACCAAGGTTCGAATCTTGTAAGGAACATTTTTTTACAGTTCTTTTTTTTTCCTTTTCTGTTTTTGATTTTATTTTGTGTTTTTTTCCCAGCTCAAGCACATGGTTTTGTAAACATTAGTATAAAAAATCGAATTGGGTCTGTTAGAGTTTTGTTGCGTAACATCTGTTTTTTATATTTTGTGGTTTGTTTTGCTTTTCTTTTATCTGCTTTTTAGATGATTATGTCACTTTTACAGCGAAGTACGCTTTAAAGTTTTAATGCGGAGTAAAATTCGTAGCTGCATGTTTTTTGCTTTTTTAGATGTCCGAGTGTTTTACGTTGGAATGAAAGTCGTTGTAACGATAGCCGTTGCAATGTGTTTGGTATCCGTGTTTTGATATTTGGGATCATAACGGAAGTTCACGCGCAACGCGCGGGGGAAATATCTAGTCGACTTTATTTACAAGGGATTCAACTTTATATATGTAGTTATCCGTTCATCTTTATAATAAGTGGATTTAGTTGTATTTAAAGGTTGATCTTGATAATTACTACTGTTACTTTAATAAATAATTATCTTATGAAACATAGAAAAAAATGGTATTAAAATACTTCGTATTTTAAAAAATTTTGTGTCATATATTTTTAAAGTGTATTTTTCATGATAATATCAAGTCTTTAAATTTTTACAATATCTATTTTTTAAATTAAAAATGTTTTAAATAATATAATTACTATATATACTATTATTATTTATTAAGAGAGAGACGGAAAAATAAAAATGAAAATGCCTAGTATGTTAACATGTGACATCTCAAAAACTTTCTTTGATTATAGGTAATAGATATAAATAAAAGGTTGACGTAATTTTTTATGTGGTTTTTGATATTAATAAATTTTTTTGACTAGAGTACCGTGTTTTGTTGTTTGTTGCTAGAGCCAATTTTTCAACATCATTGTTGATGCACTAAAAAACACGTCAAATGACAATCAAGAATACATGACAAAGCCAAAGGCTTCAAATCGAAAGCTTCAATAATCAAAACTTTATTCCAATAAATAATAACAGTAATAATCAAGTTACCATCTAAACAAAACCAAGAGACGTACTTATGAAGAAACAATCACAATTAAACTAGCAAACAACCCATGAAATTAGACAACGAATTAGAGCATTCAAAAAAATTATTATTCACAAATCTTTCCCCTTTTTCACTAACCATCGCAGCCACCATGGCCGTTACTTTCATCCGACAGACCCAAGGGGTCGGATCAATACCCGGGTCAAATAGAACATCAAACGAACAATCCGCATGTAGGCCCTCGGATGCTCGGATCACATGTTAAACAAATTTGCATGTTCATTAATTGTTGTATACTTGATACTTCTATGAGGTTTATATTTGTTGTAAAGGGCCAAGGTAGCCCAAAATTTAAGGGCCATAGTCGCCCAAAATCTAAGGGGAAAATATACCCCACTAAGTGTTGGAACAAAGCTTTCACAAATTACTTATAAACTTCAAAGTAAATTATTATTTTAGTTCTGTGATTGATAAATATTCATTTTAGTTCAAAATTTTAAAAATAAAATTTTAATCTAATAGTTTAATTTTTATAACAAACTACATCCATTTTCGTTAACACTATTAACGTTGTTTTGTTAAGTGAATGTAAAAGAACTATAGTGTCCCTGTAGCATAAAATTTTAAAAAAAAAAAAAAAAAACTATATATTATTTTAAATAAATATATCTCTCTCTATCTCCCTCACTCATTCTCTCTCTCCCCCCTCTCTCTCTCTTAGAGATAGGATAGAGAGAGAGGTGGAGATTGCTCAGACGCTAATTGCTTCAAATTACAGTTGAAGTTGGTTCATCTGACGATGATTGTAGTATAGAGAAGACGAAAATGTGAAGAAAGAGGGGGAAAGGTAGGGTATATGTGAAATATTTGTTACGCTATCAAAGACATTGGTCTCAAGTGTGCAAAAACAGAATACATCTTGGTATAGTACAATTGCATATGAGCTCCACTTGCTGATTTTGGTTATTTATCCCAAACTTACACATCATTAAAAATGAATTCCACATGTGATCATGATTTTTGCTTATGATGTGAATGAACTATACAATACTTAAAACTGTTTCTATATGACAATGATATAAGATTTTTTTATTTCGTGTTATCGATGTTTAAATCAATAAAAACACTTTTAAGACTACACCCTCAATGAATATATGCGAGATGATATCTTCGCACCTCGTAATTAGAGTACATACATTATTATAATATTATTTACTGTTTTTTTTCTGATTTTCAGATTATCTTTGTCACCTAATATATTCTTATAGAATTTGATACAATTAAAAGCTTCTTACATATTCGAATGACTTTCTTGGAGGTAACATCGATATTTTAAGATTAATTTTTACCAAGTTTCCAACTAGAGCGCACCGGCCGGTAAGATCTTTTGGACTAGGAACTAGTCCATGTATGTCTATTTGAACCGTTTTAATTGAACCGCGAGTTACTAGTTGAACCGTTGAACTAGATGAAACGGACTACGTAAACCGGACCGGATGTTTTGACCGATTTTGATTGATTTATTTATTTTTAATTTTTTGGCTTTTCAAAACTTATTTTTGGATTAAATTAGTATTCCATGATTTATATTTTAATTGTTTAAGCCCTTATTTCTTGTAATAATTATAAGTTCACATCAAAATATATATAGTGATTTCATATTATGTTTTGAATTTAATATATATAGTTTTTCTATTATTTATAAGGTTATCAGTTAAACTGATCCAACCAGTAAAATAATAAGACGGTATTCTCGCTATCTAATTTGATTTTAAAGACATTGATTATGCCAATTTTAATTAGGGGTAACTTTTAGAATAATAAAAAACTAAAAATTTTCCAATTAGGTTACTAAAATTTAATAATTATATTTCAATTAAATCACACAACTTTCATGTTTTTTTAAGTAAAGGTTTTTAAATGTTTTTAGCATGTTTTTCTTTTTGTTTTAATTAGAAAATATATTTTTGCGGACGTGACGTGATGACATGTTTTAGGTGTTTTTTATTTTTTTAATATAATTATCTTTTTTATTTTTTAAATATTTTTACTTTAATTTAACCTTTATTTTTTTTTGACGTGCAATTATTATAAGTTACATCATAAAAAGATTTTTTCAGTCATTTCAATGTATAAAAACAGTGATTGCCTAGAAAATGATACTACTACCAAATCTATCATAAATCACATCACGAGTTTTTCATTGCTTGTGTTGCCATTCACGTCCAACATATATAATTTATACGACTTTGATTCACAAATTCGTCCTGAACAACTATTTATCAAACCTAATAATAAACTTTGAGTTTAATTCGTGGGTAAGCTTATAAACTCAAATATGACTTGTGTTTCACTTAAGTACGACTCAAACTCGACTTGAGTCAAATTTTTAACAAGTCTAACTTAATTAGATCACGAGCAGCTCAATAACACTTTTAATTTTAACACGTTATTTGGATATTTGGAGTTCGAATATTTATTTATATTCTAATTATGAATGTCTTGGAAAGATTAAATAAAATCAAAATGCTAATAAAAAAGTACCACTTTTAGTAGTATTAAGCCCACCGCGTTGTAACAGGCAGCGTAAAACCATGTCAAGCGGTATCAATGACACACTACCGTCGGTGACCACCAATATTGACAAAGCTCGTATTAGTTAAAAAAATAAAAAAACGAAAAAAAAAATAAAACCGAATAAAAAGTAAACGTAAAAACGTTGAACACGCAGGAGAAACATAAAAGATCTAGAACATTAGGTAAGTTTATCTAGGACCAGCACGTGCGGCGGAGCAGTTAAATGGGAAAAAACGATCGTAAAGACGTTGAACCACACATGCATGTTTCAGCGTGCTAGTTCGCAAAATTTTGACAGAAAAACGAAAATGTTTAAAATATGAAATGTAGGGGACCAAAATTGAAAGAAAAAAATATTGGGGTTAAATTGTAAAATATATAAAAGTTTTGGGTCAAAATAGAAAAGTTAAGGATTAAAAAAATATGAGTACAACCTACTATACACATGATACAATCCATAATGCATAACTAATGGGCTGTTTGGTAGCCTCTTAATGTGACCATTAAGAGGCTACATTTGAACCATTAAGAAGTGTATGTGTTTGTTTCAGAAAGCAAAGGACTTCTGAATGGTATCATTCAACACTGAATAGTTAAGTGATGCAGGAGTGCTAAATGAGAATTATTACCCATCTACCCCCAAACACATTTCCCACAACCATCGAACCCCCCCCCCCTCTCCCGTCGCCTCCCACCACCAGCGACCCTTTCGCCGGCAGTTATAGAAGATATATTTTACATTAAAATTTAATCCGTTTATTTAATAAGTTTTTAGCCTATCTATCTATAAAAAACTAAAATAAACGTGAAACAATTGTAAACCTCATTATACTTACTTTCTAATTTCTCTATATTATTAATAATAATATTGAATACTAATAATATTACTCATACATTATTGTTTATTTACTTAAAGGTAAAAATCATAGAATAGTAACACAGTTTGATTAGTGTTCCAATTAAGTCACTTAAACTTTTTTTGTACTCTAAAAATCACTCAACTTTCAACTTATGTGTCCAATCTTGTGAAAATGTTAATTTTTTGTAGGTTAAAGATGATGTGTGAAATTTTTTTATTTATTTTTTAATTTTTAAAACTAATGACATGGCAGTTATAGAAGATGAGGTGGCTTTTAAGTTAAAAAATAATAAAATTCATAATCATTCGATAAGGAGGGGATAAAAATTGCGACTTTATCAAAGATTGGGCCAACTTTTTATCGTTATGCTTTATTATTATTTTCTATCTCTACTCATATTGGATTATTAAACATCATTAATAACTTAAAGGATGACGCATATTGCAGAACTTGTGATGCAGTTGTAATGAAAATCAAGGTCGTTAGTATTACTATTCAATTTTGTGACTTTAAAAATCAAAGAACTAACTATTAAGTTTTATATGGTTCTGTAATTGCAATGAAGTCATCACGCACTTCTTTTTTAGGTAGCAAATTCATTTACTAATGACAAGCACAAGAAGTCATCATATAGTTAACATAAATGGTGTATCCGATGCTTGACTTACCTCTCGCTATGCGCAGGGTTCAAGAGGGGTCGGATGGTGAAACGATCTGATGTATATAACCTCACCCTTCACTTTTGTGTAAGAGGATGTTTCCCATACAATATGGCTAACATGTGTTGTGATTTGTAATTGTTGATTCCTCATAACCACTAGTATTCTATGACTTACTACTAAACATACAACACATACATTCAAGATTTCAAGGTGTAAGTTTGAGAACCTCAGATGGAGTCGAATTGGTGTGCATGAAGTGACCGATTGTTATGCTTATAAATAAATGTGATGTGCCCTATGATGAATCGATGATTTCTGTATTTATATACAGGATTATGACGAAGTCAGCAATTAAAATTCATGTACTTCTCACTTGAGGATTTGTTTTAAATAGTAGTTTTCATATTTTTTTTAGAGTTAAATCCACCTAATCATTTATAATTGCCATGTCATATGTATTATAAATTGAAAAAAATAGAAAAACCTGACACATCATCTTTAACCTAAAAAAAATTGACTTTTTGACAAGATTGGAACAAAAGTTGAAAGTTGAGTGGTTTTTGGAGTAAAAAAAAAGTTCGAGTGACTTAAATGGAACACTTATCAAATTTGGTTACTATTCTATGATTTTTTTCCCCTTACTTAAAATAACAACTTATACGTAATTATAATCATATTCTATCTTCAAGCATGATTTTATAATGCATAATTTTTTTAATAATTATTTAATAATTTGTTTATTCAATCCGTTTATTACACGGAGACTAACCTAATAACCTAATATTATATAACATCATAATAACCTGTAGAGGTTTTTACTGAAATTAAAACTTTAAGTAATAGAAAAATTAATTTGTGTACAAGTAATTGATAAAACCTTTAAACTATCGATAAGTTTATCTTGGTAAACAAACTTACCTTTAAGAAATTAAGAGTTTATAACTTCAAATTATTAATAAAACCATTATGAATTCCAATCATCGAATAGAATGACCAAAATGAACAAATATACTAAACAAAAAAGACTACCTAATAACCAACCAAACCATATAAGAAAACAAAATGATGTCAATGTATTACTATTATATTATATAAAAGAAGTCAAATCAATCATTGGTAACCAATCTCTCCCCCTTTCATGAGTTGTTTCTTTTGTGGTTCATCTAATGAAGGACAAAAGTGTCATTTCCTATATGAAGAAGTGCTGAGAAACCCATTGATTAATAAGTAACAGTTCACAAAAATATTTGAAAATTCCATATTTGTCCTCCTTACATCTTCCTCTTGATCAAGCAATGGAGAAGATTATTGGGACACGTGCAAAGATCGCAGCCCTCCGTTCTTCCTCTGTCATAAATTTCATGTTTAGGAGCCAATCAAGATTAGACAACTCATCATTTTGGTTTAAGTTCATATTTAATTCACAATTAAAAAGCCTTGAAAGTTGTTTATTGATGTTATATTTTTCTAAAATCCCCTAATTAACATTTGAAAAATTAACATATGGAGTTCCCAAAAAAGAGCAAAGAAATATTTTGTTGAAAATTCAGTTTACAAAAGAATCTAAATGGTTGTAAAATTAATAAACAAAGCTAATATTGCCGCAAAGCGGTAGCAACAACATTTGTGAACATTCAAATTTTGATGAAACTATAAAAACTAATCAATTAAAACTAAATTATAATGGTCGGGAATAAATCAAAACTATGTAAAACATATAATAATATTAATATAATTTTGTTACAAACCGATCACAAATAACCATCATTGCAAAGCGATCACGAAATTAGATTACCTACGGATAGTTTTTTCATCATATTCAGGTCAACGATACCTAATATTCTAGTAGTTACCTTTCTACTAAGGTTCGACTATGTTTCTAAGTGCATTTGAACTTATACGTAACCATTTGAACTTATACTTGACACATTTTAGATACATTCATGCCGTTCAAAAAAAATATGCATTCATATCATCTTATAATTGAATAAAACATATATTAAAAAATGATCACATGAAAGAAAGAAACAAAACAAACAGAAAGCATAATTGTATATGTATGCAGAATCACATGCGATTTGTGTGCGTCATATGTGTAATCATGATGGCAAATGTGACACTATATGACACTAGGAATGTACTCAACACACGAAAACAGTAAACGTTTAGATAACATTTTCAATAAATATTTTCTGTTCAAGTTGATATCTTTAACATATACTAAAATTAAAACACGTCAATCCAATTATAAATATAAAAAAAGACTAAAATATATAATTTAAAAGTTAAATGCGTCATTTAGTTATAACATGTTTACTACTTGACTACAACACGAATTAAAAATGTTAAGCTGTCTACTTGATTATAACTCATTTGCAATGTGTCAACCCGGCCTGTTTGAGTTCCCAACCCGTTTGACCCATTCGCAAAAACAACACTCTAAGTTAAGCTATTTTATGTGTGTGTTAAAACAACAATTTAAGTTAAGCTATTTATATATGATGCGTGTATTAAAAATCATTTATAGAATTCACCCATTATACACTTTAAGTTAAGCCATTTTACCAAAATATGATTTGGGTTAACCAATTTAATTCGTGTATCACACATAATTTAAAACCTATAACATTTTTTTCGTTTGAGGCCCAATTTTTTTAGCTCGTCTTTAAATCCTCAACCCCAGCCCTAGAAAAACAAGATGCAAGGGTAAACAAATCGTTTCGGGTTACATAGTTAATTTTAAGTGTTTTAGATAAGAATTTATCTCTTCAACACAAAATAAATGTACGAGTTACGATCAAACATACAACAACTACAAACCATCAACTCGACACGATCAACAAAGACTATATATACTAGAAAGACTTGAACTTTCTACAAGAACTAACGAGGTTAAAAAAACCCACAAATATTATCTTCCTTCAAATAAAACCCATGTATAACAAGCAGAAACAAAGCATATTCATACATGTATATGCACCATCATCATATAAATGTGTGTAGAGTGTAGAATGTCCAAACATATGAATGATGATCAAGAATGATACAAAGAATCTAGAAACAATACAATTGTCTACACTCTACACATATACATACATACACACATGTATTCATACACATATAGATACAAGATGATAAAATAAGAGAGAGAGAGAGAGAGAGAGAGAGAGAGAGAGAGAGAGAGAGAGAGAGAGAGAGAGACTTACAAATGTAAGTAGAGGAAGAAGAGATTCAAGAAGGTAGAGGAATAAAGGAAGGTTAAGGAAGAATATGAAGGGGTAGGGGGTGGGGTGGGGTGGGGTGGGGTGGGGTGGGTGGGTAGGGGGTATGGAGAATGCGTGTAGTTTGTTGTTGGCTGGGGTGGATGACAGAGATTGCGTGTGGGTTTCCGACATGCTTACAGATCTAATATTACTAACTTCACACTAATGTACAACATTTATTACATGGAGTATAAGTTTATGTAAGCTATTTGGTTTGGATCTAACTGATTTTAGCCTGGAAATAAAGATATGTAATTATATGTTTATTTGATTATTTCTGTTATAAATTGCTTAGCTCGCCATTTCCATATCTTTTTCAGGGTTTTATTAGTATTTAATGTTATCACATATATATTTTGTACAAGGTATTTACGATAATTCCTTTAAAATAGGGATAATGGCTGTTTAATTACACTGACTCAGTAACATTTAATTGAGTCAGAAACTGACCCAGTTATAAGTTCTGACTGGGTATGCATCTGACTGAAATTTAACTGTTTGATTCACTATCTTACTAGAATCAAATCGATTCAGTATTTACGTAATAATATTTTCTTTGATGGACAAAAAAACCGTATATTTTCTAATCAACTATAATCATTAACAATGTTAATTAACTACTAAATCAAAATCAAAATCATAATAATCATACACAGCACCACCATAAAAATCATAATAATCGATTCAGTATCTCACAGCACCACCACCATCACCGGGCAGAAACCAACCACCACCACTCGTCGGAGACCCAATCTCCACCACCACCACCGTCACAGACCCAACCGGAAACCAACCGTCACCGGCCAGAAACCAACGATTCCTGCGGGTCGCGACCCAACCAGGTTGTGGTGGGGGCGGTGCAAAGATCAGGGTCGCGACCGTGATGGAGGTTCTGGGGATCTGCTACACCACCATCGTCACCTGACTCAACGATTCCGGCGAGTCAACCCCATTCAAACTCGGCAACTCAACGATCTCCTCCAACTCATCACCCGAGCTCACAGCACCACCACCGTCACCGGGTAGAAACCACCCACCACCACTCGCCGGAGACCCAATCTCCACCACCACCACCGTCACAGACCCAACCAGAAACCAACAATTCTTGCGGGTCGCGACCCAACCAGGTTGTGGAGGGGGTGGTGCAAAGATCAGGGTCGCGAGGGGGCGGACGCCAGCGGGTCGCGATCGTGATGGAGGTTCTGGGGATATGTTGCTCCGGCCGAGGGATTGGGGTCAGGTTGTGGAGGGGGCGGTGCAAAGATCAGGTTGTGGAGGTGCAAAGCTCAGGTTGTGGAGGCTGATTCAGCATATTTTCTTTTTAGGTTTGGGTCAACAATGGAGACCCGTTCAGCTAGCCACTTTCCCAAAATCAAAAGGGCTGACCCGCTGACCGAGTCAGCCGGTCAGCCAGGTCAGCCCAATCAGCCGAAAACAAACAACCCCTAACTCTATTTATATGTTTATTAGGTTAAGCACTCATATATTATATGAGTAGGAGAAATTATGAAAACTTATATAAAGGGTTTCATTAGTTGATTATTTCATATATTATATTGATGCGAACCACAACCTTAAAGATGGTATTATTGAAGAAGAAATCGTGATTGAGATCTAAATGATGATCAATCATAATATTAAGGAACCAAGATAAAAAAGAGTTCCTGAAAAATTATAACCCATTAACAAGAATATGAGAATAACAAGAAAGAAGACATTTACTAATTTTCTGTAGACAATCATTCAAGAAAAAATGACTCTTTTATACTTAGACTTCTTTTAACCTACCAAACCAACAACTTAACTCTCAACAATTTTTAACTAACCATTTGACACTAATGACCCATTTGCTCTTGTAAGCTAGTATACCTAAAACAGACACGTATCATAATAATGATATAATATTTATAAGCAACAAATAATAAGAAATTAAAAAGGATATATTTAGTGAGGTTTAGTGAATTATCATAACAAGAATATTTATAATTTGGTAAGGTTAAAATAAATAAGATTTAAAACAAAAAGTATAAAAATGAATCTTAACTATCAATCTTGTTAATCAATGTTGAGATCAAATTGTAGCAAATAATTTTGTTAGGGGTGTATTTTAGTCATGATCACTTTTAATGATTTTTTCTTTCAATAACCCCCACTTTTTTAAACGTTTATCACTTTTATATACGATATTTTACTTTTTATAAAAACTACAGCATAAAAGCAAGAGTTTTTTTATTTTTAAAAAGAGTACAAGATCATCATATGAAAAGATAAAAAGTTACCTTTATCAACTTATATTATTTTGTTCGTCATTGTGTCTTTAGGGTACTTTATTGTTTTTTTTGTTTGTTATTTTGTATTTTAAATAATATTATGTTTTTCTAAAATGATGAATTATAACAAAGCATTATAGTGAAATAACACTATTATGTACTTTTACTATGTGAAACACAATGATAAAATAACAATTGATTAAACTATCACATAACAATGATAAAATATTACAAAATGATACAAAATGTAAAATATTATCATAAAATGTCTCATTGTGTTTTTTCTACCCCCCTCCCAATTGTATTTTCCTAACTACTATAAGTTTAGAAAAACACATAGTAAAATAACATTGTTGTATACTTGTGATTGCATAATAATACAATAAAAACAAAGGTACAATGATAAAAAATAATACGGAATGATCTAAGACATAAAATATAATAATGAATACATATAACAAATGACTACACTACTATAAATATGTTATGAGTGTTTTGGTTGAATCACAATAATCAAAAACTCTCTCTACACTTTAAAATTTTAAAACACTCGCTTTTCTCTTCACAACAAAAAAAACTATCAAAAATGGTTTCTTCTAGTGTTCAATCTTCCCTGTCTTAAAAATGTGAAATTCTAATTTTAGTTGTTTTGTAATCTTTCTATGTTTTTAATGTGTTTCATTTAAATGCTTAAAAGTTTAACTATTCAATAAAATTAAAAATATGAAATTGCAATTAATTTTTAATCTTAAAAAAACGAACCAGTTTGGGCCCGAACCGGTTTAGAAACCGGTCCAAATCAATGTCTATAGGTTTGTGTTATATTGGCCCCAAACCGGTTTCCAAGACGAACCGGCTAAGGCCAAACCGGTTTTAATCTCAACAAAAAAAAATCCGGCCTGGTTCCTAACCCGAACCAGTTTAGCAAAAGAAAACTGTTTTGTACACCTCAAAAATGTAAGTGATCTTTTTTTACTATAAAATAAATAAAAATGATACTTCATTGTTTTCAAGGGGGATATGAAATTTAGAACTTCTAAAAAAAGATAGAGTACATATTGATAAATAAAGACTTGAGTTTCTTAATTTTTTTATTATACTTATACTTAATTTGGTCGGTGACATTATTTTCAAACTGACCCTTCAAAATTTTAAAGTTATAATATTACTCTTTGTATATCTAATATATGATTT
This sequence comes from Flaveria ramosissima, assembly GCA_025215565.1. Classification (NCBI taxonomy): domain Eukaryota; kingdom Viridiplantae; phylum Streptophyta; class Magnoliopsida; order Asterales; family Asteraceae; genus Flaveria; species Flaveria ramosissima. The sequence goes on from CM046035.1 coordinate 66,386,701, forward strand.
TAATCTATTAATCAGTTTACTAATTTATTTAACTTTAATAACTTATGTTCGTTAATTAAAAAAATTGATGTTTGATTGTGTTTTATTTTTTTCTTGACATCCAAGTATAAATTTTGCTAAAACGGATTTATATTTAAAATGTGGTATTTTTTGGATATCGTAGGTTATATTGATTAATCGTAATATGTTTATACCTTGAAGAATGAAACTATGCCAACCGAAGAACATCAGTACCGTTATATAACTGTTCACTGTTCAGTCTATGTTTTAATTTTCAAAACCAAGTAGCAGCAACTTCATACGTTTTTATATACTTAACCTCGTCAATATCACCGCTGCAACCCGCGAAATAGGTTAGCAAACATGTTAAATCGTGCGAGCTTAGTTTCTATTTATTCTCATTTTACTTTGACATTGTATCAAAACAAAAAAGAGTATATGAACATAAAACAATCCATAAAATTAATAAATTAACCATCTTAGTTTATCTAATTAACCGAAAAATATCTTATTTATGTTTGCTTATTTAATAATAGATAATATCAAACTATTCATGAATGATTTGCTTTGCTACATATATTTTTCATGACATCTCTATCCAAAAAAAAAAGATAATACATAAAAAGATAAGCTATAGATAATCACAAATTAATCATATAGATCGATAATTATCACATGAAATAAATTTGAAATATTACACCGACCATCTCTTGTTAGTTATTATATCTGCCTATAAAACTGCTACTGCTGCCTCTTCAGCCCAACTTTGCCGGCAACCCACCACCAACAGCCACCGTCTTCTGCCGGCAACCCACCAACGATCACCACCGACTCATATTCAAAGGTAAATAAATTTAGTAATATTATTGTTTCATGCAATATTCGCTTGTTATTATCGAGACGTAAGGAGACTTGTTGGTCGTATTCAATGTTTTATTAGTGTCCCAAATGTCCTAACATATAAAGAATAATTATATTTAACTGAAAGTTTCAACATAGATAGATGATTGAGTAGATATGATCTTTAAACATTTGGTCGTGGGATAATAACATGAATAATTATATTTAACATATGTTTTCACATGCAATGTTTATAGCCATAAATTGCAGGATTTTTTAGGAGTTCTAGATGATGAATTCTGCAAGGAAACTCGTTTCTTGTGTGATCTTCGACATGGATGGAACTCTTGTAGATACAGGTAGCTTTTTAATACATACTGTTGTTTAATTTCTTTTTCTCTGCATTTCGATATAAATTTTATGTATGCATTTCGTATAACGTAATGTATTTTTTTGATGTGATAGATGGGCTTGTGAGTGAAGTCTTGAAAGTTTACCTTGTAAAACACAAGAAGATATGGGATGGGAGAGAGGTTCAAAGGATTGTAGGGAAAACACCTATGGAAGCTGCAGCTGTTATTGTGGAGGATTACGCGCTTCCTTTGTCGAAAGAAGATTTGTTATCAGAATTTTCTCCAATGCTCAATGATCAGTAATAAATTAAACCGCGCTCTTGCTCTTAGTTATTATCACAAATTTTCGTTCCAAACTATGCAGTTGATCTGACTTTATTTTGCATTATTCGAATCATTAGATGGTGCAAACTTAAAGCACAACCGGGCGCGTATCGTTTGATTGAACATTTGAGGGACCATGGAGTGAAAATGGCATTGGCTTCTAACTCTCCTAGAGCTAACATTGAAACAAAGCTAAGTTATCATCCAAGTAAGTTTAACAAATATAAAATTTTTTGATCGTAGTTAACAAACAAAGAAACAGACATACATAGTAAAATTCCCACTCATAACAGAGCTATTTATTGGATCTGTGGTGGGTGGGATGAGAACAAACCGTACCTCTATCTCACGAGATAGAGTGGCTACTGTCGTTGATCATAGTTAACGAATTTTAAATAGGTATCTTACTAGCTTTCGTTTGCAGCGTTGAAAGATGCATTTGCAGCCATTGTGGCTGGTGATGAAGTTAAAGCAGGAAAACCATCTCCTGAAATGTAAGATGAAATATGTTAAACCATATGGATCATCGTATTCAACATAAGTTTTCGCGTTTCAGATACCTTAAAGCAGCCAAGAAGCTTAACATTGATCCTTCTAAATGTCTTGCCATTGAAGATTCATTGTAAGTTTCAATGGTTACAAAATTGTTAACCGAAATCTATGAGACTATTGATGTTATTATCGCGTGCAAATCGTATACTTCACATAACAAGATGCTAATAACAGTAATGCTTTTGTTACATATCAGACCAGGTGTTTGTGCTGCAAAAGCTGCAGAAATGGAAGTGGTTGCTGTACCATCTCTTCCAAAGCAATCTCATCTCTACACTGCAGCCGACGAGGTGATTAACTCACTTCTCGACATACATCCTGAAATGTGGGGCCTACCTCCGTTCGAAGATTGTAAGTATCTCTCACTGATTTATGCATACACCAGTAAACTTACATCGTAGCTGTTTTCACTAATCTAGTGATTTTGAATTTTCAGGGATAGATGGTACTTTACCCGTGGAACCTTGGGGTGTTGGTGGTCCTGTGATCAAAGGTTATGGTCGTCGCTCGAAGATGCTTGGGATACCGACAGGTATGTGACATTGGTATGTTGGGCTTGTGTCTCTACCTAGTAGAGTTGGCAAAATGAACAAGTCAAACGGGTTGGATAACAGGTCAAAATAGAACGGTTTGGGTTGGATTGCAGTCAAACACTTTTGGTCCAAAAGTTATAGTCAACTGTGATTGTTATCATTTTAATAATAATTTGATTGTGTTATGATAAAAATGATTCAAGATCTTTTTGAAGAAAGATACATTGTGGATGACCTTCAACCTGTTTGACCTATTTGAACCGTTTGTCTAGTAGAGTTAAAGCATAATCCAAATCGACCCAACAAGTTAAAGACTAGTGGATTGAAAAATAAAAATTCCAGTGATTTTACGCGATCCCCTTTACTTTTTCAGCCAATTTATCAGTTGAAGGGCATGCAGCCGTTCTCTCTGAGCATCCCGCGGGTGTATATTTTGGTTGGGCCAAGTTATCAACCCGGGGTGTTTACAAGATGGTTACGAGCATTGGTTGGAACCCGTACTTTAATAATCCTACGAAGACCATAGTGAGTATAATGTTTTCAACTTTTAATCCTACTAAAATCACCAAATCATCAGTTTCTCATCCATGTTCTATTTATCCTTGTTTTTATGATTTCAGGAGCCGTGGTTGCTTCATAAGTTCGATGAAGATTTTTACGGCGAGGAACTGCATCTTGTTATTGTTGGTTATATTCGGCCCGAGGTATGCTTCCTTTGCATTTAGTTCATGACTTTTGATCTTTTAATCAAAATCAGAGGGGCGGGAGGGTTAATTAATGGGTCAAAACGGGTAACTTTTTTTTTCGGGTTAATAGTGTTAGGTTGACCTTAAGCACTTGTCATCCAAAATGGAACTAATTAAAAGGTTTTATGCGTTAAAGATACACTTTTGATTACTTTTCGCTTGTTAAACCCATTTGACCCGTTTCGTTTTAAGCTAACTTCCGTTTGTTTGCTTCTTGATTACTTTGCCCATTTCACTTTGTGCGTTATAATTGGATGTTTGATGACAGGCTAACTTCCCATCTCTTGAAAGACTTATTGCTAAAATACGCGAAGACGGTGTAATCGCTGAGAAGGCGCTTGAACTTCCTTTATACGCAAAGTACAAAGACGAGGAACACTTCAAAAAGCATTGCGCGCTTGATCACGCCAATCATTTGGGACATTAATTTTGTAGTATTAGAAAATAACTTTGAATATAAACATATAATGATGAATCCGTTTAACATACGATGCTACAATATTATTTTGCTAGAAATAGAGAATACATACTTGAAACAACACTGGTCTGCTTATTGTTTGCATATAGTGTAGTGTACATGTAGCTCTTGGCCTCTTACCTAGAGCTTCATCTTTCAGATCTAAACGACTTAAGCGCGTTGCACCTTTTAAAAGGTCGGTTATCATGTCTTCGACAATATACTCCTTTTATTTGATATATAAATGTTACCGCCGAACAATCTTTGATTGACTCTTGATCCTCAATTGAGTCACAAACCAGGCTCTGATACCAATTGTTATACCAATTGAGTACAAAACACGAAATTCAACAATACGAAGAGAATAAACTCTTTAGAACTTTTTATCATTGATAATTGATAATTCATTATTGATAATAAGATTCTTTCTTGTGTTCTTGAAAGTTTATTCTCTTCGTATTGTTGAATTTCGTGTTCTTGTACTCAGTTGGTATAACAATAGATCCAATATTTTCAAAATGTAAACATCAATATCTTATTTAGTCTAGATACCATCGTACGACTTGAAAATTAAGTAAAGAGATTTAAAAGTTTCATACGTATACCAATTCGACAGATAAACATCATCAATCTATTAATTTTGATAAAAAAAGTATTTAACACCATTTATATTTCTTTCTAAGGCCATCTTTAGTAAATAACGTATTGACAATTGATTGAGGTTCAAATCTTACGATATGTAAGTTTGGTAAATAAAAAATATATATTTCATCCTTAAATGACAAGTAAATAATATATAAAGCTAAATTAATGATTCAAATTTACATATTAAATTTTAAAAATATCTAAAAGATCACATGAAACAATTTACATTCTTCAAGCAAACTCAATGTATATAATAAAGTCTTTTTAAAGTTGTTTTTTTAATAATATAGCAATATTATTCAAAGATAATTGCATAAATAGTTCTTATGGTTTGATCAAATTACACATTGGTTTTCAGACTTTGAAATTTGTAAAATTAGTCCAACCTTTTGTGTAGTAATTACAAGTTTGGTCTCTAAATTTTATATAATTGCAAAATTAATCTAAACTTTTATGTAGTCATTAGCACTTTTAGTCCCTAAAATTAAATTAAAAAGTCAGTTCAAATTATATGAAATAAATAAAAGTAAATGATTTAATGTTATGGACCAAAAGTGTATTGAGTACACAAAAATCTGGATTAATTTTGTAATTTTTAAAATTTGAGTACTAAACATGCAATCTTCAAAACCACCAGAATCATTTAAGCAATTTTCTTTGATTCTTAAATTAATGATAATCTTGATTTTAGATTAATTTTGTTGAAAAAGTAGATATGTAAATCTATTTGAGTTTTAAAACTTTGGTAGAATAATCAAATAGACTTAATCCTTTTTTACTTCTTTATTAATTCCCAATCATCAACGTGTCAATTAATATACATGATATAAATAAAAATATATCAAACTAAGTTTATTTAAGGTTTCGCTTCGATTACGCATTTACGCTGAAAAATCAATTAAAATCAAACTAAGGTAGCGTTTGGTATGTAGGAATAAGGGACGTAATGGAATGAACCATTGAGGGTGAATGAATAAAAATATGTTTGGTTGGTGGAGGTAATGGAATGAACAATTACGTAGTTGATTTCATTTCTTCAAATTCATTCCATCCACTTCCCCTTCTTTTTTTTTATTCCATACCTTCTTCCATCGTTAGTCACCAACACCACCCGCCACAACAACCACCACCGACCACCAAAATCACTCGTCACCAGCAACCACCACCGGCCACCACCGCGGCGGGCCACCACTACCCCGGGAACACTATCGTCAGACATCGCCGCCGCCGGAAACCACTGAAGACCACCACCGGCGCCGGAAACTACCGCCGGCCACCGCCGCCGCTGGAAACCACCGCAGGCTACCACCACCGGCAACGGCCAGTGCCGGAAACCATCGCCGGCCACCGCCGCCGCCGGAAACCACCTCCGAAGGCCACCAGCTCCACCGGGAACCACCACCGCAAGAAACCACCGAAGGGCACCGCTGCCTACGGAAACCACCTCTGGCCACCACCGCTGTCGGAAATTACGGCCGGCCACCACCGCCGCCGGAAACCACCACCGGCCACCACCCCGGCTTGCCATCACCATCATAACTACTTTTAGAGGTGTAAACGAGCCGAGCCGAGCCCGAGCTCGGCTCATTTTAGTTTTAGAAAGCTCGAGCTCGAGCTCGGCTCGTTTGAAGTTTTATTTCTAAAGCTCAAGCTCGGCTCGTCAAAATATTATCAGGCTCGAGCTCGGCTCGGGCTCGGATCGTTTATTGTTAAATTATTAAAGTTTTATATTTTTATAATTACTTTTATATTTTTTATAGTGAAACTTTTTATATATAACATAATATATATTATTTGATTAATTTTATCATTATAATATATATAATAAATATGATTTATGTACATATATATTTTATATGTAAATAAAAATTATATAAAACAAAAAGCTCGTTTAGGCTCGCAAGCCAGCTCGAGCTCGATTTCTAAAGCTTGGGCTCGAGCTCGTTTAGTAAACGAGCCATGATGTGAGCTTGAGCTCGTTTAAGCTCGGTTCGATTCGAGCTTTTTTCAAGCCGATCCCGAGTAGCTTGCGAGCCGGCTTGGCTCGTTTACACCCCTAACTACTTTTACATTTCATTGTTTTGTTTTTTTATACCTAACAAATAAAGCAAAGGTAATGTTTCAAGTTTCACTCTGAGCAAAATACTCGAAGTTGAGCTAGTGAGTTTTTCTCAACAATAGTTTTCTCCTGAGCTGGTTGGGGGTGCAGTCCCGACCGGAAAACGTATAGGTAGGCCCGATTAAGATAATACCCATAATCTGAACCAAGTGTGGTTCAAAAATAACAATAATAATAAGAATATTTATATATTCGAACCAGGTGCCGTTCAAGATTATTTTGGTCCCTAAATAATCTTAACGAAAAAATAGAAACAAGGATCTTATCAAGAATCCATTGTCATTACGATGCTTCGAGTTTTTTCAAAACTTGACATATCTTGGTTTCGATATAAAGGTTTTCAAACTTTGACATCTTTTAATATGCCTTTTTTTATGATAAGTAGTTAAATTTAAAAATCTTTATAACAAAATTCAAAGCCTCAGAGATAAAGTAACATAAAAACTAATACAACTATATACTTATTATATGTGGAATATAAAGGTGTTATTATATATAAGTTCTAGATCAAAATCTGTTTTTCCTTTCAACTTTTTTCCCGCGGTTTTTATAAAGTAAATATTTGCAAAGGGAAATCTACTTCTACTATATATATAACCCTTCATTCAATTTTCTGTATGCTCACTTTTTTGGCTGTGTTTTTATGTTGATCCAATTGATGTTACAACATCAATAGAGATGGGATCTTTGCTTGAAGCTCTTCCTCTAGAAATTTTGGTAAGTTACGATTTTCGATTCGTATAATCATCTTTATTGATGTAGAATAATCGAAAGAAGATGGTTTTAGTGGCGTCATGTTACAACACAACATGAAAATAATTAAGTTTTGGCCGGTTGGGTTTATTTGTTAATTACAATACTTCAAAGCTTCAATCTTTTAACATGTTTACGACTTGATTACGACCTATTTACAATGTGTCCACCCCGTTTGACTTGTTTAGATGATGGTTAAACATCATGTTGTGCTTAGGTTACAAATTTTTAAGTATGTCGGGATTGATATTGATATCTTTGATACAGATAGACGTACGAGTAGTGTTCGTGTCTAACAATTATACGTGACAGGCTGAGACGATTAACACTCATATTTATCATCTCGCTTGTGAAACTTAAAATAAACTTACCCAAGCCGTTTGACTCGTTTTGATAATTAGGTTAAACATGTTGTGTTAAGTTAATTTACGTGATATTAATATTAATATCTTTGACACGAATAAACGTATGAGCTGTGTTAAGTTAATTTACTTATCTATTGATCCTTGATTTATGAACAGATTAAGATACTATGTGGAGTGGATCATGACGATTTGAAGAACGTTTACTTTGTATCTAAACAAATACTAGAAGCTGTAAGGTTTTTTTTTTCTTTTTTTTCTTTTTTTTTACATTAAACAATATTATTTCGCAATTAAAACCACTAAATTGTTACTAATTTTGATATTGCAGGCTGTGATAGCAAAGAAAACACATTTCGAATATACTACACCTAGAGGATTCCCGGTTTTTAGAACTCCATTCAACTCCGACTATTTTGACAAACTCGAACCTCCGAAAGCTCCGAAAAAATCGTATCGTCGATGACAATGTCACCATCGGACGAAGACCAACATGTAATGTTCTTAGATATATAATATGATAGCTAGATGAATACGTACATAGATGTTAATATCGTTATTAATTGATCTTATAGTTTTGTTTTAAAAGTCTAATGTTTATCTTAAAAATCTTCTTATCTTGTGATCTTGTTAGATAAAAAGTGTTGTTTATGCATAAGATTTTAGTAGGCGTAAAGCTTATATTAAAATATGATCTTGACAGTAAGATCATAAGATCGCGATCTAATATTGTTTCACTTGAATTAATTAACTAAGAAAGTATAAATAAATAATATACTTTCTATAATAAACTAAAAACGAAAACATATAGCAATATCATAAGATTATACAATATTATAAATATAAAACTTGTTTTGATTTATTCTTCCGTGATCTAATACATATACGATATCAAGTAATAGCATATTTAGTTATCATACTTTGAAAAAATTTCAAGAAACATGAGTGTCCACTTGAGAAATTTCTTATAAAATGTGACTTTTTAGGGGACAAATTGATGTGGATTATATTATATCTATTATGCGTTGTACTATTAAAATTGAAAAGAAAGTTTGATTTATAGAAATAGAATCCAAGAAAATAACATTGGTGCATTAAGATTCTTTGATTCAAAGTTTAAAAATGCTTGAAGCATTAATTATGGTTCATTAGTTTGATGATGGTTTGATCAAGTTGAATGATAGCTAGGTCATACTTTTGTAACTTGGTTCAAACATGAGGTAAGCATGAGCAAGTTTTGAACATATAGTTCAAATTTTGGTTTTAAACTTTATAAATATATGGTTGTTTTCATCTATAAATGGTTCGGTGTGAGGGATATGGATATGTTGATTCGGTTAATTTTTAGTTCTAGACCTGAGCCAATTCCATCTAATTTCAATTAGATTTCAAAAACCAAAAACATTGACACTTTTGAAACCGAAGCAAATCAATAAGTTTGAGATCGAAATGTTCTGGTTCATTGTTTGGTTTAGTGATCTGACGATTTAACAATTTGGTTTGTTTGGTTTAACTTTTAATATCATCAACCAACCTTATCATCTAAAAAACTACTATAAAAAGTTTTAAAAAATCGATCCATGTCGTCAAAATTGTCCAACAGTAAAGCATGCAGAACATATCGACCTATAGAACACATTCTGTTTGATTTGTCGTTTCTTGAAAAATATAACTAACAATACAACCAATAAATTTTTACGAAAACCGGTCAAACGTGAACGCCTCTAATTCAAAGCAATAAATCCAATCAAATGTTGGAAGAAACAATAATTGAGAACGAAGAAGCAGGTAAAATATTATTTATAAAAAAGTTTTCCTGTATATTATTGTAATTATTAAAATAATAATTACTATAACTATAACTGTAACTAAGTTTGGTTATAGATGTTTGTTTAGATTTTCCGATTAAAACTTTCCAGTGATTATTCATTTATTTGATTTTAGCCCTTGTGAATATTGTTTTTTGTTTATTTATGTGAACTTACTAGCAGGTCTTCATAAATCATAGATGAATATTGAGTTTTAGATAAGTGTTGTATTTAGATCTTTTTATAAATGGAGTCGGGTCGGGCCCCGGCGTATCTCACATGTAAAGTGTCGTTTTGAGCTACGTGGCACGATTTGATAGGGCATAAGGATATGAAAACCGACAGAGCATGTTAGGGGAGTATTCTGTCCTTTTGTTTTGTAACATGTACATTTATTGCAAATAATGCACTTAATGTATTAACAACAATAATAATAAAACTACTACACACTTTATTATTTAAAAATATATTTTACGCGTAAAGTGAATGTTGCAAGCAAATAAGTAGTGGACAACACCTATCATCCGAAGACGATTAAAAATAAGAAGATCTTATGTTCGAGTTTCGTTCGGAACAAAGATGCTCAGGGATGAACAAGGCCGACTAAGATGGGAAGGCCGTGTGATGGATTAAATTAGACTTAAAAAATTGTTATACATATTAATTTTAAAATTGATGTTATATGATCAAACTTTTTTTCTATTTACTTGGAGTATATAATTGTTATGTATTCTTTTGAGAAAAACCGGTCTTTAAATTGTTAAAAAAAATTTAACAGCATTATCTCATATAACGATGCACTTATTTAGTTTATATTTCCCAGTGCCCCTATTTTTAACTTGTTGGAGGCATTTATCCTCACCTAGTAAAACACTTGAGTCCTAGTTCTTCGTCAACCTTCTCACATATTTAGTTTTTCCTATCATTATGTGTATCCATATTAGTTCCTATAGAAAGTGTTTTTTTCCGTACAAGTTAAAAGTTACACGAGACAAAAGTGTGTAAATGCAAATCTACGTCTAGACGTAAACACATAAAGACATATCAAAAGGCTATACACAAAAATAATGCAACGATCTCGAATTTGAATCCTGGTTGTTTCCATGAATAGGCGACGTGACTACTAATCAAAGCATGTATGCCTTTCTATTTTAACATACATGACTCATTTTAGATAAAGTTAGCTTAACACATTTTGAGGGCTAAAACGAATTATGAAACCGAGATCTTTTTGTGATAGAAAAAACCATTATTTGTTTTATAGTTTAGAAAAATCATAATAGATCTATATCAATAATGAATCAGTATGTGTTATGGCACTATTTTCTCAACCACGCATATTTTCATTATTAACAACACTCTTTTTTCTCTTAAAAATTACAAGAATCTCGCAATCTGTAAACCTTCAATCATTTTGTTATCGTTTCTCGTTTATCCTAAAACATCAAAATAAATGAATTATCACATACCTTTTCAACTTAAAATTATAGTCAAAAGTATTGTTTTTCTTTTTTTCTTTCTAAATTTCTTTGAAATCTGTTAAAAATTAAGGGCTTAAAATGATTATTTTAATTGCTTGTACTGTAAAAACAACCATACTTTTAAACAACTTTTAATATAGTTTTGTTCATTACCTATGTCTGTATCTTACAAGATTTAAATACTCGACCTTTTAGATAAGTGAGACACATCTCAGTATCTAAATATTCAGTTAGACATTAGCTCTTAAATTATTATAACGTAATTCATATTTTTTATTCTATTGTTAATATAACTTTAAAAAACAACAATGATTTTTAAACCAAGTGATTGGGATGAGTTATCTCAAAACTTTATTGAAATATGAGATTTTTTTTTGTTCAAGTCCCACCTTTGATAAAACAAAGAGTTTGAGGTTGTGTTAAGAGACTTTTTTTATTTATGGTGAGTTTTCACCTTAGAGTAGTCTCAAATTAGGGCGGTGGGGGCACCCAAACCATACACACCACACTACACAACATACCCACAAATTATAATTTGCCACGTCACGTCACGCCACACCATGTGGGGGGGGGTGCTCACACCGTGGAGATTCCCGCATAGGGAAGAAACACATCTTCAAAATGGGGGAGAAAACATCGGCGTGTGGATGTCGTGAAACGGCTGATTGGCGCAGTATGGGGGCCCGACGGCGGTGTTCTCACGTGCCGCCACCCACCGGTGTTTCGACGTGAGCACCGCCTACTTTTACATGATCAAATAATGAAAATGATAGGATAAGTTGGCCGTAAGTGATCATTAACTATTAAAAAAAAGAGTCCTAATAAAGAGTCACCCACCTATATATATCGACACCCCCTATATATATAGCTCTATACGACACATATAGGGCTATACGACGCGTATAACAAATTTCGATACTGATTACGAGGAAAAATTCAGGGGACTATCAGATGTGTTATACAACACATATAGGACTATACGACCCCCTATATGATACGTATGGGTCTATACGATCCATATAGAAATTTTAAAATGTTGATTTAAAATATTGAAGCGTATATTTAATTATAATATCCAAAAAAAATTCTATAAAAGCAAAACATAATTTGATTAATTTGATTGAAAATAAGAATCCAAATGTAAAAATAGGCAACAAGTCCATCAATGTTTGCCGGTAGACAGACAAAACCTGAATCTTTATTTAAAAAAGTAGCAATGGTGGAAACATAAAAAGACATCACCAACACCATTACACCAAGCTCCTGTAATGCCCGCTGGTGACTATAACATCTACATTCCATCATCTTCAACCTCCATTTACACCCTTAAATCTCCACTTCTTCAACACACACAAACACACAGACGAAAACAGAGTACGTCATCACATCCATTACAGATCAATCTCAACGCTCTTATATAGCTTCTAATGTTCGATTCCCATTTGGGTTTTTCTACATCTTAAACCATTTCCATCAATTGATCATCTTTTTGCAGCGCCGGAGCATGGATCCACCTGCCGCCGGAGCAGATCCGACCAAAACGCTGCCGGAGGAGTTTCTGAAACGAACATTTTCGCTAATCAACTCCGATTCCGATCGGAACTCGGTGTCGCTTGTTTGCAAACACTGGTACAACGTCGAGCGATTGAGCCGACGACATGTGTCGATCCGTAACTGTTACTCTGTTTCGCCGGAGATTGTTGCCGCTAGGTTTCCGGCGATCAGAAGCGTGACGCTGAAGGGGAAACCTAGGTTTTCTGATTTCAACTTGGTGCCGGAGGATTGGGGGGCTGATGTGCAACGGTGGCTGAATGTTTTCGCGACGGTGTATCCGTTTCTTGAGGAGTTGAGGTTGAAGAGGATGGTGGTTAGCGACGAGAGTTTGGAGTTTTTAGCGATGAATTTTGATGGGTTTAAGAGTCTGTCGCTGTTGAGCTGTGAGGGGTTTAGTACTTTGGGGTTGGAAGCCATTGCTACTCATTGCAAGTAAGCTTTACTTCAATTATGCTACAATGATTGCAGATTGTTATTATTCAAACAGACTATGAACATTTTTCTGTATCTTCTAAATGATTTTTTTACTTTTGATAACTTGTTACTTTTTTATGTTTGTTTTATTACACTAAGGTAAGACTTTAGATCTTCAAGCGGCGTAAAGCAGGACTTAAGTCAAACATATTGTAAAACGACCATTTACATTAAGTAAACTGTAGTTTACAGGATTTTACAGGCTTGTACACTGTAGATTACTTAATGTAAACAGACGTTTATGATGCAAGTATGGTGTATCTAGCCTAGATAATTTTGGTCAAATGGGATGTTTATTTGGATGTCAAAGATGTCATCAAACTACATGAATCATGTTCTTGTTGTAGTATATGAGATTTTTTAATCCTTTTCTTGATAAAGTTTAAAACTTTGAATTTGCAGAAACTTGACAGAATTAGACATACAAGAGAACGGGATTGATGATCTTGGTGGAGATTGGTTAAGCTACTTCCCAGAGAACTTAACCTCATTAGAAGTACTCAATTTCGCGACGTTGACTAGCGAAGTCAGTTTTGATGCTTTGGAGAGCCTTGTGTCGCGATGCAAATCGTTAAGAGTTTTGAAAGTTAACCGAAAAGTAAACTTGGATCAACTGCAAAAGCTTCTTGTGCTAGCACCACAGTTGACCGAGCTTGGTACTGGTACGTTCATGGAAGAACTCGCGTCTAGTTCAGTCAACGAGCTTGAAGACGCGTTCAGTAAATGTGGTAATCTAGTTACTCTTTCGGGTTTTTGGGATGCTACTTTGCTGCATCTACCTGTTGTGTATCCTGTTTGTGGTAACTTGACGTTTTTGAATCTGAGTTATGCAAATATCGGGCCGGTTGAACTTGAACAGATTCTTACTCGATCCAAACTGCTAACTCGCCTTTGGGTAAGTTGCTTCTGGTAAAGTTTTCTTTTGGAATTTTAGATTGGGTAACGGGTCAAAACAGGTTGGCTTGATCTCTGTCAAATGCTTGATATTTGATGGTTTTCTTTCAGGTTGTAGATACTGTAGGGGACAAGGGTTTAGAAGCGGTTGGATCCCACTGCCCGTTGCTGGAAGAACTCCGAGTCTTCCCGGTTGACCCTTTTGATCAACAAATCGGTGTGACCGAGTCGGGACTCGTGGCTGTATCGACCGGCTGCCCGAAGCTGCATTACATACTGTACTTCTGTCAAAGAATGACAAATGCTGCTGTGATCACAGTTGCCCAAAACTGCCCGAATTTCACTCACTTCCGCCTTTGCATAATGAACCCCAGGGAACCAGACTACCTAACTAACGAGCCCATGGACGAGGCCTTTGGTGCCATAGTCAAGACTTGCACCAAGCTACAGCGGCTTTCGGTTTCTGGCCTGTTAACCGACCTTGTTTTTGAGTATATTGGCAAATATGCGAAAAACCTGGAAACACTATCTGTAGCTTTCGCAGGCACTAGTGATTTGGGGATGGAGTATGTGATGAGAGGCTGCGCGAAACTGAAGAGAGTTGAGATCCGAGACTGCCCGTTTGGAGATGCTGCATTGCTTTCGGGTTTGACCCAATACGAGTCGATGCGGTCTTTGTGGATGTCGGATTGTAACGTGACGATGAACGGGTGTAAGAAGTTGGCTGAGGAGATGAGTAGGTTGAACGTTGAGGTGATCAAAGATGAAGATGGGGATGATAGCCTTGCCAACAAGGTTTATGTGTATCGAACCGTTGCTGGACCGCGAAAGGATACACCACCTTTCGTTGTGACCCTTTAAGCTCGAGGAACCGAGTGTGGTTAGGTAGCTTCAAGTGGTCGAGAGGTTTAGTTAAGGTTGTTTAAATGTCGTTAGGAACCCATGGTTTAACCCGTTTCATCGTTATCTATGTTTACGTTTTCATCTCGTGTTAGAGAATGTTTTAAAACCCTAAAACCCGAGTTCGGTCTTTGGTAATCATAAAAACCACCCGACTCTAGCTCAGGCACTATTTGATAGGTATTTGCTACGGTCAAACTGTAGCAAATTGCGAGCAACACTTATTTTGTGGTGGATTTATTAAATAATTTTGTTAGCATTTAATTTGTTTTGCTACTGATTTTTGTTTAACTACTTTTAGTTATTTTTTTAGTATTTATTTGTTGAGTTTGTTAGGCATTTGTTATGAATTTTATTAAATTGTTGTTCCTATGCTTTTTAGAGGGGGGAAAACTACCTTAAGAGAAATGTCCTCTTGTTGTCTATCCTATCCTTAGCTTTTTTTTTTCTTTTTGAACGACTAAAACACATTAATATCTAGTTTGATGGAACAAATAAAACTGATAACGAAAACCAAAAACAAACATTAATATGTAAGGTTATACAGTTTACACTGCGTATGTGTATAGGTCTTAAATGGGCTTTGAATACGTGTTAACTATACATTATTATACAGTTTTATACTTTTATACTATGCTATTATGCATGCCAAAAATTTACACACGTAAATGGACGTAAATACAACTTGTCATCATGCACACAGTTCGTCATCTTATTGTTTCCTGTGTTTTTTTAACAAAACCATTTAATAGGAAAACAATAAAAACCTGAAGATAGTTGATTGGGTATATTTTATCAAAATATGTGTATTAGGAAGGGGAAATATATAATTAATTTTATGCCTTGGGGAAAGATGTAATTTAAGGTATTAGGAAAGGGAAATATGTAAAAATATCAAATATAAAGTGTTAAAAAAGACAATACCACTAATTATTATATTTATATATATTTGTTTTATGAATATTTTTGGTTTAGGCTACACACCCATCCTCCCCTCCCTTTATTTGTCACTTGCCACTAGAAAAATAATTTCAAAATTTGTAATATTTTACCTCCAAAAAAAGATTTAGTTTTAGAAAAAAAAGTGTTTTTTAAAAATAAGTATTAAAAACACTTTTAAATAATGATATAAAAATATGTGTAAAAAAATTCTATAAAATTTAATATAACATTTTCTAAAGTTAAAAAGAAGCTTTTAAAAATATCTTTTAGAATTGAAAATAGACCTAAAAGAACCTACATCGACTGATTAAACCATTTTAACCGACGATTCAATTATCCTATTAAACCTATTAAACCATTTATTATTCGATTTATATGGATAACCGAACCGAATAATTAAGATCTTGTGTAAACGTTAACCAAAGTGAAAACCAAATTTGCGATTTGATTCGATCTTTACGGTTATGGATATGATTCAGTTATCAGTTATTTTATGTTTATGGTTTTTTTAAACACTTGTAACCACTACAAATAAAATAATAAAAGACAAAATATAAAGATTAAAAGTAATAATAAAATAGATAAAACTTAAAAATTTTAGTTCAACATATTAAAAG
This sequence comes from Flaveria ramosissima, assembly GCA_025215565.1. Classification (NCBI taxonomy): domain Eukaryota; kingdom Viridiplantae; phylum Streptophyta; class Magnoliopsida; order Asterales; family Asteraceae; genus Flaveria; species Flaveria ramosissima. The sequence goes on from CM046035.1 coordinate 66,403,055, forward strand.
ATAATATGATAAATAAAAAAACATAGAAGCAAAAATTATTTGCTTTTACAAGTTTAGTGAAGGGATATAGCAAGTAAAAATAACTTAGGAGGAGGTATATATAACAAAAATTAACTACTTTTACTCATATTTTTTAACTTTACTAATTTACAAAGATATTATCAGGTTAAATGAGCAGTAATCACGTCAACTCACAAATCCCGTATCATGTTTTGGTTCATGTGTCGGTCATGAATTTTAGGTTCGGCCGAATAAGTCATGACCACACGCCACCCTTCTTGCCCTGACTTGAAAAGTGTATTTCAGAATTTGATTTGGTGCGGCTGGAGATAAACAAATGAACAAATGAATTGGTGATCACACAAGAGAACTATGAACTGTCAGGTGCTAGTCAAAACAACACTTTATGTTGTTTTGACTTGTACCTCCTGCGGGTAAGGTGACCACCAACAGATTCAACACAAGAAAGCTTTTATACAATGACAAACAACATAACCAGAATCCAGAACATGGTATGTATTGTTTGAGAAACTAAATGTTTTATTATCATATCGAGTCTTCTGCATCGCCTTGCTGTCGCGCCAAGTATCTCTCCCTTCTCTCTTTCTGAAAGGAACACTGATCAGTATTTTTATTAATCTGAAACGGGCCATTTGACCCATTTACTTACAAATGAGTTAGTTCGGTTATGTTTGATCCCTAAGAGGTTAAATGGGTAAATATAACAAAATAGCTAAAATAGAAACCAATCCAAAGTCACACAAGGTTAGCTAGAAACCAAATCCTTTTAGTCAGAGGGTCATCACAAGTTTCTCTTCTCTACTAACAACTAAAGGGTCCAGTTCATGTTTTTCTTTATAAAATACTATTTACAAATTATGGTGACTGAGGGGTCAATGGATCCTCTTGATCCACTTTTGGTTTTGCGCCTGCTCAAGGTATACTTTTAATGCATAAAACCTCCTAAATCATTTTTTTCCTTAAAAAATGTACCATTTACACCCAACCCGCCTATTTTTTCCACAAGGGCTCTGTAGCTTACCCATTCATCTATGACAAGGCCATCACCAACAATCTTTGGCCCGGTATCCTCAGGAGGTTTCTTGCGGGCTTCAAGGGCGGCCTCAGCCTCAGCCAATTGGCGCTTCAATTTATCCAGGGCCTTGCATGATATCAGCAATTCAAATGGTGCAATAATCACAATCTTAAGCAAGTGGGCAGCCAAAATAATGTTTAAAACAAACTTGTACTGCATATGCATATTCTAGATTATGCTAACTTTATCAAGAACTTACTGGGCTTGGATGTGCCACATCTAGGAAAACAACTTGCAATATCTGCTCCACAGCTACTAGATCTTTATGCTCATCAAACTGAGTGAAAACACCACTATTAGATCTTTAAGCATCCATGAAAATAAGATCCACTGCAGACATACTCATACGTACATATGTATGTAAGAATATCTAAGAAGAGGGTGTATGACTTACTAGCTCGGGTACATAGTCCGTCACTCCTTTCACTTTCAGACTCATGATCTTAAATTTCACTTTTTTCTTCCTGTCTGTTGGTTTTTCATTGTTATCTGGTGGTTCTACAAACTTGAAAACTATGATGATAGAACAGAAACTTGTAAGCTATAGATATAGAAATTGAGTCCACATTCATAAAATTTGAATTTACAACTAAGGTTAGACTTCTTTATCAATATAAACATTGTCAGAAAGTATAATACCCATAACAGTAAGAACATGCATGCCAAATGTTATTACCAGTTGCGATAATACTCTCGCCTGGAGCCAGAATAGCACCCGGAGGACGCATGAAACAGCTTTTAGGTGCAGTTGTTTGAAACTAAAGCAACACGAGAAACAACATACATTAGAATTAATGATTAAGATAACCTAAAATTAAGCCTATTAATAGGGCAGATCTTTATATAAAGAAAAACTTCATGGTTTTAATCCACTAATGGTGTATGTGTGCAATGGAACAACGGTTGGCATGTATATACGATCTTTATAGTCATACCTTGAAAGCTACATGAGACTTGCTAGTGTTCTTTATCTTGATAGCACTTTGGACTTGCTTACCAGGTTCATCTACAAGTTCATTAAGAAAATAGAAATGATTAATCGTCAACCACGTAGGTCCATCTTTAACATATCTAATATTTTCAGAAGGAAAAAGAATATACATAACATCATTGAAGTCAGTATATTTGCCAAGTACCAAGAAAGAACCAACAATAACCATTCTTGGTATATAAATAGCTAGATTAGATGTAACAAAGCATGTTTTTGTTCTGTTTCAATGATAGAGATCAGAAATTAGAAATCAGAATGGAACAAACAGTTAATCACTATAACTGAAATACACTAATTTGATCTATCAGTTGCTAATTCAACTTACGCATGCTTCAGAAACAATCGCACTAAAGGACACCTAATGAAGTAAAACTGTCATGATCTTACTATAACATCGAGTTCAAAACATTAATATGTGATGAAATCAATGGTGGCAATGCCAATCAAATACAGATATCAAATCATACTGCAGATATTTCTCTAAACTCAAGCCAAATTTTCACTCAAACTAGTAAAACCACACAAAATTATCTGTTTCGATATAATCATCCGGATCTAATGAATTAAGAAACAAATCAGTCACAATCAGCACAAATCAATAACCGACAAATCAATAACAATCAATTCACATAACAAAAGCAAGTAAAATAGAGAGAGCATGAACATAAGCAAACATACAGGGAAAGTAGAGTTTATTCCGCGGATCAAGGCGAAGACGACGTCGCGTCGGAATCAGAGATCTAGCAACCGACGAAACCGAAACACCGGAGGTCGAACTACGACTATCGGTCTCCTTATGAGCTTTCGATCCTTCAATTTGATATGAAGAAGATACGGTGGTTGTGTGAGGAGTAGAGTTACCTGAGCTTCGAAACGGTGACTTGAACAACCACCACAGTTTGCCGCCGCGACTCCGGCCGTCGGAAGGCGGTGTATCGGCGGCGATTGGCATCACCGGCGAGTTCCGTACAGGCGGAGATTAGTGGCGTGGTGTGTATGAGGGTTGTTTTGAAAGGTGATTGACTCCTGTGAAATGTAAATGTAACCACCAAGTCGCCTTGTGTACCTGTGTCCCCTGTGATGACTGTTGTCCATGGGTATTCAATGCGTATATCGATTTTAAGTTTTTAAATTTATTTATTTATTTATTTATTTATTTTTGAACTTGTAAACAAATACGTTGACCCGGCCGAACCCATCTGTTGCGCGACCCCCCTCCGATGGTGAGAGCGTTGATGATGATTAGGAAGACTCCAGTGGTATTTGGTCGGAATGTGTACGGTGACGGTGGTGGTTGTGGTGGTGGTGTGGTGGTTTCGATTTTGATTTAGTAGTTGATTAAGATTGTTAATGATTCTAGTTGATTAGAAAATATACGGTTTTTAACTCAGTCAGATACTGAATCAAACAGCCAAGTTTCAGTCAGATACATACCCAGTCAGAACTTCTAACTGGGTCAGCTTCTGACTCAGTCAGATCTTACTGAGTCAGTGTAATCAAACAGCCCCTAAGTCTGACTGTGCTGGTGTTCGTGGGTATTTAATGACAATTACAGTGGAAATTCACCATTCGAAGCTCTACTATGGTAAAAAAATTTGATCTAACTAAAGTATGTTATATTAAGTGAGACTCGAACTCATAATATCAACGTTAAAAAATCATGGTGTTATCTTATTTTAAACCAATTGATTTGAATCTTATTGGCTTATTTATACTTAACATTTTTAGGATGGTGTGGGTTAAGGGGGTGTACAATCCTGGAGGCTTGGTATTGTCCGGGTAAAATCGGGAACACCACCACATACCATGTGTTTAGCCCAATTGGCTTAATTTTCAACTTCTCAAATCTGGTAAATTAAAAGAAAGAGAGTCGTATTGTTTATCTATGTTTTCTCCTATAACACATCAGCGTCACATCAGTTTATTTATATTTTATTTAGTTTTTTCTAGTTTGAAGGGTGGTCACATTTTTCTTCATTTTCCTTAGATTTTCGCCATGTGCATGTATTTGTGGTACGATACTAATCAAATGGGCAAAAATACCGATTAGTACTAATGAAAATTCTCCCGGGCAAAGTTTTTCTTATCACCAGAACTAGGGTGGTGTTCTCACCCAGGCGGGTTTTACACATGATCAGATGTTTAGTTTGATGGTATTGACTACATTTAAGATACATCCCACTATCCTTGATCACGTGTCAATAACTTGGTGTTTAATTGATCTAAATGTTTGATTTTACATCATGATTATGGTGGGACAAGTTCAAGTTGTTTGTGTTTTGATTTATAGGTGATTGGAGCTAAAGTAAGCTTATTTTGGATGAAAAGATTCAAAACGGGAAACCGGAACTAAGTTTGGTGAAACATGAAGAGTAAGGAAGAAGCGGGATTGAAATCGGAGCCCGAGAAGTGAAGAAAGGCAAAAACCGAAAGTTCACGACCATGGTAACTTAAAATGTGCATAACTTGGGCTAGGAAAAGAGTTATGGGGCCCACGACCAGTCAACGGAAAGCTCGTGAAAAGTTACATGTTAAACAATTATGGAAAAAGTGCAGGGAGGCCGTAAGCTACGGCCTTGTGCTGAGTCCGTCTGTGAACCCCGTAACGCAGAAGGTTTGGCCGTCTGGTTGAAGGCAGGCCGTAACCAACAGCCTATAGGCCGTAAGGTACGGTCTAACACGATATGTGGAGGGTTATTTCAAATTTTAAATCCTATATAACCCTAATCATTAGGGTTTCGAAAAAAACCTTTTCCCAGCCGAATTTAGGTGAGATGTTGGCTGCTTCCAAGCTCCTCAATATCATCCATATCATCATTGATCATCATCAAATCAAGATTGAAGATTGAACGAAGATGATGCGTGGCTAGGTTCTCTTGGTTGCTTTCGGGAGTACGATTCTTGTAAAGTGAGACGGTTGGTATGATTGATTAGGTTTTTGTATTAAACATTGATCTATTGAATGCAACATTATGTTTTGATTGATTTAAATGATTTTCTTATAAATAAAGTTGTTTGCTTGAAATCAGTTTTTCGGTTTCCTTGCATTGTGAACTCATTAAGAAAAGTAGGCAACGTGATATAAGTTTAATCAAAAGATTGTTCCTTTGTTGTCACTTTAAACAAAAGCTAAAATCTTGAAGTATTGTTTCTTACAAACCCTACTTTAAGAGTACCGATTGTTGATCTTGCAGAATTTGAAACCCGGAAGTGATTGTTTCTTATTATTCAATCATATTCATTTTAAATTTCATTGCTTTATGCACTTATGCTTAGTAATCCATTCAAAGTTTCAATTTTCAATTACAAAGTTTGAGTTTTTTAGTTAATTGAGTCGTATTCGTTAAACACTTTCCACAGATTTCCTGAGGAGACGACCTTACTTACCCTTTCACAATATAGGTAGCTAAAACCGATAAATTAAATTGTTTTTGATTGAATCTTGACAACCAGATCAATCCTTACCATGGATACGTAGTATTTTAATAAGTACATTTAACGTGTTATTTATTTTAATTAAATAATTATCTCATCCTTTAATTTTAAGTTTGAGACTATAACACCTAGGCGTTAAAAGGAAAGCGTAAATATAAAAATTAAACTTATATGGCTTTTCGTCACTACTACTAGAAATATAAATTTGATCTTAGAAATTTAAAACTTGTAATTTTATAAGTTCTTAAAATTAAAACTTAAAACTAGAGTCGTAAATGTTATTGGGACTGATAGTCATACAAAACAACCTATGTCATCTCTCAAGTAATGAATTGTTCTAAGTTAGCTCTTTTTTAATTTAGTTGTCTATATGTAGTTAAGGACTTGATTTAAATATGGATGTGACAACTCTAAGTAATGAATTAATTATTTTATTTATTTTATAGGTGAATATTATTTAACAAATCAATATTATATATTTTGCTATGTGTCCATATTTCATGTAATGAATTCAGAACCTATTTGCGAGCATATTATTTATGTATTGACCGATTCGTTTAAGTAATGGCCTATGGGTAGTGGGTTATATCATTATTAAAGGTTGTTTTTTGAAGGAATAATCTCATACCAAGTGGATCAATCACTTAGTACACATAACACTAGAAATATAATATAATATCTTAATAGGGGAAAATTATGATATTAAATATTTTTGTTATGAATATTCATATTCTATTTTCTACAACCTGAATAATATACAACTTATGGTATTTAGATCTCTCAAACTCAAGTATTGTGAGCTAATTATTCACCATTTGAATGAATCCAAATAATATGCTATTTCACTAGATTTTTATAAACATTTAAAATTAACTGAACTGTTCAGAACAAGCAAACAGATCGGTTTGACCGGTCTGAAATTCTAATGAGTTAGTGTTGTTTGTGACTTAAAATTAATCAACCTTTTAACTTATATTATATATATTTATAGCTTATTTTTAAAATATGTAAGTTGTATGCATTATAATAAGAAATCATCTTTATATTTTTAACATTTTAGCACACGCTAACTTCAGTGAAACCACCAAACCAAACTAGTCCATTTGTCATTTTTTTAGAACCACATTTAGCTTGTTTGTCTAGAATTTTTTATAAACCCTATTGAACTGTATCGTGAATATCTCTCATTGTTATTTAAGAAGTTAATAATATGATTGTAAAATTGTAACGTAGATTGCAAAGTATAGAGAAAGAGGATCAAAATTGTCTTCAATAATTGGAAGAACATGATCTAAATTTTTCTCTCGTTTGACCTTGTATTTTAAAAACCAATCACACACCCTACCAACGTTTACTTCTTCAATACTACACCCTTCTTGTTCTCCTGTCACTCTAAAGATTTAGCGATGAGATCTGCATAACATGAATCGTCAGACAACAAGTTAAGAATTTACTAAATATCCGAGTTTTAGTCAAATATTAAACAATGATTGACAAAGGTTTTTAGAATAATAACTCTTAAGATATTTTGTATTACTAATAAGCTATTTATTGATCATTTTATATATTTTAATTATAATAAAAAATAATCATAATGCATTCTAACTAATCTTATTATATATATATATTAAATACAAAGGACGGTGCTGTGAGTGTGAAACACTGTAGCTCATGGTACAAATGATCATGCCTTGGGTACAACTCATCTCCCTTCTTGGAGTTACTGTAGCTATATATTTACAGAGAAAGGATTTCCCTTTTGAGCGGTGATTTTGGGTGTTTCCGTCGTTACCAGCCGCCGTCTTCTTTTCTCTCTGGCTTAGGGTGCCTTCAATGGTGGTCGTGGCCAACGTAACAAGTGTATAGAGATGTTGTTGCCGGTGACATAACCACCGTATGTGGCTGCGTTTCCACGCGACCGGCGATGCTATGGCTTGAACGTCGCCGCCGACCATTGGATCTTGGATGTGGTGGTGTTGTCGGACATTTTGTGTTGCCAGTGCAATCACTACCACTCTCTCCTAGGGTTTGGCTTTTGGTTTTCCCGCCTCCACCGATGCCATGGCCACCGCTTCATCACCACCTCTTCCCCTCGACAATGGTGTTGGGTGTTGGGTGTTGGGTGTTGGGTGTTGGGGATTGGGTAGAGAGGAAGAAGTGGGGTTTTGTTTGTTGAGCCGTCGATGATGATGAGGAGAGGCTCATCTGAGGTGAGGAACAGATCTGAAATCGATTCAACGTGGGTGTGTTCGTCTCTATTGATTAATACATCATACCTCTATGTGATTGTTTGATATCTTCTGTTTGGATCTTTTAACAATGGTGCTATGTTTGTTCACCTAGGTCAATTAAAAGATCAAACCTCCGTGTGATTGTTTGATATTTTTTGATTTAGTTTTTTTGGACCACTGTGTTACGTTCTGAATGTTGACTTTTGCTTGAGATTGTTGACACTGGGTCAGTGGGTTTGGTGATTGGCGATGATGATGGGAAAATGGTAATTGTCGTTGTAGTGGCGTTGCGAACATACGGTTTGCAGCCACAAGAAATTACTACCTCTGAGCCATGTAATTGTATAAAAATTTACGCGTGGAACCGCCGCAACGCGCGGGACGGTAAACTAGTTATTATAATAAACAAACATCTTTTATGTCACATAACATTTTCTAATACCACCTTAGCCACGTGACATTTTTTTGATTAGTCTTTAAATTGTTTACTAAAATACCTATATATTTATTTAATTAAAAAATGAAAATATGTTTTTTATCTTCAAATCATGACAAATAACTTATTAGATTTTCAAGTTATCTAAAATTTCAAAATAAACAAGGAGTTCAATTTCAAAAACTCAAAGAATTTTATTATAATCTAATTACTTATCATTATTGTAAGGATTTGTTTCTAGACAACCTCATAATCAGATTTAGACATCAAAACACAAATTCTTAAACTCTAAAATTTCATCATATATAAGCAGGGAAATTAAAACATTGTCTTAAACCAACTATTACATCAAACCAAGATAACTTTGACTAACTATAGGAAAACTATGCTAGGATGCGAGTCTTGATCACATGCTAGGTAGCTTCCAGATCCATGTCAAGCTCACATCTCATTTATATAGCATACCTATCAAACTTATATGCATACAAAAGTCAGGGTCGTTGAGTGAGCTCTAGTTTTACTTTAACAAAAATACTTTACCCAAACTTTATCTTTAATTGACCTTCTTTATCACGCTTTAGCGGTACCTTAAATTTAAGCTTCAAATCATACTTTATCCGAATACTATACTTTAAACTTTATCAACTTTATCTTATACTTATGTTTAGGTAAGTCTTCTTTAACTATTACTATGTTCATTTTTTAATCATACTTTAGCGGTTACTTTATCGTTACTTTATCATGAGTTTGCACTTCATATAGAACTCCTTTAGCCATTTCTTGTGTAAAACACAAGACTTCATCGTTGTTTTTCATTACGCAAGACTCTTGTCGGGCTTGCAACACATACAATACTCCTGTCACTTGCCATTACGCAAGACTCTTATGTCGAGGTTTAAAATACACCAAGATCTCTATTCTTACAAGACTTCTTTAGCATACTTTAACATTTCACAACTATGCTTTAACGGGTTAAATATTCTTGAACTATTATTCAAGTTCTTTAAAGTTTTACATGTGAGTTTTACTATGTTTACTATTATTACTTTCTCTTACACTTTAATTTTATTAATAGTAATACTTAAAACATTTTATTTTTCATCAACTATCAATCGTCATTCATACCATCTTTATCCGTATACTTTATAAGGGTTTTTATGTACATACTGATTGATGTCGAAGTACCAATCATATAAGATGTTAAAACGTGTGTTCCTATTCACCTTAAACTAGTTAGGGTAAGTAGGGTTGTCGATCCTCGTGGAATTAGTGGTCGGTGTGTTGTAGATTGATTTATAAGAAACGACTAACAAAATTGACAAATTACTCAAACTATTGCCTCTTGGCTGTAAAAGTTGGATTCTGGAATGATTAAGAAATTAAATATGAAAACAAATTGCAACTAATTAAAATTTATTAAAAAGACGATTATGAAAAAGAGCAATCCGCCCCGGGATTCAGGTTCGGTTCTCGGTAATCGCTTAGTTCAACTTGGTGGAAAATCCTTAACGGGGATTCTATACGTGTAATGATTAAGTGACAAAGATAACCAAGATTTAACGGGTCTTAGTACACCATGTCAATTGAATTAACAACCAAAACCTTGCAATCATACAACTCGTGCAAAATTATATGAAATTCAAATCAAGATTTACTAAAACAATTGTTTAAACAATCAAGACAAAAGTTAAACTCAATAACGAACTTAACGGGTTCTAAAGTTTAATCCTAACACAATTTGAACATAAAGGAAAGACCTAAAAACACGAAACCTATTAACCGAGGTAGATCACGAAAAGTTTAGCCTTGCATCTTCATGAATTTGGCAACAAAATTGGATGGGAACATGATTTGATGGATTTGAATGAGTTGAAGAAGTGGAATAAACCTCAAGAATCTTCCAAGTTTGTCACTTTCTGCTCCCAATGCGAATTAGGGTTTTTAGAACTGATAACCCTCTTTAAATATGGTCAAAATCCGGAAAATTACGTCAAATCTGACCTTACGATGTAAGTTACGTCCTTAGGGATGTAAATTACATCCTCCCCCATAATAGACGTGCTTAGCCTCTGTCTTACGTCCCAAAAATGTTATTTTTAGAAAGGACGTAACTTACTTCCTTTAGGACGTAAGTTACGTCGTATGCTCAATTTTCACCAATTTCTTCATTTTCTTCATCTCTTTTCACCCATATATCCTCCAATCTTTGTGCAACCTTTGAATATATCATTTAAGTTTCCACACCTACAATTCAAACATAACACAAAGTGATTACGCTCGATAGGAAAATCACGTTAAAATCATACATTTAAACACTTAAAACACCTATAAAACATGAACGCATCACATACTTTAAAAAAGTCATGCATTCAATGGTGACATGTGAGAACACTACCATGCAAGAACTATGTTTTGCGCCATAACTTTACTATTCAAGAACTATGATTTCCGTGAGAACTATCATGCGAGAACTATCTTATGCGGAAACATCACTATGCAATATTATCCTCATGCAAGAATGTTAGCCATAAGCGAAAACTATCATGTAGTAACTACCTTTTGCGAAAACCTATCAGCCTATATGAAAACATCACATCAGGTCGAAACTTCAGCTCCAAGTTATCAGTTTTTGACCTTTTTACATGTAAACACACTTTATGTAAACAATCAATAAGATATGCATAACAACATCAAATCATGGAAAACATGTAGAAGAAGGGGTCTATAACTCAGCTTAAGATGATTGTAAGCGAAACAACACCAACCGAGAGCTTTAACACACATATATACATGTTTAAACATAAAACTATCATCCTTCATTCATTCTAGCATTAAACAAGGTTTAAACATGAGATTTCATACATCGATCACCTTCTAAAATGCTCTGGCACTGTTTTCGCGTGAAGGTAGTGGCAATGGGACACCCTTATCTTTTTATAGTCTTTCCTCAATCAACATGTTCTCGCGCAACAACTTCCTTTCGTGTGCAAACTTTATACCCTCTTCGATCTCTGGGAAGTTTCAGGGTGTTATAATTAGATCCCATCAAAGATTTTATTTTTGTTCATCTACATATTTTTTAATTTCGAATTATTATATTTGATTTAATTTTAATTCCAAATGATATTCACAAATTGATAGGATTTCAACTTCTTGATGAATTTTAAAATTTTATCACGAAAATCATTTTTAATAATGTAAAAGCTTTTATTTGATTTTTATATTTTTAACAAATCAGTTCTTACTTTTGTGGATTTTGACTTTCAATTCCTACTTTGAAAGAAGTCAGTCTCTCAATAAATTTTTTGTTACTCACCGCCTCTTTATTTTGGTAAATAAAATGATATGATATTTACTTAACTTTGATTCATTTCACTTTTTGCATGGTTTGATGGAGTCACATGAGATAAGCATATGAAACAACCTTGATGTTGTAGTTTAAGACTTTACCATTAAGATTCGTATAATAAGAGTCTAAATGCAATGAAGTAACCAAAACTTCAGTGAAATATATTCTATCGAAATGATAGGTGCTAATGAGCAAATTATCTATTTCCATCTAATGTATTTTTTAGCAATTATCATAATTTTTTTATCACTTATTACTCACCACTTATATTTATATTTAAGGGTACCCCTATGCATGCAACTTGTTTGTTTAAATGGTTTAGCTATTTTAAGAGGTTTTTTGGAACAAGGAGCGTGTTTTTAGATTAGTTGTCCTACTATCGGTAAAATATAAAAAAACCTTTAAGTATGTTAACATTCCACATAAGATTTGTGTTTTTTTACAATGCCCAAATTGTAAAATGCAATAAGAGTGTCAGATCTTTCATGAACTTTTCCTATTTAATTTATTAAGGATAGAACTAGTCTAGAAAAGAGAATAATCGGTATGTCTTTTTACCTTATATCATATTAAATCTTAGTTTCCACTATCTTTATGATTTTACTATAACCATCAACAAAAGTAAATGACAATCATTATCTAGTGTTTGTTTATACTTGAAACATCCAGTGTTTACTTGCGCTTAGTTATACGTTGTATATTCAGAGTTAAGATTAGAGATTGCTTAAAACTATTACTTTCAGATTAAGAAAGAAATACTACAAATAGAACAACAAATATCGTATGCAAAGAAACTATTCAACAACTTGAAAAATATTTCTATACGTTTTCATTTTAAATTGTTATATGTAAACCTATTCAACTATGTCGGTTTGCTAAGTTCAACATTTTACCTTTTCCACCCGTGTATCACATGCGTTTATAACCTAGTATATTCTATAGTGAAATATACACCGAGCACAATAACATGAGTATAGATACTAAAACATTAAAATTTATAAATAAATTGAGACATGTAATTTTCTATAGGTTGCAGATTAAGTATTTCTTTCTAAAACATATTGTCAAGCACACAAAAATCGTTCATGAGAGCTCAACCCTAACACTTCTACAATGCTGGCTTCTTCGAGGCTCAAGAAGCTTCGTCTCTCCGACTTCTTTTTATCTTCTTATCCATCAACACTAACTCTCAGCACGAATCGCCTTTTTCTACTAGTTCTCCTAGCAATGACATTTAGATTTTTGATTCGCGAGTATCCGTTGAATAATTAGAGAGTGGTGAAGAATGATAACTGGTAGTTTTGCAGAGTTTGAGTGTATCCATGGTGGTTTTTGGGTCATAAAACACCCTTCAATGGACGAAGAAGATGACACACAACCAACCAGTTCTAATGCCTGCTTTTGTCTTTTTAATTATATGGTTTTTGTATGTGGTGCATGTTAAGATATGGATGTGGATAACCTTTTTTAACCAAATAAACAATTTTTTGTTCAAAAATACCCAAGTTATACACCGCACCTGAATGTTATATGTTTATACTATAAAAATATTTCTTAAGTGTATTAATTAAAAGCTTTTGCCATTGGAGTTCATTATTTCTTAGTTGTTGCTATGGTTACTTTTATCTGTATTTACTTTTGCTTTCTATACCCACTACTTATTTATTTTGCTACCTCTAAACTTTAATGAAGTTATCATCTGATCATGAACTTTGATGAAGTCAAATTTTTTCTTTTTTAACCAATTCACTACAATATTTTTCTAACACTTATATGTTGCTTGTTTTATCTACGTTTTTTTACCCCGTAGTAGAACACTTATATGTTGCTTAATTTATCTACGTTTTTTACCCCGTAGTAGAACGTGGTTAAGACCCACTAGTTTATTTGTAAAACTATAAAGTGAACATTATGTGATATGTAAAACTTTGTACAAATGTTATGAAATATTTACAATACAACATCATGAAATCCTTTGACGAGCAACACCACTTAAGGGAAAATACCATTTTGCCCCTTTCACAGTTGAACCACTGATTAAAGTGATTAGTGATCAAACCCCTGTCTCTCAATCTTGAATCTTGATGACACCCAACCGGAGTAAAAGACGATCTTACCCCTATCAATCTTGAATCTTGATGACACCCAACTGAAGTAAATTTAAAGACGATCTTGCCTATCAATCTTGAATCATAATGACACCAAACTGACGGAAAAAGACGATCTTGCCCCTCTCAATCTTGAATCTTGATGACACCCAAGTGGTTAAAAAGACGATCTTGCCCCTATCAAGATCTTGAAAGGTGATTCAGTTATGTCCCCAACAACTGAAAAACATAACTGTTTTAAGTGAATCTTCACTTTCCTTCGACTTTTCGTCTAACTTCGTATCAACCCCATGAACAGAAAACAACATTGCTGCATGCTTTGATTTGATTGCAGTTAAGTCCCTTAAGTTCTTGATTATGACACTCTGATCCCACTTTGAAGAAAGATGATCTTTTTGTTTCATCCTTAGCTCCCTTGTATCATCAACCACTAATCTTCATTAAACCCTACTTAATACACCCCAATGCTCTCATGTGTATAAGTATACATTAGTGTGTGTTTAGTGTGTTTTTTTGTTAATGGCTCTAGAAATTGAAGATATCTTCAAGAAATGAAGATGTATATATAGGAGGTGTGTAGAGGAAGAATAGAATTGGATGTTTGGAAGTGTCTATATATATAATTGGAGGTGTTAGGCTTTGTTTAGAATTTTCTCTTTAGCTACTTGTAGGGTTATCTATATGCATTTTAGGCTATAAGTTTCTATGTTATACGTTAAGGTCCTTGGGGTTTGTTACTAAAGGAATATGTTACGCGACCCGTGGATACTAATCACTGAAGCCATGTTTGTTTTGCTTGTTATTAGGAGATAATGTAATTTTTATTATTTGCATGTTTACCCCATGATCCTATGATCCCCTAAATTTTCATTTGCATATCATGTTTTCCATTCATAAGTTGTAAGCCTCTTTTAAGAGCTATTATCTTTTAATTGAAAGTAGAGAAGAAATTAATCAAGTTCTAGTCCAGTTTTATCTTATTCTTGGGAGGGTTTGCCTACTACAAAGGCTAATTATCTTGGGAGATTATTAGTTTCATCTTTGTTGATTTAAAATTAGGTGTTTATAAACCATTGAAAATCTCTGAACTGTCCAAGTGGCCGGTTTGATTTTCACAGTCTTACGATTAAATAGTTTGTTCTGATTGAAACATAAACTAGCGTTTGAACCGGACAAGCTATTTAACCTTTATGATTCATATATGTTGTTTTATAATACGTGATTTTGTGTGCGCATGTGTTATATGTGCAATCTTTTTCATTTTAAAACATATTATACAATCTAATCATTTTAATAGAAAAAAAAATAAGAAACTCAGTTGAAATTTTAAAACCGAACCATTAAACCATCAAACCAGTAAAACGGGCCGGTTCAACTTACCCAACCAACCGGCCAGTTACATCGTCTATGATCTCAAATAGCAGTTAACTTTTAGAACCAGATCATGACATCTCCATATGAGACATTAATAAAGGGATTATTTTCCTTTTCTCTTTAGCATTCCATCCATTTGAATAATTTCTAAATAATATAGGGACTATTATGAACACATGTGGAATTTTAGAGGTTGAAAGTGAACCTAAATGGTTAATATTTAGTAAAATGCATGAATGTATCTAGAAACTGTGGACTGTAGGCGAAGGTTTGAGGAAAACAACCGGCTGCAGGAAAATGTTACCGGCAGTATGGCCAACAAAACCGGGGGTGGCTTCCATTCTAGGAGCTAAAACCGACATTTGTCGGTTTCATTATCTGCAAGGTGGATAATAACAAGTGAGTGTGTGATGTTGACTTCAAAGTTATTTAACATATCTTAATGAAAAGTAGATTAGCTGTTTATAATACAAAAATAATATTTATATAGATACGTGTTTAATAAGTGACGAGGGTTATTTAGATAACAGTCGAAGTGCATAATACACTTGCATTTTTATCTTGTGAGTGAAATATAATCAGAACTCTTTGAGGAGAGAAATGGAGAAGGTTAATAACCTTTTGTTTATCACATTTTAAACAACTAGTGTGTAAACTCGTGTTTTGCCGAAGATTGTTAAAATTTATAATACTTTATTTCGATTACTTGTACATTAGTATTCATTCCGTAGTTATGGATAAAAATAATATTGACAACTCTGTTTTAGAAAAAGATCATTGTCGAAAAGTTGATATAATTTAACACGTCATAACAGCAAATTTAGATTTTATAAACCATCATATTTTTATGATTATAAGAGAAAAAAATATAAGATTCAGGACCTTCAAACAGTTTTGAAAACTTGTATATTTTTAGTTTGATGACTTGTATATTATCACACATTATTACTTATTACTAAAATTATTTTTATTTTGTAAATAGTCATTATAATTACTTTAGATACTATTACTATTACTATTATTATCATTATTATATTTAATGAATTCATATGGATTACAATAATTAACTTAAAATCCACCATAATATTACTATACTAACCCTATAGGTGTCTTAAGGTTAAAATGAAATTATTATTTTGACATCCTAAAATGCTTTAGAAATCATATAAATAGTATAGATATTTATTATTGCTTCTTATATGTTATGTGTAATGAATTGGCTCGCGTGATGTGCGGGAGCTACTGTGTGTATTTCCGACTAGCCTTAAATATTGATTATATTATTATTATTATTATTATTATTATTATTATTATTATTATTATTATTATTATTATTATTATTATTATTATTATTATTATTATTATTATTATTATTATTATTATTATTATTATTATTATTATTATTATAGTTATGTAAATATTTGGTAAATAGTATTTAGTTAATAATATAATACTTAATTTAAATAGTAAAAATATAAATATAAGTTTATTAATTAAGGAAAATTTAGGAACACTTGCATAATATACTTGTACCATATGCTTAAATAGTTGCTCAAGACGTCTTACGAAAAATAAAAAAATACCAGTCTACGTATGGATTTTGTATTACATAGTAGTATAGATAAATATGAGTGTGTATGTGATTTTTATTGTCCTTTGTTTAAGTTAATTATGTATTAATCGGTCTTTATTTATATATTATTGTTATTGAAGACGTTTTATATTTTTTTAGTGAAACAGATGTTGAGCAAATTTGGGGTCTATTCTTATTTATTTCGTGATCTACTAGGATTCTATTGAAAGTTACATATTTTACAATCAATATGATTATGACCTTCTTCATCAATAATTTGATTCATTTATACACTTATCATTATTCATAAAACTGACTTCTATATATACAAACTTAATACAAAATCAATCTTAAATAGATAATCATAAAAATTGCATTAGCATCTATACATAGCGTTGTTTAAATGTACATGGACAGATAAAAACGTTCGTGCATTATATGGTCATCTTATGCATCATAGTTAATTATGTTTATGTGGTTTTCGTATATTTTGTTTATAATTAACATTATATAAATAATCCTTTATTCTAAGATATTACCCGAGTATGATGTCGCAATTTAATATTTTATCCTCGTACGTTTTCGATTACCCATGATATGTACCTACCTAACAATTTACTTGGATAATTGTAAAAGCAATTCAATATACGGACACGTAATTGTTTCTATCTAAATGATATGCAAACACTTGAATATATTTATAAATTGTGAACATATAGCTTATAGGTATAAATATCCACCAAATTCTAGCTACTATTATTGTAATCTACTTTTGCTCACAGGGTCAGTATTTCTAATAGATCAACGAAAGACACTTCATTGATGAAAAGATCACCAAAGGGATCACTAGTGGATCCTTCATAGAGGAATCGCAGATGACAATTTCTTTCGATTATACCTAATTTTTATAAATAAATTAATTTTATTAGTTTCTTGCCAAAAAAAAATATCGTCACAATCAAAATTTGTAATAACATACAACATTGGTTTACGCAATAAAAACTTGGGATATTAAATTTCAATAATTCAAATTATGTCTCATTGAATAATTTGATTAATAACACTTTAAACTTCCATTTTAACTGTTAAGAACTATTCCACTCGCATAATAATGACAAACTTATTCTTGAATTAATCTTAATTTCTATTTGATTTCATTTACAAGAAATGCATGTTTACCCATATCGCTCATAAATATCCTTGTGAGCAAATTCGAATGAAAATCAAGCATAAATTACAATGATTATGGGACAGAAATTATCATTGGTGGTGAAATAAAAGTTAGGGGTGCCATATTTGATTTATTAAAATCCAATATGCTTGTAAGCTCTTTAAATAGGGGGAGGGTCTAGTAATAATGGTGGTCTCGACTACTGTTGTTAGAGCAATTCTTGAATATGCATCCACGATTGCTAGTACTTGGTATAGCTTCCGCCTAGCCTTCATGTTCACCCGCATCTTTGTTCCCAATCCTTCTACTCACTCTACATTGATTTTGTTTTCTGTTGTTTAGACTATCTATCAGTGATATGCCGGTAATTATCAAGGGATTACCGACATAGAGCTTTATTTAAATCTTGTCATAATCCACTACCTATATCAATATATCAACGGATACAAGTCGTTAATGACGTTTCATTTAGGGTTGTTCAAAACGCTCGTTGCTCGACGTTCGTTCGAAATTTGCTCGAAAAATACTCGTTCGAATTTCGGCTCGGTTGTAAACAAGCCGATCGGCTCGGATCGATTTGTAAACGAGCCAAGCACGAGCAAAGGTCCGCTCGGATCGGTTCGGATCGAATTATTATTTATTTTTTCATATATATAGTTTATACATAGCACTTTAGTAGATTTGACCTATATACATTATATAATTATATTTATACATATTAGATCAATTAGGCAAATAAAAAAATAAAAACATAAGCATTAAAGTAAAATTTTAAGTCGCTATGAATAAAAATTTCAACTTCGCTCTTGATCTTAGTCGATCGTCTCCCGCTCTCACGTATCCTTCTCTACAACATACTCACCGCCTCATCGGCTACAGTATAGCCTCATCGCCAGCCAATGTATTGTTATTTATAAAAATGTTATACTATAAAATATGACTGTTTTTTAAGTCATTACATCATAAGACCCAACATTGTCACCGTCTCGCATTGCAATATAAATTAAATAACACACTAAATAGTTTAGTTGTACAAATTGTTCACCGCTCGTTTGCGCTTGCTCGACGCTCAATCGAAAAATTAACGCTTAAAAAATGCTCGTTCGTTTTTTCGCTCGATTGTAAACGAGCCGATCGGCTCGGTTCGGTTTAGAAACGAGCCAAACACGAGCAAAGGTCCGCTCGGTTCGGCGCGGCTCGTGAACAGCCCTATTTTCATCGTTCCGTTGTAAATAAATAAATAATCTATTTTCTAGCTATTAGAGAAGACATGTCCTTTCATTATTATTATTATTATGGGTCTACTTAATAGTTAATATGGAGAAACATGCTAAATATTCCAAATATCGGCCCCAAAAATGGGTCTGCTTTATATGGATATAAATCTACAATGAGAAACAGACTAAATAGTTTAATTATCGGCCCAAAAAAGAAATGTTGGCCCACACAAAAATGGGTCAACTCATTAATTATAAATTTTACCCGTTTAGACTCAACTCTATCTGATTATTTCAAATACTATTAGAGCATCTACATCAAGGGAGTTTTCTTTCGTCCAGTCTGAGGTGGAAAAAGCAAACGAACATCACACCATTGGAGATGAGGTTTGCTTCTGTAATTTGCTTTTCATGTCCAGAATTCCAAACCCAAGCAAACATGGGAGTGTGGAACCCACCACTATAAAACATATGTAATTTAATGTTTTAGAATTAAAAATAGGTGATGATTTGGAAATGGAGGCGTGTTTGAAACTGGACATATTATTGGAGGAAATACAAGAGTTTTTAGTGTTTGAAAGTGGACGAGTGAAAAGTTGATGTGGCAGCTGATGTGTCACGTTTGGTTTTAAAATAGAGGTTTGTTGTTGTAGATGCTCTTAAAATATAATGTTCTATAAAATTTCAAATACATAGTTATGATTCTTATTCTATCTACATGAATTATTCAAAACTAACGCAGGTCGTGTTATGTATGCTTATATTTTTTTTTATTAAGATACAACTTGGTTTCCTTAATAACTTTTAACATATATGTTTTATGAAACTCTAAATACACTACAAGAAATGTTAACATTAGCGGCGACACCAATAGCAGCGACATAGATCATTAGCGGCTACAGTCGCCGCTATTAATCGTCGATCCATTTGATGTTTATTCACTCAGATCTGGCCGTTGAAAATGTGCTAGATCTAACGGTCAAGGTTAGATCATACAATAACCAATAGCAGCGAATTATTAGCGGTAATCGAGTGGGGTGTTACAAAAGTTCGGTTAAAGTGTTTCTAGTAATGTTCCTGAACTTTCCAGAAAGGGTTTGGTCGATATATGACATATGTTACAATATTAATCGGACCAACTCTTGTATCGATCTGTTGATCTAATTTTAATTTATTCAAAAATGCATGAAATCATGCACAATTATTGCAATACATGTGTTATAATATGTATAGCCACCATCTGATTGGTGCAGGTGGTCTCAAACTGAGATTATTGTGCATATTAAAGAGACAGCTATATGGTTTATCTAACCTTGTTTAAATTATCACAACTCTCAAATCAGGTTTTTTCTCATATAATATATATATATAATAGTACAACACATGTCGCTTTTTGGTTGGTTTGATAACTTTCCCTAGGTGTATAGGTCAAATAATTCGAATAGTTAGACCGTTGATCAGGCTGAGATGCATACGAATTTGGAGGGTTGTTTTTAATTATATTGCACGTATCGTGAATGCTATTACAAATTTTGATTGAAATATAAATTTATTTTGATTTGTGTACTATTTCTATTTTGATCGTATCATTTTCGTATACGGGATATCGTCATAACTTTTATTTATTTTTCATATATTAGCTACCTTTACCGGTGTCCAAATCGTTAAGTGATTCGTCATGACATTGTTAACGGACACTTTTATACGTGTGCATTATCAGATGGAGGGATGAAATAAAAAGTTACTTTTGGCTAAAAGACTAAAAAGTGTTAGAAGTATATATGACAATTCTAACAAATTCTGACCGATTGAACTCATTCAGGAGACGTTGGAGCCATCTCGTGGACTCTACCATCTCAGTGTCTAGAATTAAGCTTTTAAAGTTTAGAAATTCGCTTTAGCATTTTTAGTATTAAAGCATAGCTTTTAAAGTTTAGAGATTAACTTTTTAGTACGTGTTTAGAAATTAACTTTTATACAACTTAATTTTAGTGTTTAACTTTTAGGATTTAGGGTTTAGTTTAAAGGATAACTTTAGGGTTTAAAGTTTAAGGTTTGACGAGCTGGTTTAAACATCACTAGGAATGAACAGATAGTTCATTCGGGGTGTTTAAGCCAACTTTAAAATAAAATAAACATTTTATTTTAAAGGCCCTTACATTATTATATATGTAATTAGATCACACATAACGAATTATATAAATATGCATGGGGTTGCTTAAACTGTTTTTTTCCTATTAGTATATGATTAGATATGGACTCTGATTATATTATAACACCTACTATACTGCAGAATGATATCCACACACACTGCATGCAAACTTGCTTAAAATAGTAATAAATGCATTGCTCACCTCACATGCATGGTCCTCGAGCGATAAATTAACGCATCTAGAAAGTGCCTTTAAACTATGTTTTAAATAATAAACTAATATTCATACATGCAATACATATCCATAACAATATCTAATAGAAGTACCTAATATATTGATGCGAAGAGTTTAAATGATTAATAAAAGTACCTAAGATTTTAATGCGAAGTGTTCAAATGGTTAAAATAAAGGCTATGATAAGATCGTAATTAGTAAAATTAATAAAAAAATTCAGATGGTAAAACGGAAATTCTCAGTTGTTGAGTTTTTCTATTTAATTTTTGGTTTCATCAAATATTAATGTCAAACAACTTTTAATACTTCATTACTTTTTAATGATATTATAACATAAAATCATGATTTTTATTATATTCATTTGATCAGTATAGTATATATTGGTATTATATTTTTTCAAAAAAGTTAATGTACATACTTATATAACTATATTGCGTAACAAAGCAACATTATAATACGTAATTATTAACAATACGTTGCATAAATATATAAATATGTCTTGTGCGTATATAAACGATACGTATGCGTACATCCTTACCTAAAATAAACACGTCGCATCATAATTAATAAGTTCATATGCTTTTCATTTAAAACACAAATCTTGATGTTTTGTTTATTTAAAACACAAATATAAAACATATTTGTATTTTCTAAAATGTAATTAGGGCCGGGGTTGTTGGATTAATTAATAAATAAAGTACTAACATTTCGTGGATAATCCACCGAATATTATCTATTTGTAGGGGCCTATGTGTGATCATCAATCAATGCACTTGCTATTGCTGGCATTACCCGATTCGACTACGAAATATTAAAGTATTCATACACTATTAATATTAAATAGTGCCTAATATGCTTACTCATGCTATTTTGGGATTTTTATATGTTATTTGATGCCATGACGATGGGAGACATTAGGCTAAGAATATGGTCTTATTATTCTTAATTATAGTCTTAATATTTGGTTAGTAAAAAGTCAAATGTGTTTATTGGTGATATGATTTTGATGTTTAATGGATTATTTAGGCTTAAGATGTACACGTGGACATATGCTATCTATGTGGCATATATGCATGCAACATGTGAATGAAGTTTACTTCGGTATCATAGACAAATAATATGGAAGGGATCGAGTGGTTACTCTAGTGAGTCCATTCATTCACTCTCTCATCAACGTAAACGTCATGGATCAATGTATATATGTGTAAATTGGGTACCGCGTGTGGACACAGGTAAAGAAGACTCTCTACCATGCCGCTCACAAATGCAGGGGGCGTGTTTGGTGACGTGCCATGAGTGACTAAGGCTTCACATGACCTCTCCTGTCTCACTATTTTATCACTCCCTCCCTTCTAACGTACTTTTTGAATATGTATTACTTTTGTTGTATCGGAAAAATATTACTTTTTTACTCTTATATTTTTTTTTCCGGTGTGGTTTTGTTAGCACATCTATTTTCTTAATTCCTTTCATGTTCTTTTTGAACGGCAAATCTAAACTACACAAAATTACACCATCGCTTGTTTTTAAACCTAAGACCTCCCTCTAACAGGTAAAGTCTCTACGAATTGGGTTAGTCCTAGGGGTGCGCAAAAACCAAACCAATAACCGAAACCAAACCTTAACCGATGAAACCGAACTGAAACTAACCGAAAACCGACAAAACCAAAAACCGAATAAACCGAAAACTGAATAAACCGAAAATCGATTTCGGTTTTAGTTTTGTACCCTTGGTTAACCGAATTAACCGAAACCGAACCGAACCATTCATATTTTCAAGTTTTTCCTACATAGTTTCATGTATTTCTAGTTTTATACCTTGAATACCTTGAAATGTTATATGTTAAAATGATGAAATATTTTTGGGTTATTTAAAATTAAAACTATCTCTTTTACATAATTAGTTTTTAGTTTCAAATCTACTATTATATTAAAGTTGAATAAAGTTCAAATTTTTACATTTACAATGTTTGTAATAGTTAATACACTTTAATATAGTTAGCATTTCTAATCATAAGTTAAAAATAATGCCATAATTCATTTTCTTTCTAAACTTACTCATTTATTTGTTATTTAATAAGATTTTCGGATATAGAAATGTAGAAAGATAATAATTGTATCTTTAAAATTTATGGTCGCTTGATAAAATAACGAACTGAAACCGAACCGAAGCAAATAAAAGTAAAAAAAATTATGTTGGATAATTAACCGAAACCGAACCGAAAACCAAAAAGTAAAAACCAAACCGAAACCGAATACCGAAGCGCGTTCAGGCCCTCGGTAGCCTATGAATAAGATAATATGAGGTTCAAATGTCTGTCGGTTACGGTTTCGGTTATTGGTTTTGCAATAACCAACGGGTGGTTATCGGTTCGGTGTGAGCGAAAAATCGAACCGAACCGAAACGTACACACCCCTAGTTATCCCACATTGGTAATTCCTTTTATGTTAAGAGTAGTTATTATTGTCATTATTAGTATCTTTATTGTACTTTATTATAATAACTAATTTATTTTATAATTATTTATTTAAAAACAAAATTTATGTATGGCTCAAATGTTATGAACGATATGTCATTCAAACTTATGATACATAATAACAGATCTAGCTATTATTGTTTGTAACAGGTTAATATGTTTTATTAACCAAAAAGAGGTGTAAACACGATTTTACCTTCACTTGCAATGAACATGACAGGATAAATAAAAATTTAGGGTGTAAACGAGCCCAGCCGCTCGCAAGCTACTCGGGATTGTCTCAAAAAAGCTTGAATCGAGCTGAGCTTAAAGGAACTCGAGCTCACCTTATGACTCGTTAACTAGATGAGCTCGAGCTCTAGATATCGAGCTCGAGCCGACTCGCGAGCCTAAACAAACTATTTAATTATATAAATTTTTATTTACATATTAAATATATATACACACACATTTACATAAACAATATTATCATATATATTCTTATGATAAAAATAATTAAATAATATATATCATGTTATATATAAAAAGTATGATTACAAATAAATAAAAATTTAATTATAAAAAATAGAAGTTTAATTATTTAACAATAAACGAGCCGAGCCCGAGCCCGAGCCGAGCTCAAGTTTGAAAAATTTTTGACGAACCGAGCTCGTGCTCGAGATTTCTAAAACCAAAACGAGCCAAGCTCGAGCCTAAGCTAGCTCGGGCTCGGCTCGGTTCGTTTACACCCTTATAAAAATTAAAAGCACATTCACCTAAGGCTGGTGCCGAGAATTTAGGGGCTCGGGTGACTTAGAAAAATGTGCTCCAAATGAAAAAAAAATTATTTAATCACTTTGTTTTTTTTAATGAGTTTTAAACCGTTTGTGTGTGATTAGTCAATTAAATGGGCTAAATGATTTAATCCAAATCATATTTAAGTAAAATAAGTTAATTGAAAGCGTGTAATTAATTTAAAGTGTGTAATGAATCAAATATAAATATATATAATATATAATTTAATTAAGAAGCTTTTTGGCCCCTCTAAAGATTGGCCCCTAGGTGGTCGCCTCACCCGCTCCCTTGCTCTAGCCCCGCATTCAATATATGGACCAAAAATTGGGAGCAATGGTATCTTCCTTATGAGGTTGAAGGTTTAAATCCTGTATTAGATGTTTTGTAATTAATGAGTATAAAAATTGATTTGCAGTTAAAAACTTTATAATATATTAATATTTGACCAAAGATGGGGAGCAAGACTTTTGAGACATTATTTTTCAATGTCTCAACAGGGTTCACATGATCCTTGCTTATTTTCATCGAAACCACATAAATAAATGTACTAAAGTCCTCAAAAACTGCATATTTTTTTTATATATTTATCGCAGGGCCTAACAGTGTAACAACACATAAATATGTGGTCCTTGCTAATTGATAATGCAGAATACTGTTTTTATTTTTTTAGTTTCTGTTTTACGATAAGATTGGTGAACAAATTATGATATGGTTGTGACTAATGAGTTATAACATAATATTGATATGAATTAAAGCATGGTTGGTCACATAAGCTCATAAGGTTTTCTTAGCAGGAAAAAAGAAGATATCATTTGAGTATCGACTATAGACGACCACTATACAGCCTATGTTGTCATCTGATCGAGGGGAGACCGTTATTCAAGTTTCGAACTCTTTTAACTATGTTCAAGGAGCAAGATATATACCATGGTTGACGTCTTGACGAGTAGTATGTGGATTAGTCGGATAAAAAGTCCCAAATGTGGTGGAAGCAAATTAATCATGAGCTAAAGTGTGATATAGGCGTGCAGGGCATATGCTCGATCAAGAAATGTTTTTACAATCTAATAAGCATCAAAGATCATTCTGTTGTGATTTTATATTCGACCTTGGACCTTGAATGTTTTTATAATACAATAAAAAATAATGTTTTATAAAATTTTGAATGTATTGTTATGACGTGTTTATTTTATCTATTTTTGGATATAAATTTTATTTAAAATAGAGTTTGGTCAAATATAATTACTTTTCTATTTTTTATTTCTTATTTCTAATACAATTTCATTTTCCTTTAAAAATTTTCCTATACATTATTGTTTTATAAAGTTCTATATACATTATCCCTTTTGTCTAATGGATATTTGTTTAAATTCGTCAATATATTTATGTATACTTACATTTGGTTTAATTTAGATTATAAAGAAATGGACGTGGCAGCACAGCTGAGACTAGAGCTATTTAAAAAGCTCGGGGCTCGTAGCTTACTCGAAATTGGCTCTGTTTGTTAACGAGCCGAACCCAAACCAAGGTGTGTTAGCTGATTCGATGGCTCGTCTGTTGACTCGTTTAAATTAAAGGCTA
Source organism: Flaveria ramosissima (assembly GCA_025215565.1). NCBI lineage: Eukaryota > Viridiplantae > Streptophyta > Magnoliopsida > Asterales > Asteraceae > Flaveria > Flaveria ramosissima. The sequence continues at coordinate 66,429,255 of CM046035.1, forward strand.
AATTATTATATTTATAGATTATAAAACAAATTTATGTCATATTATTTAAATAAATCGATCATAAACATATGATCAATTTGATATTTTATAATGCGAATTATTAAGTATAAAAATATAGAAAATGATCATAGTTCATGAAATACTAGCCACGTAAATAAACGAGTTAAGATAAAATAATATAAAATAACATTTTCCCTTTCAACTTATACGCTACCCAACGATTACGAATGTACTCATTTTTCTTACTTACGTTTTCATAGTAATTTTTCTAGAAATACATGCGCAAGTAGGGGTGTTTAGAAAACTCAATATCCAAAAATATTTAAAATCTGGTCTGTATCCGAATCCGAATAAATTGATCCGAATTCTTATACGGATATTCGGATAGGATCTCAATACTAAAAAAATTCAACTATGTTTTCAACTCAATACTAAAAAAGTTGACTCATTCAATCCTTTAATCTTAAACAATTATACAATAACTGATTGTTGACTTGTTATAAATTAAAGATTATTATTATGTTTAAATTTTGAATTTAAGTTCAAATCAAATTTGTATAAATAAAAAATGTTAAAAATAAAAAAATTAGCCAAAAAAAGGCAAAAATGGGAAAAGTTGTTGTTTGGTTTATTCGGTTATTCAGATTAGACCGAATCTGATCTGCATTGAATTGGATAGATTCGGATCAATAGAGATATCCTTATTCGGATTACTCGGATCTGATCGGATTTCAAATAAGATCATAAAATTTTCAAATCCGAAAAATCCGTTATCCGATCCGATTAACACCCGATGCGCAAGTCCCCGTGTTTCAAGAAACCAATGTGTAGGACCAATTGAAATTTCCACCCACTCCACTCCGACGCATCTTGAAACAACCTAGTTTTCATTAACATGAATGGTAAAATATGATATTCTTTTTAAAGTGGGTAAAATATAATTAACATGACTAGCTTTTAATTGAAAATGAAGGTTGTGTAAGAGATGTATATGTGGCTCTTAAGCACTGGAAGACAGCTAATATGAAAATAATCGATGAAGAAAGCTATGGATGAATCGCTGACCTTTTGACCATCAACATCGTACCCCACCGGAAATTTATGTCAGTGAAAGTGCGAGTTGTTGTCACAAAATTAATGTCATGCTTTTTATTTGTTCATATTCCATAATTTCAAATCAAAAGTATTTGTTATTCTAAAGAAGTAACTATTTAACATATGATTTCCATCCAAATACATATCAAATGCCCCTAGGTCGTATAATTATGAACTATGAATGAATATATTAATTGATCTGGCACTTAATTTGTGTATTTGAATGTGAAATATTCAGTAAGTGACAAAAAATCACATATACAAGACGGATACTTAACCTGCTAGTCTCAAAGCAACGATTGAATTTGTCGGCTACACAACAAGCACATGAATCTCAAACGAGAACTCATTGATAGCATCCTAAATGGGTGGCGTCAAAAAAAAAAGAAAAAAAAAAAGAAAAACTCAGTTAGCTGACACATCAGCAATATGCATATACATCCTTTAAAAACACATATTTTCTCTCGGATCCATCCATCTATCACAAACATCCTTATATTTTCACATCGTCTCATTCTTTTATATTTATATTTTTATTACCAAATTAATTATTTATTAATTTTGTACCATTTAATATTATAAAATATATCTATATTATATTTCATTCTATGTGATGCCATTGTGGATGTTTGGGTGGATGTGTGGTAACCGGGATTAGAGTTTCCAGAAGAACAGTAAATGATGTCGAGTATTGTTGAGAATTTGGGAAAATCTCATATTGACAAAACCTTAGAATGGTGGATATCAGAAGTTTGGATGCGAGATTTGGTTTGGGTTTGAATCCTCATCGGGAGTGTGTTCTTTAATTAGTAATTGCATGAACTTGTGCTTGGGTACATGATTGTAGGTATGTGGAGAATTCAAAAAAACTAAAAAAACATTATAGATGATAGTTGTACTTTATAATGGGTTTTTACGAGAAATAAATTGAAATTTTAAAAACTTATATTAATTTAAAATTTTAAATATTTCAATACAAGAAAAATAAAGCCTAAAATGTTTAAAAGAACCCACCCAACAAGACCCTAGCTCATTTGTCACCACTGATGGAAGCTCATGAACAATCACAGATCCTCTCTTCATAAGTTATATATCAAATATATTATTAGTAGAATTTCTATTCACAAGACATATATCAAATATGTTATCACACTAGAAGAAAAGAAGGTTATAACGACGACAAGTTTTGCTTTTTTAGTGAGGTCTATAGCGACAAGTAGACCTTCAGATTTCTCATGTAACCATTGACTAAAATCAAGAATCTATTTATAAAAACTATCTCATGTTCTATGCATTATGATTCATGATAAAGCTATTGAATATTAGTGTGATTCTATGATAACATGTGTGTGAATACTAGGTCTTGTTATAAACAGTAACTTGAAAGTGTCCTAGCATTAACCAAATTCTAAAACAATGCTAAATTACAACATAAGTAAAATATATATAACTATAAGGGCAAAAATGTACATATGTGTAACTTAGGGTTATATATGTAACTTTTGTTAAAATGATAAAGATTTAATTAAATAAATTAACTCTTATATAATAAATTACATATATTTAATATATATATATATATATATATATATATATATATATATATATATATATATATATTATGCTATTTTAATCATTTAAGTGATATATACCTAATAAATAATTAACTAGTAATTAACTTAAATCTAACAAATAATTAACAAAACTTATTCTAACTCTAAAATATAACAAAAATCTTTCCATCTCCATCCCTACTAAAATATATTATTATTATTAATAAAAATATTAAGAAAATCAATCCTAATCGAAACCTAAAATCTTATTTTTTTACTAAAAATAGAGGGTCTTATTCTTATTATTTTTCACACCAAACTCTAAATATAAAGCTCTCATAGCAATAAATCTCACCCATAAAAACTTTCTTGAAGATCCAAAAACCAATTTCCCCATTAAGTAAGTTTCAGTGTTCTTTATGTTTTCGTGTTCACATATTTCCCAATTTTATTTTATCAAAATTCAATTATAAATAGCTTGGATCTATAATTAAATAATATGTTTTCGTGGTAATCATAGATCTAAGATGGATCAAAGCATCAAATAAACATAAAATAATCAAACTTTGTTTAAACACATCAAACATATATTCTTGGATTTTGACAACTTCGGACAGTCATATCTCCCTCATAACAAATCCTTTTTCAATGATTCTTTTTTTAAATAAAATTCAGAGTCTTATCTTTCCAACTATATAAAGTACGTCTTCTAACTCATTGATTTGACCCCTCAAAGAGCTCAGGCAAGTTTAGTGCGTGAATTTGTACAAAGCTATCAAAACACTAAATTTTGTAACTTTCCAATATTTTCATGAATATAATATAAAGCAACGATTTTTATTATAAAATAAGTAATATAAACATGTTATAAACAATAGAAACTCAAACTTTAATGATTCTTATGATTATCTCTCAACTTTGAATAATGTTTCTAATAAAATTTTTCATATTTTCAACTGTAACCCTATATTATACAGCTTATTTATTACTATCTTTGCTAAACTTATATTTACACTTGTTACTATACTTTATAAACATACCAAACACACCTCTGACTTGGTCTAGTATACATTTAAAATCGTTTAACTCGGTATGTAGTTATATGGCAAGCAAAAAGGTCCTGACTAAGGAAAGACGGGGTACTTAAGTGATGAAAATCCATCAACTCTTTACTGTGAATCCTTTTGTTGGATGTGCTACTCTAGGATGTCATATATCTAGTATATGACAACCATTTTTGAACTTCTACAATAGCAACCCTTCAACTATCCACAAATACAATAAAATACTCACTGCAAGTTACTACAAGTTGCAAATCAACCCACCTACTTTACAAGGTGAGTTCATAGCCTTTTTTTCTTTTGTATTTTGAGGTTAAATATGCTTTTTATATCAAACTAGTATTTTGCAAACTCAATGACAACTTTCTTATACTAGTGAAATTAAACTGATTATACATGTTGTTATATTTTATGATACTTTTTACTAGAAAGTCCCTCTATGTTTCTAAAATCTACACAACCATTAACTTCGAGGAAGCCACAGGAGTACGTAGATAGATCTATTGGCTTGACAAGCCCATTCGGTACTCGGGTTGATGCATGCCAATCAATACTGAGCGTCTTTTTAGTCAACATATTTTTTTTACTTGGAATGAGCTGTATGCATGTTCAGAAACTGCATACTAGTCAAACATACTATTAGTCCAACCTCTTGTGTCAAGAGGTTAGACGGGTGGGCATTCGATCACTAGGTTGGTTGTGGACTCATGTATAATAGTTTACTTACTTGTATTTGAAAAATTGTTTATTGGTTTGTACATTGTTATCTACCATATGTATACATATAAACCTATGTTTTCACCAACTTTTTAATTGACATATATTACTATGTTTTCAGGTAATGAAAACTAAGTTAGTTTCTTTGTTCATGTTAGGTTTCAAAGATAAGCTTTAGTTGGACCTAGTTAGACTTTGAATAAAATGAAGACTTGTTTACTTGTTGTTTTATGTGTTTTTAGAATTAGATGTAATCAACTATTCGGATTTAATAAGTAATTTCCTTTAGTACTCTCTATCCTTGTGTTATGATTCAATTTTATCACGCCTTGATGTTTCCGATTTAGCTGGGGTGTGATTTGCTATAATTTGTCGTCGCGATAGAGTTTGATGTGGCGGAGGGCAATCTTGGTGCATCCTGAAATCTCTTTTGCGTAGACATGTAGTCGCTAATCGATGTGGCAAGTGTGAGTTCTTATGGCTCTTCAGGGCAGATGTATAGAACTTTTCAACGTGATAGTGCTTATTCAACTCTCTCAAAATGACTTAGCTACTAGTCCGAAAGCCAGAAGCTGAAGGAAAATGAGACTAGCTAAGGCCTGGCCCTATTTCTCTTCTTTCTTTTATCACTTAGGAGCCGTGCGAGATGAAAGTCTCATGCACGGTTCTAGTTCATTTTAGGATCGCAACTTCCTGCCCAGTCCGTGCCAGTTATTTATTTTAGTTTTTCTTAATCCAAGGAAAAAGGAAATAAAAACAAAAATAAATGTGGAGTTATAGCAACTTAAACAATATCTTTTGATTCTGTACTTGAACAAAACGAACCCGTTTTGGAAGGTTATAGCGATGACATCAATTACGATGACTTTTTAGACTTTATGCAACGAAGTTACAACAACGACCTATTGCCGACTAAGTGTCATCTTTATAGCCTGTAGCGACGACTTTTGTATTCTATAGCATTAACTTTGTTGTTGCTATACCTCTTGTTCCTTGAGTGGTAGTAGGTTTGTTAGCTGTGGTAGTACTAGTTTTGACTCTTTCTATGGGAGAAGGTAGAAGAACAATAGATGAAGAACAAATCTAGTTCAGAGAATTAAAACTTATTTAAGAATGAAAGAATTTATAAATTGAACTTGAAAAACTTGAAGATTACAACTCAGAAAAACTTGAAGATTACAATAGCTTGGAAACTTGAAGATCACAATACTGGAATATCATAATATAGCTAAATCTACATTACATTATGAAATACTAGTCCTATATATACTTATTCGACCACTACTTGATGTCTTAACTACTTGCTTAAGTTCACAAACCACTTCAACTACTTTATGACACCACTAACTTAATAACCGAGTCAAGCTTCTTCTTATTTATGTTGATCCACACAAATCCAGTGTTACTCCACTAGGTTTGGCTTTCTATTATCACCAGTACATATTTCCTTTGTTCAAACTGATCCATACGAATAGACCAAAATGATATTTATACGGCTTTAACCATTTTTATACATAAATATTTTTTTCATCGTCAATTTCTGTTACCATAGTAATAATCAACAACCTTATACATTGTAAAATTTGAACGCACAACCAATTGATTAAGAATCACAACATTTACCATCAAAGGCAAGCTTGTTGGATGCCGATTGTCGAAGAAGAAAAAGCCGGTATGTTGGACGTGGAAATGATCGTAGTAGAGGTAGTGGACTTGGATTTTATCGTGATTAATTTGAGTTTGAGTTAAAACTTAAGGTCTTTTAGATTTTTATATTGTTGAACTTATTTTGTATGTTTTATTTGTTACTTTGTTGAATTTGGATTGAAACTTAAAGTTAAAACTCTTGAATGAATTATTAGTTTTGTTATAAATTGTAACACGTACAAAATGGAGCGAAACCGAGTGCTCGGTTAAAACCGAACCGAGTTCGAGCATAAAGTTTGCGCTCGAATTTGTAAAGTTGAACCGTACCGAGTTCGAGTAGAGCTGCGTTCGGTTTGGTTCGGTTCGTGATCAGCCCTAAAGTAAACTGTAAATTTACCACTTTTTTTGAAAAATAATTATATTATACGTTTTACTCATAAATTACATTATATATATATATATATATATATATATATATTACATTTACTAATACTTTTTAGTTCAATTGATTAAAAAAAGATACCCCAAGACCTCATTAAAATAAAAAGAGATTTTGAGTTTAAGTTTCACTTGAGACAAAATAAAAAAAAATAATTTCCTGATTGGGCCAATGAGTTTTTCTTCACTTATGACGAGTTTTCTTTTGAGGGTGATCTCGAGTTAACTATTCGAATAATAAAGATGATCAAATGAGTTAATGACATGTCAGTAATCCAATTTGATTTCACTGATCCACCAACCCAAATCCCAGTTTAAACTTTAAAGTTACCACTTACTAGAAGCTCAAAACACATTTGACTTTGTAAAATATTTATTGTGGATACACACCCAAGTGTGTGTTATACGTGTGTTTATGTGTGAGGCTTTTAAAGAAGGGACACGTTGCCATGAATATTAACACCGGACGGCCACCCAATCCCTTTGACTTCCTCTTTTGTTTCTTGTCTTCTTTCCCTTTGATCTCTCTTTCTTTATCTCTCTACATGTATATATATACACACACAAGTATTCCCATTTCTACGGACCTACATCTCTCTCTCTCTCTGCAACACACACACACACTAAATCTCTCTCTCTCTATATATATATATACACACAACACTTTATAGAAACAAACACATATATCACAGAACTTGAACACCATGGGAAGATCACCTTGTTGTGAAAAAAATGGTTTAAAGAAAGGTCCATGGACTGCAGAAGAAGATCAAAAACTTATTGATTACATTCAAAAGAATGGTTATGGGAACTGGAGAACTCTCCCCAAGAATGCTGGTAAGTTCTTGAATTCATGGCATACGAAAAAGCGGGGATCTTTATCGTCTTTTGCGCATTTGTCTCGCTGATTACTGATCCTTTGGGGTTGAATTTGATGGTGTGTAGGGTTACAAAGGTGCGGAAAGAGTTGCAGGTTAAGATGGACGAATTATCTGAGACCGGATATTAAAAGAGGAAGGTTTTCTTTTGAAGAAGAAGAAACAATTATTCAACTTCACAGTGTTTTGGGGAACAAGTAAGTCAATCTTTTGATTAATATATGTTTCATTGATCACTTATATGAATTTTTAAAAGATGGGTTTTGATAAAAATATTATTTTGTTGTTGAAGATTTGAAATTTAGATGTGAAAGTGTCTAATCATTGGTGTTTGGTCTTTCAACAGATGGTCAGCTATTGCAGCTCGTTTACCTGGAAGAACAGATAATGAAATCAAGAATTACTGGAACACGCATATTAGGAAACGACTTCTTCGTATGGGAATCGATCCCGTCACTCACAGTCCTCGACTTGATCTTCTAGACATCTCATCCATTTTGAGCTCCTCCTTTTATAGCTCGCCTGGCACAAATATGTTTGGGGTTAAACCATCAGTGAACCCCGAATTATTGAGGCTAGCAGCTTCACTCCTTTCGTCTCAAAACAATCAAAATGCGAACTTGGTTCACCAAAATGGACAAGTAAACCAATTCGGAAATCCCCACCAAGTTTCGGAAAACCATCTACCACAACTTCAAAATCAAAATCACCAAACCCTAATTCAAGAAATCCCTAGTTGTGCCCCATTGGATAACCCTAATTGTGTTCCATTTACTAGTGATCAATCTGCCCAACTCATGGAACCAAATGTAGACCAACTTCCTTCAAGTTTTACCCATTTTGACCCGCAAACTTACCTTACAAATAGTTGGCAAGACAATCTTGATAACCTTATTGCCATGGAAAACTACGGTTATAACCAACAACACGTTATCGATCATCAGTCGAATTTGACTTCAAGTAAATTCGACTTCACCTCACACTTATCAAACCTATCAACACCTTCATCAAGTCCAGCTTCTTTAAACTCGAATTCGACTAGTTACATCAATGGAAGCAGCACAGAAGATGAAAGGGAAAACAGCTATTGCAGCAACTTGTTCAAATATGAATATCATCAAGATATCGATCTTGGATTCTCATGTCTTTTGTAATTCATTGAATATACTGTAATTTGGATCCATCTACATGATCATATTAATCTAAAATCTTTTCTTTTTTAGTTCTTTAATTTTATATTACTGTCTATTATTTTCGCTTCATTATTTCCACTTATATAGTAATTTCAAATTTATGAAGGCGGATTCCATGCATTATTGATGACGTCCTCTAATTATTTTAATTATTTCTGATTGATGCTTTGTCAAATGTGGTAAGATCATAGTTTATTGAGTTAACATAAAATAATTAAAATTTCCAATAAAGAATGGATTTAGTTAAGAAAATCATACAATAATTGACCAATGTTGTTGTATCTCGAGAGTTGACTATGCATGGCGATCATGACAGATGTACGTTCACATAATCAATTGTCTTCTATAGCATTACATATTGTCACACATAATTTATCAAAAAATGAAAGGTACACATCGTTGGTCCCAAAAAAATTGCAATTTATATATTAGATTTACGATAAATATTATCCAACAATTAATTGTATAAATGCTCATAAATTAATAAAAACAAAATAATAGTGTTGCAATCAAAGTTATTAGTATTAACAAACGATTGCTCTTAAGAGACAACAAGTATAAATACATGAAATGATCAGGTAACACCCTCGTTATGTAATATGATATAGTAAAACCCTAACCCGTAACAAGGTTAAAAGTTCTCTTTCTCTTCTATCATAGGTTGTAGTCATGAATAGATCAATCATCTTTATAAAACTGTAGTCAATTTTACTTATAATGTTACAACCTTTGACTCCTTCACCTTGTGCAACCTTTCTTTTGTTATATAAGCTTTACATCCTTTGACGCATAACTTCATACAACTTATTTTAGAGTTTGAAATAAGATCTAAAACACACGAACAACTATCTTTTCTTTGAAGATTATTCACTTGGTTAATACAGATTAATGATCAATGAACACAAACAAGATCTTACGATCCTAAATACGATTTTTTGTCTTTTTCGCTATTTTAATATATATAAATTGATTGGAAACATGAAAATCAAACCATCTTATCACAAAGACTTTACAAAATAAATTATTTTCGGCAAGTACACAATCACAACACTCCAACTCTTTTGTATATACGAAAAATTAATTTACCCAATGGAGAATTAACACTACATATATTAGAATAATCACAAATTACCAACAATTTGGTTTCTCATTTTCCAACAGTCAAACTCAGGCGACGTGGCAACCCCTGGCCGGCGGGCACCGGCGTTCCGGTGGACACGTGTCCTATACAACTGTCTTCTTTTAAGGTAGCTGTCTTTGTAAGTAAACATGACTAAAAGTTTATAGCTTTGTCATGCACTCATGTGTATGTGTTTATTTTGCTTGACTAGAAGTTCCTTGCAAGTCCTTGTAGATATCACTATTGATGCTTTCGGTCCTTGTACTAGTTAAAAAGCGTCAATAAATCCTTTGTACTTTGCTTATTTTACGGCTTTGGTTAGTATAAGTGTATAACTTATAGGTGAATAGATAAATAAGCTCTAGTGGTGGATATTGGTCCGAACATGTTCAAGCGGGGTTTGCTTAACGATATTTTTTTACTTATCATTTCAAATCTCCAACGAGAAATGTCAGCTTATTTATTATCACAAACACATTTTTAATACTTTATGTAAATACTAAAATGTCTATGTGATTATTTAACCTACTTATTTATTAGTTAACTAGGTTATAAAATACACAAACTGGATAAATGAGAAAATACGAAATAAAAAAAAATGTTTATAATTCATAGATTTTTAAATTATATTTTGTATACAATATTTTATATTGTATTTATAATATTACCATCTTTATCTAAGATTAATAGCTTTAATTTATTTGTTTTATACTGTATTATTATTGTATTATATGGATTTTAAAGATATTTAGAATGTTTGTTAAAATCACAAAAGGTAGCAATGTAAAAATATTTACTAATTGATAATTAAAATTATTTAATAAATTAATAATTATCAAGCTTGTCAAACAATTGTAATAATTTCAATAAGTGAAATCAATTAGTTAGTGTAAATAAATTTATTTAGAAAATCAAATACGGTGATACATATAGACTTAAAAAGTATTATAAGTTTTTGATTGAGTCAACTATTGATTTTTAAAGTTAACTTATGTATAGTATGTTTTAATTGTTAATTTTAAATCAGTATTGAATTAAGGAAACTGAATTAAAGGGATGCCATATATGTGTGATTTTTAACTTAATTAATGGCATTTGGAAATAGATTTTAAAACCAATCATGAAACATGATTTTGGTGTGAAAATGAGCTAGGAGGTGCTTTAAAAAGATGACACGTGGCACATAAGTTATTCATTTATTATATACTAGGTTAGTACCCCGTGTATTACACAGGTTGAATAAATAAATATTAAATAATTAATAACAAAAATTTATTAATTATAAAATGATATTTTGATATAGGATACGATTGAAATAAAATGATATTTTGATATAGGATACGATTGAAATTACTTATGAGCAATAATTATAAGTAAGAAAATAATTTCTTTGTTTTTGTAGAAAAAAAATTCCAACATTTTGTTCCAAAACAAACCATTTTAAAAAAGTGACATTTCTAAAAAAAACCTCCCTTATAACTCTAAATTTTAATTGTTTTGGTTTATAAAAATTTTATTATTTAAAAACACTAATTTTTAAATATTTTATATTTTTAAAAAAGTTTGATGTTTTAGAAAAGTTTCTTATATTAACAAATGTTACCTTAGAAATTACATTTATAAAAATAACTCTTTCTTAAATTATTAAAAAAATATCTTTAATTTAAAAAATAATTATATAATATCATTGTAATTATAGTAGTTATTTAATAGGAGAGATAGACGGGAAAATTGAAATTAGAAGCTTTAGAATTATGACAAATGTCCACTTAAAAGCTTCTTTTATTATAATAGATAGATTATAGATTAAGTTTTTCTAATTAATTAATTCAACTCATTAGGGGCATATCTATTTATATAAATTGAGATATGGTTTACAATAAACTTTTTCCTATCACACATTTACATAAGGATTCTAAGATCATTTGTGCGTGAAACATCAATAGGGAAATTAAACCCTTAGCAAGAATTGGATAGAGCGGTGGAATCAATAAAGGTAAATCCATTTAGTGATATAAGTTCACGGTGAGATGCCTTTAAGTATAGGCACTTACACAAACAAGTGAGAGGATTTGAAAACTAAAAATCCTTAATGTTGTGATCATTCAAGTGAGGTTCATACTAGTTTCGTTGATGAAAAACTTTATTCGATTCAAAATTATATAAGAATGATCTTGAATTTTGTGGATTCAATCAAATTTAGACAAGATACCATGACTACCTAAATAAAGTATGTTCATTGTCAAATATTTTTTATACCAAATAACTGAAAAAAAATAATGGTTATCCGATGAGTTTAAATTTTGAAATGTTAACTAAAGAAGAAAGTTTGTCAAGAATGTTTAAAGGCCAAAATAAAAGAAACTATAACATAAGGGGCTACCTTTGCAATTTAATCAAAGTGCTAAACTACAAACTACAATAAACACGTGTCGTCCTCATAGAGGTGAACACGGTTGTGTCACTTGTATGCGCTTTGAAACATGTGAAAATTTAAGCTTTTCCTTAATTGCCACAACTGTCACGTGGCAACTGACACGTGGCCTAAATGATTGAACTTGTGGACCCATGCATACGGACAACCTGTTGTTTCGATGTTACTATAGATGGACCCCTTCGACTTTTGAATTTTGACTTTATACACAAACAATATTTTTTTTTAATGACGAGAATGAAATTAAAACCAAAGGCTAGCAAGACGCTAGTTCAATAAATATACAATCGTAAATTTGTAGACGAAACAAGTGACAACCAAAAAAACAATCATCAACCGTTGAACCGCATGGAATGCTCAAACACCCTTAGCAACACAACTTGACCAAGGTACAAGTGCACAACTAGTTTCTACATGTTATCAGCATTAGCATTACTATGCTTTAGGCACATCTATAATTGTCAGCCTTCGGGCCTGATAGGGACGCATTGACGTACAAGCTTCCATTCGAAGACGTGTCAGTCTAGTGCATGAATGTTCCGTACTCGAGTAATGGAGATGATCAGCTGGACTAATAACCCATTAGTGATCCAATTAGCTATTAGAAAATGTAATTGTCTATATAACAATGAATTCTCCCATAAACTTGTATGGAGGTCAATGTTCATTTATGATGATTGAGATATTTGTGATAATTTAGAGTACACCATTATACATGGATATGTTATTCGGCTTAGGTTTTCGGGTTTCATAATTGTTTTCGAATTTTTCAATTTTGCTATTTAAGCCTGGCATATGATTTCATAAAAACAAAAAATTAAGAACACTTCTTTTTGTTTTTTTATAATATTTGTACTTTTTTTCTCTTTTTTTTAACTTTTTAACTTCAATTTAAGTTTTCATCCTTTGTTTTTTTACATTTCTCCGATTTTATTTTTAGCTTTTATTTGACTTTTATAAATTTGATTTTTACTTTTATTAATTTTATTTTTTTCATCATTTTTGTTTTTTTTTATTTTAGAGATAATTACACAAATGATCCTAGTGATTTGATTATATTTCATGTTTGTCCCCGGGTTATTAAAAACTAACGGAACTTAATGATGAGAACTAAACTTACAACCATCTGTCAAATGTTTAGACTAAGTTTATAATTTTTGAAATTTAGAAAACAAACTTGCAATACTGAATTCATATGTATAATTTTCTCTAAGAAAAAACCAAAGCAAATTTAAAAGAGAAAACACCCACAAACTTGACACATATAAGGAGTAAAAGACCCAACCTAAATCAACTATGTATCAGCAATGGCAATTTTAAAAGCAAGGAGACTTTGTTTATGTGGTTGTACTTGTAAAATGATCTAGAATGGTGCCTAAATTAAATACCACATCTCCCACTTTTATTTTACTGACTATTGATCTCATAATTGACTCAATCATATAATATGTGTGTGTAATGCTCTCAAACTTCAATCTTTTTGTTCAAAAATATGTATATAAACTACAAACGTAAGCCATGCGTCACTTCCACGTCACAACTAACTTATCTTTTTAGGGTAGCTCATTATTGTCAAAAGGAGTTATTTCTATTTGCCCTCAACAAACTAAAAATAAAATGAAAAGTTGTTGACACTATTAATGTTTGTTGGAGCATCTTTCTTATGAACCCATTGTTGTAAAATAATAATTTTGTCTTTTTCCTACAATAAATGTTTTTTAAACTACTTTCAACTCTATTAATAATGTGTACGAGTTATTAAATTTGTGTACTTTCACATGTATGTTATTGAAAGGTGGCTCGCAGTCATTACCATTGGTGAAGCTTTTTTTGGGGCCGAGGGGTCCCCTCCCCCCCCCCCCTCTTCTTTTTTCGTTAGTAGTGTTAATTTTCGGCTCGGTAGTGGAAATTTTATAATAAATATAGAGTTCGCCCCCCTTAAAATAGTTTACTTTCGTCACTGTCCACTCTAAGATTTTGTTCAAGCTTCGACACTGGTCATTACAACACACATTAATATAACACAATTAAAATAGCTAATATAACTCAACGAGTTACATAACATCACTTAGACTAGATATGGTCTGGTTAAAACTTCGTAGACAACAATTTAGAAAAAGAAAGCCATTTCCCATTTAGACCATCCGCAACCGTCAGTATTGTAAATTTTCGACCAGATGGTGTAAATTATTTAATATATATAGAGTTCGCCCCCACTAAAATAGTTTACTTTCTCCCCCTCCCCGTATTGTGTGGTTCAAGCTACACCACTATCATAGTGCACGGGTGCACCCATTGGAGTGAGTCTTACCATTGTCTTAAAATGATGACTACAAAAACATATACAAGTAATTGACCACAAAATTTTAACTAAAACTTTCATAGTCTCAAATTTTTCGTATTTGTTTTAAATATTGTTTCTCGACTTTATCCTAAAACATCATAATGATACTTCGATCAAACTTATACTTTAATAAGCAAGAAATAAATACGGGGTAACAATAATTGAGATGAGAATTAATACAATAATAATTGATAAAAAAAATGAAGAGAAACTGAAAGCATTATGAATGGCGGTTGTTTTGACTTTTGACCAATGGCCGACCATCGTCGACAGCTACATGTTACAAGTTACAACACACACTGAAATCGCTTTCCGTCGTCGACCGCCCAAGGAAAAAGGTGGCCGTAAAAGTTGGTTTATGTCTTTTCTTTGCATTTATACATTGTATTTTTATTTTTATAATAATAATAATAATAAGATTCCAAAGTCTTTTTCTCTATTTTTGTTCCTTACTTTTTGCTTTTGGTTTTCTCTAACTTTGTTTTCTTTTCATATTTTGATGATTCGTTGTTGACCATGTCTTTATTCATCATAATACTAGTGGATATTGTGAGGATGTACTTGTGTTTTAAATGGTGAATATTAAAAAAAACAATACGCAAAAGTCGTATGTTTGAAAATGATTTTCATTTTGATACCATCTCCAACTAGACGTATGTGAGACAGTCGTGTGCGGGGATGGTCAGGCCAACGGGAAGGGTACTGATGGAGAAGGTGTGTGTGTTGGTGGGGGGGGGGGGGGTTAGAAGATAGTCAAACATTTGTGGAGGGTGATAGGGCACTCGTCCCCTCTTCACGTAGAAGATGGTATTATAAATTGTCTGCTGAGATATCAGCATGTATTAATGCACTTGCGACATATAATTCAAGAACACAATATGGTTTATGGGACACGCTCAATACATAAACAATGTAATATAGAGAACTGGAAAAACTACATAACAAGTCGTACACAACACATGAAAAATAATCACATGTACCAGTAAACAGAGAAATATGTGGTTAAAAACGTTTCATGTGTTACATTTATCCCCATGATCTACTTCAAATTGTTTGACTATTTGTTGAGCCTATCTTATTAGGTCTTTTTAAAATATTAGATTCGGTTTTGGGTGTTTGTTATCGTCTTTCAAAATTATTATTAAATTGTTTTCAAACTCGGCTATGTACAATATAACATTATTTATTTGTTTTAAGAAAGAATATATATTTAAAAGTATCTATAAAAATAAAATAAGTAACAGATTGGGCCCAATCTCACAGAAGACATTAGTACAAATACAATAGGACGTGAACGATCATATTTTATATTGGGCCAGGACCAAACATATGCTAATTAAAGTAGGTTACTATGGGCTTTTTATTCAGAATAGAGAATCCCATGATGGGCTTGGGCTAGTTGGCTTGTGAGAACAAAATGATTTTTTAAATGAATTGATATATCTTTAAATACAACATTAAACATGACGATCTTAACCATTTGTAAACGTAAGTATCACATATAAGATACAACGAGCAAAGGTACCAGCACGTTGCGGTATGACCGCACGTAGAGATGCATTTGTGAGTTTTGTTACCCGCGGTGCAGCATGGACAATGGTTGAGCGTCTGTGAACTTTATTATGTGAATTGTGACGGTAACACGGACATTACTTTTATTACATAAAAGAAAGTGAGAAAGGGCACGCTTTCAAAGGTCATAACCATCGCCAAAACGTTGTCGCAAACCCGGTTGCAATAGTTAAATCGACGTGGTTAAGTCCAAAAAGAGGAGCGTATGAAGTTGAATATATTTGCTTACGGAAACCAAAACTTAGAATAAAAACACATCGAAAGTAATGCAAAAGTTTTCGAGTTCACAAATTCGGCATTTTTTACACAAATGTTGCAGCATAACTGATAAAATAAAGCAATTTAAATTAAAAGAATAGAAGAAAAGTAAAAGAAGAAGCACACAAAATTAAAAGTTAGTCGCAGAGATTGAACCCGCGACCAAATTGATGGAAAGCCTTTGGAAACTAACAAAATCTACTTGCTCACTCTTTAATTGTCAACTTTTGAAAACTTAATATGTAACGTAGAGGAATTTCCGAAAAAGAAAAGAAAAGTCAAAAGTTGAAACACCGACCTTTACAAATAAGTATATATACAATACTAGCTTTAGTTAACCCATGTGTGACACGGGTTGAATATATAAAATATTAATATAACAAAATTTATTAGTTATAAAATAATATTCTAAGATATGATATAACTGAAATTATATATAAGAAACAGTTATATCAACTTTTTAAAAATTTGTTTTAATTTTTTTTCTTAATTAGAAATAACATTAATAAATATATCTATTTCTTACTTTATTAAATTTAAAAAAGTATTAATAATATTATTAGTATTTAAAGTAATTATTTAATAGGAGAGAGATGCGGAAAAATTTTGATAAGGATGATTGTGGTGTTGACATGTGTCATCCTAATATACCTTTTTATTGAAGTAGGAAGATATGATATTATATCTGTGAGTGAAATCATCTTAGACGATCCGCCCATATTTAAAAGATAGTTTAAAAATCATAAAAATTAATATTCATTTTTATATTTATAAGTCTAGGTCAAATAAACTTTTCGACATTTATAGTAGCGATATACATAAATTAACTTTTATACTATACACATCATTATGATTGGCTTAATAGTATATAAAACTAATGAACTTTTTTTATTCATACAAACAATTTTAACTTATGCTACTTTTTTTTCTTGAAAATGGATCATATGTTATATTTTTAGACATTTTCTAATGATACATGAAGATAAAGTAGACATGTATTACACATATAAGGGTTATAGAAAAAAAATTTATTATTATTTACTCAGACGAAAGAAAAGAGTTTCTTCCTGTAAGACTTTAATAAACATTAAAATTGAGATTTCTTAGTTTGAATTTTCCAAACAACTAAACACGGCTCATCTCATGGATTTTAGTTCGCTATAAATGGGTTTGGGTATTAGGGAAAAAAAGCTTTTGCTTTATGCGCTTGAAACTTAATACTCCAATAGCCATTAAATAATTTTGGCATTAGGATTTTGACCACCGTAGGCTACGACAGATAGAAAGCTGGAAGTTGTATAATACACCCCAACGTAACCTATGGTACCTACTGTAGGCTATGCCGGGGCTCAAAGAAAAAGTTTTAGAATGGTCCCCAGCGTAAGCTACGCTACCTAGCATAGCCTACGCTAGGGCTAATGTTGCTTGGTGTGGTCGTGCAATATGGTTTGGATGAGTTTTAAACCATAATTTCAACCTACATCAGATTTCCATGATTCACAACTCATCATCATTGTTCCTATCATCACACATCTTACATCTACCATCTCTATCTTTTTCTTCATCAAACACTAAACTTCATAACCAACCTCCATCCCTAATTTCTTCATCTCTCCACCAAATAACAAAAACAAATAATACTATTCACTTAGTTTTTCACAATGAAAACGTTGGTAGTGTTGATTTTACATGAATCACTCTTGGTTTTGTGTAATCTGAACGAAACACTAAAGACCTTAATTTTTTAAATTTGGAGGTTTTAATTTTAAGTGATTCCTTTGCAGTTTAAGTGTTCTCCACCCTTATAAACATCAAAGACGTGCAAAAAATGTAAGATCCTAGCTGGCCCATCTAGAGTTCAACTAGAACCACGAAGATAAAGATTAGAGACTCAAGACCATGATAACGGGGGAACTAATTATAGAGGTTATCATAGGGCAAGGTTAGTTAGGTCCTTATAAAAGAAGGAAAAGATTTTTCACAAGCAATTGTTTGTAGATAAGATGCTTAATCAAAGGTGACCTCACAGTGGGTTCTTATATGAGAGGGTGGTTGATTTGGATGAGTTTTGAGCTTTTGGGATTGTGTAGAAATTTGAAGTCATTGGTTGGGGATCAGATTCGAGCTGTTATGATAAAGTGACTGATAGGAAATACATGAATCCAATAGTGGAATGGGTTGGTTTGTTGAGATATGATGGTGGGGGATCAGCACCCAAGACTATGAGGTTGATATGTGAGGTTGGGGGCAAAGAGGTGATAATGTCTCATGACACTTTAAAGAGATTGCTAGTTTTGATTTTGTATCGAATGGGCGCGGGTCCAACAAATACCTATACTCTCGATGATAACCCCATACCGCTTTAACAACGCGGTGATTAATTGACAATGGGGAATTGTCTACTTATGGGGTTATCACCATACTGAGAGCACCGTTGAAGCGGTATGGGGTTATCACCGAGGGTATATGTATTTGTTGAACCCGCGCCCATCCGGTATATAATCAAAATTAGCAGCCTCTCTTAAAGTGTCATGAGATATTATCACCTCTTTACCCAAAACCTAACCAATCAATCTGTCTTTGTTGGTGATCTACCACCATCATATCGTAACGAAGCAAACCACGTCATCATCGGATTCATGTACCTCCTATCAGTCACTTCATCATAGCAGCTCAAAGTTGTTCCCCAACTAATAACTTCAAATTTTTGCACAATCCTAAAAGCCCAAAACTCATCTAAATCAAACATCATATCATATATGAACCCATTTTGAGGATCCATTTGATTAAGCATCTTATCTGCAAACAATTGTTTGTGAAAAATCATTTTCTTCTTTTCTAATGACCAAGTCTTTCACACTGGCTTTACCCTTTGATAGTCTCCATAACGAGTTCCCCTATCATCATGGACTTGAGTCTCCAATCTCTTTTTTTGTGGTTTTAGCTCAACTCCATATGAGCCAGCCGGTACCTTACTTTTTCCACCCATCTTTGATGTTTATAAAGATGAAGAACACTTACATTGCAAGGGGATTGCTTAAAATAAAAAACCTTTAAATATGGAAATTAGGGTTCTTTGTGCTTCGTTTAGATTACATAAAAACGAGTGATATTCGTGTAACAACAACACTACCAACATGTTCCTCGTGAAAAACCAAGTAAACAACGCTATTTGTATGTGAGATTTGGTGGAGAGATGAAGAAATTACAGATGGAGGTTGGTTATGAAGTTGAGTGTTTGATGAAGAAGAGAATAGAGATATTAGATGTAAGATGTGTGGTGATAGAAACAATGATGATGGGTTGTGGGGTTATAGAAATCTGATGTAGGTTGAAATTATGGTTAAGAACTTGTCCAAACCCTATTACACGATACCAACGACCAGCCTTACCCATAGCGTAGACTATGTTAGGTATCGTAGCTTACGCTGGGGACCATTCTGAAACTTTTTATTTGAGCCCTGGCGTAGCCTACGATGGGTACCTTAGGTTATGTTTGGGTGTATTCTTTTTATTTGCATGTTATATCCTATGGTGGGCCATAGGTTACGATAGGCCTATTTTTTTGAGATTTTGTTTTAATTAACACTAATATAATTAATATAAAAACCTTCCTCTAACTCATTTTCCCCCACCCCCTATGCGGTTAATGTCCCCACACTTTTGTTGCACCATGGACTAGCTACCAAAACGCGTTAAAACAAAACACAAACAAAAATAAAATAAACAAAAATAGAAGAAAAGGAACACTAAACCTCATGTTGCCTCTTAGAAGCGCTAAGTTTTGCATGTCTTCAGGTGAACTTCTCGTGGCCCTCAAACGGTCGAATAAAAAATCAGTGAATTTATCCACAAATCCACCGATTCTTTGGGTTTAATTCCATCTCCTTCAAATACTATTTCAGACAATGACCTTCACAACTTGCCTTAGCTGATCATCAAAATCCTTAATCTCAATATTAACATAGTTTCCAACACCTTTATCAAGTAAGGGCCCATCCACTTACTCTTGAACTTACCTGGAAAAAACTTCAGATGTGAGTTAAACAACCGAACTTTTTGACCTACCTCAATTGTCATCCTTTTTAATTTGGCATCATGGACTCTTTTCATTCATGCCTTATATGAGGTAGTGGTCTCGTACGCTTCATCCTTTGTTCCTCCGAACTCAACCAAACTCAACATCCTCTGTTTACCTCCAACATCATAATCAACATTAACTTCTTTTACCACCCATAAAGCATGATGAACCAACTAAACAGGTAAATGACATCCTTTTACATAGACCAACCGAGAAGGAGTAGTACCAAAAAAAAACATTTTATATGCAATACAATACGCATACATGGCATTATTAAGATTTATGGACCAATCATTGTTGTAGGTTCGCACTTTTTTGTAAAATCTCTTTAATTTGACTATTTGTACTTCCACTTGTCCACTTATCCACTTGTTTTTAGGTGATATGGTGTTGTAATCCCCATTTTGTCTCCACCATTTTGTTTAAGAAGTTTCCAAAAGTTAAAGTTCTTGAAATGAGATCTCCCATCACTTATGATCACATAGGAAATACCAAATCTTGAGAAAATATTGCTTTGAACAAACTTACAAACAACACTCATTTGTTTTGGTGGCAATCTCTTCTACTCATTTTGACACATAATCTACTGCCACCAAAATATATAAATTCCTAAACGGATGTAAGAATGAGCCTATGAAGTCAATTCCTCAAACTTCAAAGATGTTAACAAATTGAATTGGTGGCATAGGCATCTCCTTTCTCTTTATAATACTTCTCATCTTTAATGTATGTAATTCTTAGCAAACTCATAAGCATCCCTAAATATAGTTGGCCAATATAACACAATGGATGAAACTTTGTGCCTTGTTTTCAGCCACTGAAGTGACCCCCACATACAAATGCATGTATAAGTCCCAACACATACTCAATCTCTGAATCCAGAATACACCGCCTGATAACCTGATCAGGTCCCACTATGAAAAGATCTAGGTCATCCTAGATATACTGCTTAATCGGTGCCATGAATTTTCGTCTTCTCCACTATTATCAATGTGTTAGAACGTTACTTGCAGCATAATAAATAACAATGTTAGCAAACCATGGAAACTTTGAATTTGCAAACAAATACTCATCCGAGAATGTTTAATTAATCTCCAAGGTGTTATCCATGTCGGCCTTGACAATCTTAGATAAATGGTCCACCACCACGTTCTCACTACCCTTCTTGTCTCGAATCTTCAGGTTGAACTCCAACAACAATAAAATCCATCTAATCAACCTAGGCTTTGCATCCTTCTTTTTCATCAAATACTTTATAACGTAATGATTTATTTTTTTAGTACACCATATGGTAGGGGAATCATTGAAGTAAAAAATTATGCCACTCGTGCTTCACCCATCATCTTTATCGGGTGAATGCAATTATTTTCGGATTTCCTCCAACTTTGTGTTGGACTTCATAAAGTATTGTGCCTTTCATGTACCTTAGTATATGCTTTATAGTTTCATGTGAATAACCTTCGGTTCCTGCATATATCGGCTTGCTAGGCTCACGACATAGGATAGGTCATGTCGTGTGTGCAACAAATATCATAGGCACCCAATAATCCTTCGATCATTGATAGGATTAATTGGTACCTCTTCTGCTCTTTTAATATCTTCATCACTGGTTCCATGGGACATTTTGATGGGTTGCATCCTTCCATTCCTGCATCTTTTAGTACCTTATTGGCATAGCTAGCTTGAGTTACTTTAATTCCTTTATTATCTTGGATAACTTGTATCCCAAGATAGTAGGGTAACGATTCTAGATCACTCATCTTGAATCATTGTTTCATTAACTCCTTGAACTTTGTTTTTTTTATCATACCAAGCTCTGATATCTATTCAAGATCTAAACAAAAACACGACACTAATATAGGGAATAACTCGCCAATATAACCAAGGAAAATATTACTCAAGGCCTTAGTCTTTAACTCATACACATATCACATCTCGGTAGGTGTATTTATAAACTTGATTAACCCTTATCAACAATGATACTTATCTCTACTACATTGTGAGATACATATCCTTTATTCAAAAAAAAAATTAATCCTCTAATCTAAGATAAATACTTGTCAACAATTTATATTTATAATTCGGTCCCTAATGTTTAGCCAACTTGGTGTCACCTTTGGGTTGACCCATGAGCTCGGGTCATAACAGAAACTATACCAACAATTTTAAGGATGACAGTTAGTATGTGAAATCAGTTTTCAAAGATATTTTGATGTCTTCTATTGTATGGGTAAAACGTAAGTGGAGTATGTTCCTCATTGATCGGGGCCATTTTTGTGATTTTAATCTCTTTCTTTTAATTGTAATTCTATTCTTGCTCATTGTGCCGTTAAACAAAGAAAAAAAATTAATTTTAAGATTAGTTGTAGGTATTAACCGACCAAATCGTGTAAATTCATAATTATGAAGACCCTTTTATTTTCCCCTAATCTTAAAATCCGCCATTGTTACAATCAACAAGATATCCTACGGTGACATAATAAGTCGATTCACGTACAAAGCTTCAATCAGATTTGTGTTCAGATGATCAACGGGACTCGATTTCACGTTCGTTTTTGTAGAAAATGCTCCAAAACAAATTAGCATCAATTCGTAATCAAACACCTTCATATCTTCGCTATGTCAAGGTTCTATTTCGATTTTCTCTTCAAATTCCCCCAATTAATGCTTCCATTTTGTTGGGATTACGTATTATTGCACCAATTTATGTTCTTTGTAGCTACGGAAGTCAATCATTTGAATTTCTTGTTTGACGATTAGGGTTTTCACGTTAGAGATTTTCAGGCATCAATTGTGTGAATAAATCTCGTAATGACTATCTTTTACTTGGGATTTAAGCTAGGGTTTCAGTTTATACTGTTTTGTTGTGCAGATTTGTTGAAATTATTATGATTTGTGAATTTGTTCGTGTACTTGGCTAGAAATTGCAAGATTAGGGGGGTTTTTATAAGAAAAAAGTTTATTCAATTGATCTTCGCAAAACTAGAGTTGCTGGCATTACCTACTATAGTTTAAAAACTACTTATGAATTAGTGAGTGAGTGATCTGTATGGCTTCTAATAATGTAAATCATTTACTGGTGTTTGAGCTTGGGTAAAACTGATCTTTTTATCGTAACAGGATCCTGGTGGTCAGGAATATTAAAAGAATTGTGCAATCAATTCGAACAAACAATCGTAGAATTCTATCTGAAGACAGGAAACATGGGGCAGATGTTAGAATTAGTCTATATTCCGCCTATAGAAGTTATTCCATTATGCAAAACAATGATAGAATAACACATAATGCTCAAATTGCTTGGAAAACAATTTCCCAGAAGCCTTCTCGCAATGGGAAATCGGGTTCTTCCATAAGTAGGATTTCTCAAGCATTTAGTTTGGCAATGACGCGCTCATATGTGGTTATACCTGGTATATATGCATTTGTGTGTGGGAATACGGCGTTTGCACAAACAGCAAAAAATCTTGAATATTTTCAGCCAAGAAACAGTCTTTATATGCACGCAGAAGATGGACATGCTTTCTTGATTTCATCAATCATTTCAATATATGAAGGTTTAGTATTATTAATCAGAGCTATATATTTGGCGATTTTGTTCTCACCAAGTGTAGCAACGGCACCATTTGCAGAATATTTTGGTAACTCATCAAGGAAAAACTGGCTACGCCTTGTACGACGTACATTAGAAATAGCAGGTCCGGCTTTTATAAAATGGGGTCAATGGGCAGCAACAAGACCCGATCTTTTTCCTCGAGACTTGTGCACTGAACTTTCTAAACTTCACACAAAAGCCCCAGAACATAGCTTTTCTTACACAAAAAAGACAGTTGAGAAGGCTTTTGGTCGTAAAATTTCTGAAATATTTGATGATTTTGAGGAGGTTCCAGTAGCTTCCGGAAGTATTGCTCAAATTCATCGAGCTGTTTTGAGACATAAATATCGTGGTAAGCAGATTAAGCCTTTAGAAGTTGCTGTGAAAGTTAGACATCCAGGAGTAGGTGAATCGATTAAAAGAGATTTTGAGATTATTAATGTAGTGGCAAAGATTTCAAGATTCATTCCCACCTTAAAATGGTTGAGATTGGATGAAAGTGTACAACAATTTGCAGTTTTTATGATGTCTCAAGTGGATCTTGCTCGTGAAGCGGCTCATTTAAGTCGATTTATTTACAATTTTAGAAGATGGAGAGATGTTTCATTCCCTAAACCAGTATATCCACTTGTACATCCTGCAGTTTTGGTGGAAACTTTTGAGCATGGAGAAAGTGTTGCATATTATGTTGATGAACTCGAAGGACATGAACGACTTAAGAGTTCTCTTGCTCATATAGGGACTCATGCACTTTTAAAGATGCTTTTGGTAACAATCTTCTAGATTTATGCTTCCACTTTTTTGTTTACTTGGCTATGATAATTAGTAAAGTTGGCAACTTCGACCCAATTACTTATGAACGGGGCTAATGCTTCCACTTCTTTGGTTACTTGGCTATAATAATTATCGGGACTCATGCACTTTTAAAGACGCTTGGTTGTGGTTTTTTTATCTCAAACAAGTTAAATGGGTTGAATCAAATAATTAGCTAAAGGGGAACTGGTCAAACGAGGGGAAAGTCCCTAAAGTCTATTTTTAATGCGCACAACTTTCTAAATAGTTTTATTATGATATTTAGAATGTCATTACCGTAATATTGTTTCTATAATCATATCAACGCATTATTTCTTATAGATATTATTGTACAAAAATTGTTGCAAGTCCAGCCAACCTAGACTATATTTACCCGTGTTAGAAAGCCTCATTCTAGGATGAACTCGTTTGAACCCCCCTCCCTCAAAACAAAAAAAGGCGCCGCCTTGCCCCCCAAAAATATAAATAAATAAAAAAACATGCTACCTATAGTAATCTAGTTATTTAGGAGGTGTTTGGAGTTTGGACATGCATTTTGAATTTTAGTTGGTGTAATAAAAACATGGAGCAAGTTTATACCGTTTTGGATATTCATGAGTTGCTTGAAGTTGTAATAATCGCTTTTGCCTATAATGAGTCTTGGGAGAATCCCATACCATAATCATAACCATACACAATATGTCCCGTCCATAGCAAGGCTATAGATGGGATCTGGGGAGGGTGGGATGTAGGCAAACCTTACCTTTATCTAAGGGGATAGAGAGGCTGCTTCCAGATTATTTAAGGAAGTAATTGGTAAAGTAAGAACGTACAAGTCATTTTCTCTTGCTCTTATAGTTAGTTTTGTTTAGAATTGATTATTTATCCCTTAAAAACTCAGATAATCATAAGCATAAGCAGGTCACATGATCACTTTAAAATGAAAATACAAATGTCATCTTACTTAATCTCCATTCCCCTTTTTCTACATT
The DNA here is from genome assembly GCA_025215565.1 of Flaveria ramosissima. NCBI lineage: Eukaryota > Viridiplantae > Streptophyta > Magnoliopsida > Asterales > Asteraceae > Flaveria > Flaveria ramosissima. The sequence continues at coordinate 66,455,022 of CM046035.1, forward strand.
TCAATAGTTTTTCTTCTTGTTTCAAGTTAATAAGAACTATATAGTTCTGCCTTTCATGCATAGTCAAAGTGATTATTAATAGTTTGGTCATTTTACATTTATCTCACCAATCACATTCTTACTGCAACCACTTGTATCCTTCACCTAATTTGATTGTTTTGATTCTAAATAATCAGAAATCGTAAGTATTCTCAGTTTTTGCCTGTTGAAAATCCTACAGTTGCATACTGATATATTTGAAGATTAAAATTTCTCTTGTTTCAGGTTGATAACTTCATTCATGCCGACATGCATCCCGGAAACATCCTTGTACGAAACAAAACTTCTCGTAAAGGGATCTTCAAATCAAAGCCACATGTTATATTTCTTGATGTAGGCATGACTGCTGAACTGTCGAAGAGTGACAGAATTAACTTACTAGAATTTTTCAAGGCTGTTGCTCGTAGAGATGGTGCTACTGCAGCAAAATGCACATTAAGGCTATCAAAGCAACAGAACTGCCCTAATCCTCGAGCCTTTATAAAAGTAAATATAATTTGTATTTTGTTTTATTTGATGGTAAATGTCGATTAATATGAAAATGTTTGTTTTTTATAGGAAGTGACAGAAACGTTTGATTTTTGGGGCACTCCAGAAGGTGATCTTGTACACCCTGCTGATGCCATGCATCAATTGCTAGAGCAAGTGAGACGCCATCGAGTCAATGTGGATGGAAATGTATGCACTGTCATGGTTACCACTTTGGTTCTCGAGGTATATAGTTGATTTTTTTCGTTTTATGCAGTTTTCAGTACAAAAATTGAGAAATTTAGAAGTTTGGTATATTATGCAAATGCATGTTTTCTTCTTGTAGGACTAGTGGCAGTTTTGACCCCATTTATTTATTAATTGATTGATTTGGGTTATATTATCAACAAATAGCTAAAAAGGAAACGAATCAAATGGCCCAAAAGGGTCAAGTGTTGTCAAAGTGTATTCTAATGCATACCTCTTAAATTGCTTTATCCAAGAAGTAAGATTATTATTGTGATGATAAATTTTTTATAACATATCCAACACTGATAATTGTATAGAGATTATTTAGTAGTCTGTTAAATATAAATATATATATATATAAAGAAATAATTATTTAACACATTTTGATGTTTACAAAATTATCACTTTCAACGCTTGATGCCTTGACCTGTCCAGTTTGCTACTTCTAGGTAGAACCTAAACATTGTGCAACATATTGAGTAAGGGTGGCAATTTCGGTTCATTCATCTGAAAGGGGATCAATTTGGGTTGTATTTAGTCTAGTGTCTAGACGGGTCAAATGAAAGTTGAAAGAATTGGTGAAAAAGAAACAGGTCAAACAGGCTAGTTTAGAAGAAGCCTTTTAATTTGGTGTTATATTTACTGCAGGGTTGGCAAAGGAAACTGGATCCAGATTATGATGTTATGCACACGCTACAAACATTGTTACTCAAAGAAGACTGGGCAAAGTCATTAACCTACACAATCGAAGGGCTGATGGCTCCATAAAACGTGACAATCAGTAAAAGATTTTGTAAAACCAACTGAGTGTTTATAGTTCAAGAAATGTCTTGATTTGTTTAATCTTGTTACAATTATGCGTTGATCAAACAGTTTTTAAAGGGAAAATTTTGTATGAACCTATAAGCTCATGAAGGTACAACATTAGCAATAAATATGCCATATAAACGATATATTTCCATTCTTGTTATTTTAGGAGGTAGCAAACAGTTGATCACAAGATGTGATCGTCACACGTGTTATGTAATAGGTCAAAGAGCAATATATATGCCACAAGCTACATCATTTTCCATTGTTCTTTTAGGAGGTAGCATGTGTAATAAGTCAAAACGGGTGAAGTTATATTGTTCCTTGTTGTTTTAGGGGGTAGCAAACAGTAAATCAGACGGCCTTATCTGTCACACGGGCTGTGTAAGGGGCACGCAGGTTTTGTAATAAAGTTTAAGATCATTACAGTTATGGTATGGAGACGTGCGCTCGTAGATTGTTGCAACATCTTGGAAGATGGAATAGTTAAACTACTCATCCATCTTAATGATTGCCTATTTAACGGTGACAAAGAACAGAAAGAAATGCAACTGCAATCTAAAATCATCCTTACAAGACACACTGAAGCTAAAACCCGTGCTAATAAAGAACTAGTTGTCAAGAAAATATTTTGAATCTACAATAGAAGATGAAAATAGAGTTTATAGAGAAGCAGTTGGTTCAGTTTTCTTCAAGAGTTGCTCTATCATGTGATTACAATGTCGTCTTTCGTTATGATCGTAGATGCATATGAGCATGCCAAATAAGCAAGAACATGAAGACTTTATTACCTGAAATAACGAATTATTACTTAAGGTTCAATCAACCCATGAAAATCAAGATGAATAGAACACAGACCCATACACAAAAAAGGTAAGGTAATATGGTACTATTAACTTCAAATTTGTGGAAGAATATTGGACGGTAAACATTAAATAATCAGAGTGTTTAGAATATTCTGATCAAGGAATTAAAACATAAAATGACCAAAAATGACATTCTTGATGTTATGTCAAATAGAAGTCAGATTCTCGAATTAGGTTTCAAATGGATCATTAGGTAACTATACCAACCCTTTAATACAAGGTTTTGTAGCTGGTAGGAATCTTAATATTTCAGTAGCTAAATAATCAGAAACATTATTCAGACGTTACTGCAACTTCAAGTCACAATAACAAGATGACTAGTTCGAAAGCACAAATCCAAACACCTTTAGGCTATTCTTTGATACTTTGAAGCTTTCATTTGCTGATCACCGCCTCATCTTCATCCTGATTCAAATTCCTCAAACAAATGTTTGAAACAGTGAAATCAAGAACGGCCAACAACACCTACTACAGAAGTTAATTCAGATATTAACTTAACCAACGATCCCACTCACATGCTAATCGAAACTACAACATTATGTACTCGATTATATGTCAAAAAGGAGTACTCAAGAGCCAACTTAGAGGCGGCATGACATTAGAAATGGTTTCATGATGGTGGGTAAACAATAACATAGAAACATCATGCCTTATCGGTAACAATTATTCACCTAAATGGTTAGCAGCCTGATGTATCAAACAACTTTTACTTTCTTTCCAAAATTCTGGTACTAGCTCCACGGTGATGGATTAGGGGGTGTTTGGATGTGCGTTTTCTTTTTAAATGTGATTATTGTGAATTGAAGGATCACAATCAAAAACAGATAATCAGGTAATGAGTTGCTATATATTTGGATACTTACATTTATCCCAGTGATAAGTTATACTACTACTCCCTCATTATCCAAATATTGATTACTTTGACACCCTGATAAACACAATCAGGTAAGATTGTGGCTTGTAGAATCAGAATCTGACAATTGCTTAGAAAATCAAATTCTTTACAGCTACAACTACACAGTTATTCATACCTGACTATTTTGACCTAAAATAATTTTATATTTCAGAGTACAATAATCAGTTTAACTGCACATCCAACACAACCTAGGAGTTCAAAACACACAAGTGGATGCACAAAATACCTTCAGAAAAGAGAGCATACGAGGAAACGATATCATCTCTACATCATTTGTATTAGAGTTTAACAATTGCACATAAGTTAGAACAGGAAAAAGTATAGAATTCAGATACTTAATCAAATGTAACTCAATATATGCAACTAAGAGGATAAGCGTCTTATTGAAGAGTATTATTTAAAAAAAATTCTCTCTTTGGTATCATAATAGCATTTTAATAATTGCTCCCCTTGTTCTAAAATTTGAACATCTGTAGTAGCACATATGTTACCACAGCATGAAACTTTACTGTTCTTTATTTTTCCTTTAACTCAATTTATGTAATAATGCTCACATGTGTTGTACAATAGCATCCTGGTTAGATTTAAAGCTAGTTTTGATTTAAACTAATACCTGTATCATCTCTAGTAGCACATGTATTTACCATTGCATATTTTTTTTTTTTTTTTTTTCCTTTAACTCAATTTATGTAATAATGCTCACATGTAGTCCACAATAGTTTATGACAATGGGAAAGAGGTAAAAGCTTAAATAGAATACAAAACAATTCAAATACTATGGAACATCCCAAATGAAAATTATCACTATTTCTTGGGACAGAGGAGCATAAAAAATGCACCTCTGTAACAAAAAGTTTCAAGATATCATTTTAAATACTAGTATAAAAAAAGAGCAAGCAATCGTTTTATAAACATGAGCATTCATTGGTGATCCTAAACTACAAAATCATTCTAGATGTTCCAAAAAAGACATGATTTTCCACAAAGCAATAAATGCCACATTTTTTGTTCCCGATACCATGTTCGTATAATCAGCAGAATAAGTTGATTTAACACTGGATCGCGAACATTGAATATCATCCCTCTCATTCTGGTATCTGTACATTTTGGATTGTTGATTTTAAAATGCAACTTAAAACAACTCCTTTAAGGGCTCGCAAGTAACCTGTTTCAGTCGCGATATTTGATCATATAAGCCAGGTAAAGTTCACTTGTAACTCCGTCTCTACTCAACTTTGTCACTTATTCTGGAATAAAACACAATCCAACATTAAGACAGGAAACTATAGTTTGATTAATAATGAAATGACAATTTGCAAAATTCAATGTAACTTAAAAATAGAAGGGCTTTTAACATAGCATATGAGAGCACAATAATTAGTTTTAACAATCTTTGGAAGAGGTGCGAAATTTTGGTGAGTTTCATAACGGGTCAAAATGGGTAACTTTATATTGCATGTTTGGTCAACCTGGCAACGTCTTTTGTCAATATTTTTGGAATTTCATACACAAACTAGTAAATTTTACTAAACTGAGTTAAGAGATCATGAGCCTTTAAATACAATTTGGGTGACTTTCGACTTGTTCCATTTTCTTGACCGCTGGAGATGTAATAACCGAAATTCGATCCATCTACGAACAGTCGTTGCCAGAGACCCTGAGGTGAGTGCATGGAGCTTTAATTTAGCATAAGGAGGCATTTAATAATTATATTTTTAACAACCTTTTGCTAAAGGACTAAAGGTGGGCAAATGGGTGGGTTGGGTAACGGGTCAAAATGGATAGTTATTGATACTTTTGTTCAAAATTTTTAATTCCGTACATATTAATGTTCTAAGCATGCTAAATTCTCAGTAAACTCGATTTTTTTAATAAACAGAAACAGGATATTATAAGCATCTGAATGCAGTTTTAACTTTTAAGTGACTATCAACCCATTGCACTATTAGTTAAATTTCTTTAATTACCCATTTGACCTGTTGGCGATGAAATAAAATCCAAGCTGATCCACATTTAGGTAAAGGGTCAAAATTGCCACATTCAATCTTTACTCATGAGAAAGGACACTATAGCATATAATTGACATCTTAATTTAAAAAAAAAACATACAACCAAGACAAAATCATCACCAGAACCAGTCACAAAGATCAGTATTTATCCTTAGCTAATATATATAACCGAAAGAGTCTTACTCTGCTTGTGGAACATTGTGAACATCTTCAACCCCATGTGGAACTTTGTGAATTTCTTCAACCGCAACATTGAGACTGTGTATGGTCATTTTCTTGACCTGAAAAACCATTCAGAATTAATAAAGCCTTCAACAAGTATGGAGAAAGAACTTAAAGTAGAGTGTTAGAACAATTACATCTAGCATTTTTCCTTTTGCTTTGTGATTTACAGGAAGTTGACGGATTTCATCACTCAACTTGACACACATGGCTGCACTTTCAGGCGATATGGATTCAAGGACCACATTAACACATGACTGCAACACAATAATAGTCACAATCAAATGAAAAATCAACCCCGCAATAATTACGTGATTCAACAATTTGCATACATCCACATTTATTGCGAGGACACTGATGATCATCATATATTTTTAGTGAAGAAAAATAGAGAAAAAGATGCTACCTTGTGTTTCTTTACTTGATAGGGACATCCGGCTGGAATGATAACAGCTTCACCAATACGTTGCTCGAATGTCCATGGTTCAACATCTGGTTAACAATGTTAACTAAATGAGGATGATGGAAATCGAATTTGGCCCCATTTCAGAAAAACCTTCTAAAAAATATCTTGTAATAATGTTTGAGGATACTACTCACCAAATTCTTCCTTAAGATACTTCTTATGAAAAGCATCCAAATAAAAGCTCTCATCAAGGATGGGATGAACAACCTAAGGTATGAGATTAAGTAATCACTTTACAAGTCTAACTGGGCGGTCTTTGAATGTGATTTTAAACTGAATATGGGATGTTTGGATGTGCGCCTTGAAAGTGATTACATGATTTTGAATAACCAAAATCACATATTCACTTGTAACTAAAATAGTTGTAGAAGTGCTAGTTGCATGTGCCTTTGCTGTTTGGAGTTGTGATAACTGAATAATCAGTTATTTTGGTTGTTTGGAACATCCTGCTTATTAAAGAAATTAATACATAAAATGACCAAAACACATCCTTGTGAAAATAGATACATCTTGTGATATGGATGTTAAAGTCACCCTATAAGTTTTAAAAAATCCATAATTTAAAACCAATGCACATACCCTTTGATAATCCAAAGCATAATCTGTTTATCCAAACACTGAACAGAGTATTAGGGTAAAAATTATCAGATTTAGAGTCGTATAAAAACTGATAAATGAAAGAAAACTGAAGATTCTAAAAAATAAAATTTACTAAATAACCTTAACTTCAAGAACGTAATGGTCTCAAAAGCTAATTATGGATTTTGACGCTTCAAGTCATAATCACTTTGAAAACACACATCCAAGCACGAATTGAATTGTGTTTTATGTTTTCTTTATTGATTGAAAGGGTACCTTTTTGGGATAGCAATAGGATGAATTAAGCTCGTTGGAATACTTTCTAAGAAACTCAACAAGTTTTTCTACATCCTCTCTACGGAAAACATCCCATTGGGCCCCGCGAGTGTCAACAACTTTCCCTTCATTACCACTTGAACTTCCATACTCATCGTCACATAAGTCTTCATCATCTGAATCACAATTGCTTGAATCATCATCAGAGAACACAAACGGATCACCATCATTAGGTGTTTGAGTAAGTTCTCCATTTGTGTTATCCTCTAACTCTGACTGTTGAGTTATTTCACTACTAAACGATGATTTCCCACATGCTTCATCAATTTTGTTTTTATTTTTATTCTTCATCAAAGTCTCATTATGATCTTGTGAACTGTACTTGTTCAACAATATCTTTACTTTATTGAGCTTCTTTTCAGAAATCTGAAGTTCTGTAGCGTGCACAAGAACATTAACCTATATTATAAAAGTTGAAAAAAAGGAAACAAAAATAGTTAATACACATACAATCATGGGTGTTTGGTTTTGTGTTAAGAAACTGGTTATCTTATTATTGTAACTTGTAATCGCAATAATCAGTCTTTTAGTGTTTGGATAAACAAAAATATTCTGGCTCCACTACTGTATAGTCTTTAAATACGAAGAAAGAGTTTGCAAAAATTATGTTAGAGCATTCAGATACGTACCATATCATACGCATGATAACATAACTTCGTTAAAAAATCACCCCCAATAAGATCTTCAGGTCTACCATATGAGATATAAACAAAAGGACCCAAGTCCACCTTTTGACTTTCGGGTGGCACATTAGCTGCCAAGTTTAGAACACCTGTTACTGGATTAGTATACTGTTGAAGTGGCAGAGCATGCATCACAGCAGCATAATGACTTGGAAAATGTTCTTGGAAGATTCCAGATGATAACCACACTTTGAATTTCAACTTCTCATTCCACACATTTGCGTGTGTTTTCCCGCCCATAAAAATCTGCTGCCTACCCGTTTCCACCTCACACCAATCCGAGCAATTTTTCATTTTCACTTCTTTATCATTTCGTGATTTCACACTTCTATCAAGATACATGAAGAACATGAAAATAGGATCCCAACTCAGCTCTATATCACTCTTGATTACATCTCGGATAATTAAAGGTTGACCTTTAACCCAATGTTTTGTGAAATGTTCAAGATTTGTATCCCCAAGATCTTGTTTTATTGAGAAGTACAAGCTCTCGTTAATCAAGACTTCACCCTCGCTCTCACCCTCGATTTTATCATTTCCCTCACACAGCATGCAACGAAAAGAATCATAGTCAAAAAATTTGTAAACTTGTGATTGCAAACTATTTCTTTTGCACTCTTTTCAAGATCTTTCGTCCAACTGAAAGGAGGATAACATACTAAACCAAGAATACCATCCCCACAACCGCCTAAATTCTTTGGTGGGCATTCTATACTTCCATCTTCACTAGTTTTCCAATTCCATAATACAGTGCATAAAGTTTTACGTCTATTAGTTGTTGTATGTTTAAGATCCCTAAGACCTCCATGTAAGTGTCCTTCGCGAAATTCCCGACAACAAGGTAAACAGAGAATATAAGAGCAGTTTCCACAACATCGGTGAACATCCATAACACAAGCTTTGCAAAAACCACTGCAACAAATAAGAATGTTCAATGATTTCAACTAAATTATCAAAACAAAATTGACTATTAGTCGAATATTTAAAACACACCAAAAAATTAGAAGTGATAATTCCACCCTATTGGGTTATTATACTTCAATGATAACAAGCTGGGTAAAAGGTAACCTGGTTTGGAATTTTACCAAAAAAATAATAATTTAGGAACATACCAGCACCGCTGCTTTGGAGAGCCTATAGCCTCCTGAATTTGTAGCTCACTGTGGTCTTTTCCTAAGATTTTCAAAAATATAATTAATGTGAGACTCATTTTCAATCATTGCTTACAAAATGAACAAGAACAAGGAAGGCTACCTTTAATTTTAGCTTCGATATCCATCTCAATGTGTTTTTCTTGATTTATTTGTTCAATCAATGGAAGGAGCAAATAAATCTTGTGTAGAAGTTGTTGACTTTTGTCAAACTTCCCTTCACCTCTATAAACAACAAGATCCTGAAATGAAGCAGAAGCATGATTATTAGTATGTGAAAAACAAGATGGACTTGTCATGAGTGGTCCTATCCGCACCTTAGTTTTGACTTCTTTAGATTTTCCCCGTTCACAAACTCTACAGCCACAAGTTCCACTGCAAACGGGGCATTTTTTCTTGACTTCTGCCTTATCATGAGACCTAATTCCATTCATATATGATATAACAAAATTTAATTTCCAAACAAATTTAGCTTTTATATTTGAATAGACTTAACATGTTATCTTACATGTCTGTGATATTGTCTTAACAATCTAAGAATAATTAAGATAACTGCCATACTAAATTCCAGAATTAAAACACGTTATTTGACAAAATGCATGATAATATGTATGTAAATAGTGTATAAAAATCGATAAGATACAAAAAAACAAACCTGGCACGGATACAATCTTCACAAAACAAGTGTTTTTTGCAATTCAAACATTTGACAAGAATGCGATAGCTACACATCCGACACCAATGGCACTTCTTTGTTGCGGCTTTTACAGTAGCTTTTATATTTGGTAAAGTCTAGACACAACAACAAAAACAATTCAAATCTCCGTTGCAAAATACTTCAAAAGGAACTAATAACTATTTAAGTTCAAAGAAGTAGAGCTTAACAAAGTCAAAACTTAAAAACAATCCCCATTGTAGCTAAATTAACATTATACTTCCAATAAAACAAATAGAACCTATCAAAAACATGAAATTTAGGTTATGTCTTATGAAAGAGCACAAATCAATTACAAATATGTTAATGAATACATCCTGCATAGTAGCAATACATAAACAAATTACAACTTGATGTTATAATTTATAAACTAGCATAATTATAAAACTTAACATGGAATTGATGATCTTAGGTTATGAAAAACAACCTGCATTGTGGCTATAGGAATCCTCTCAATGTTTTTCGATCTGAAAAACCTTGTGGGCACCGAAGAACTCGAAGCAGGAGCCCCAACTTTGACATTATTAACAGTAACTGGTGCTGTTGACGGTGAAGATTGTGAAATCTCCAATCTTCCATACTTCAATTCTTTAACTATATCTTCTTTATGCGGCTGCTTCCCTTTTTTCTTCTCAATTTGCCTATTTAAATACCCTCTGATCAAATCCAACTGCAAGTCCCCCTTCTTCAAATTCATCTTCTTCAAAGCATCATCAAGATCCTCAGATATATTCACCGATGATTTCAATTTACCCTCCTTTAGGCTTCCTTTACGCCGTTTCCGATGCAAATTTGAACAGTTCTCACTTGGGTTTTCACCCCTTTTTCTGGGTAAATTGGAAGAACCCATGTTCTCATTAACCCTAATTTCACTTTTATCACTAGGGTTTTCTCGATTTCTTCGAGTTTTTTGCCTCTCGAGCTTTAAATTCTCCGGCACCGGTTCTTTATTCTGCCGGAGACGACCCTGAAGAAAATGTGCTTCGCAAAGGGTCCTCCCCTCGACCACCGGCCGGCGACACCGCCATTGCCGACCGTCGTTCCGTTTGCACCGCTGTTCATCAGGTAAATCGCCACCGTTTTCTGCCATTTTTTTGCAATTTCCTTTGTGGGATTTACAAGAATTAGGAAAAATCAGAGCTTTTTCAAGAAATAGAGGAAGATCAACGCTTCTGTGAAGAATTTATGGGGTTTTTTTTAGGATAGGAACAAGGGTTTTGGATAAAAGGGGGAAATATTAATAAAGGTGTAGCTTGTGCAGAGAAATAGGGGGAGAGGTTACTCTTGTTTTTCGATGGAGTCATGAGATGGTGTAGAGTGATAAAAGTTCAAGGTGTCTTTTGATTTATTATCATGGATTCTGTGCATGAATTATATAATATTTACATCTTATCCATGTGATCATTCTAGTTTTATAATAACTCTATATTGATTTGATTTTAAGGTTACGATGATCAGATGTGTTTTATTTATTCAAGAGCTCAATTGTTTAAATCATGTAATTGTATTTTGGTTGGTTAATACGAGTAAACTAATATTAGTCCTTCCCGTTGCGACGAGAGGCGTAAAACCGTGTCAAGTAACACTAATGTAATATCAGAAAGTAAAACAACACACGTGAAACGTAAAACATTAAAAACATAAGTAAGTCGATCAAGGACCCATACGTTGCGACAGATATGTTAAACGGGAAAAATAAGCGTAACAACGTTGAATTATACATGCACATTACGACATGTTAACTCTTAATATTTAGGGCGTAAATCAAAACATTTGTAATAGATGAAAAGTATAGGGGACTAAAGTTGAAAGTGAAAAAATATAAGGGTTAAATTATGAAATATGTAAAGTATTAGGTTAAAAAAAAGGAAAAAAAAAGATATGCACAACCTATTATGCATATGGTACAACCATTAATGCATTTACAAGTTGATAATTAGTATTATTTAAATTAAAAGTTGTTTTAGAAAACTATTATTTATTAATTTAACATTTTATAAAGATGAAGGGGTGTTAACACTATACCACATCACATACTCATCAATCATATTTTATCATGTCATATTATATCACATTGTAAGATTTAAAGAGAAAACTCCTATCACTCCATAATATTTTTTTCTATGTTGTTTCATTAAAAAAAATAACACCTACGAGGCCAATTAGATCCGGGAGTCCATGATGGCCTCAAAATATATTCAGAATTACAAGTTCATTTAGCTTATTATCTACTCCTACTTATGAGTGTGAGCATAAACTCAAAATAAACTAATAATTGTCTATATATAAATTTAGAATGTTCATGAATAATGCATATTTTATCGTTTCGTTAGCTTAGCACTTCAGTCTCCTCGCTTCGTTTCAAGAATTTGTGGGCTTTGAAAGTTTAATGTTTGGGCCTCCTAGCAAATGCCATGTAATTACAAGAATTCAACATTATAATTTATATCATACAAAGTACACCAAAAAGTGGTAGTTAAGTTTAAAAGAAATTAAGGAATTGTTTATAAAACAATAGTAACATAATTACAAATCAGTGCAAAAGATTAAAAGGAGCGAAAATATAGTTTGGCGGTATAAATCTGAGTTACTTTACGTTTCAACGTAAATTTAGTTTGAAAACAAGTCGGAGCGATTGACTTCATGTGTTTTTTTAATGTATGTTTTAAGTTGGTCTACATTTTAATATAAGTTTTGTTTAGAGCCAGATCAAATATAATATGTTTTGATTTGACAGTATAATTTGAATTACTCTACTTTTCGACGTAAATTTACTTTCGAAATGAGTATGTTCAATTGTAATTTATACTTTATCATGCTAAGTATGATTCCGCCATAACGCGACGTGAAACTAGTTTATGATCAAACTTCAACATTGACACTAGAACACAAGGTAATCATACAAATGCAAAGGGAATTTATAAGAAGTAACCTCAAGTGGGGAATTGCAAGTACTTGATCTTGTCGGTGAAGAACACAAAAGTGGATGATCAAAATCACAAGTAAAATAGTTGTAATCTTAATTTTATAAACAACTTTTTCTAATTTTCTTCAACTAAGTTTGATTATAACTCGATCTCTTAAACATCATTCCATCACCCAGGACGTTGCTTATAAGATCCATAAACTATTACAATCATAAAAACCCAATTGAAAACATGATAATAGAGATCACTGAGTGTTGATTTCACTTGATTACCTCCTCATTTCACGAGATACCCAAATGAATCTTGAGAAACAT